>CM047806.1:129409175-129529175 GCA_026214975.1 Gentiana macrophylla
TGTCATGCTTTGACACTATTGAGATTTCCAGCTAACGGGCGCATCATACGGTAGTGATTGGGATGATATTGAAAGCATGCAGAGTATACATGATTGGTCGTCCGGGAATCGCGTAGATCCTATGATCGATCAACATCCGAAATGGCTCTCTTATAAGTGAATGTCTAGCTTCCTTTGCAGAATCTTTGCAAAGTGGGAGTAAATGTGTTATTCCGAGAGAGCATGATATCCAGATTATAAGATACGATCGTTAATGTATTGACACTCAAGATACGATCGTATGAATATTATTACATCGATAGGATTGTGTTACATCAGAATCGATTCACATGAAATGTAAGTAGTTATTTCTTTGACTCTTTCATGATTGAAATTGTCATGTGTGCTGCTAGTCGCTATCCCGTGATCGTTAGTAATGAAGGACATTACTCGTAATTTGCACTTTTGTGTCTACGTACCAACATATTCGAAGCTTTATCGGGTCACAATAGGCATATGAATGATCGAAATCGGATTAAAACACGGGTTATAGTTGATAACAAACCAAATAAGTAAAGTTTATCTCAAACTATAAAAGTTATAGTTGGTAAATTAATATGGTGTATTATTTATTTATTATGAATAAATAAAATACAAAATATTAATTATACATAATTTATATTAATTAAAGAATAATCCGGATGCTAATTAATTTGGCATATGGGGTGCCACATTGAAATGTACAAGATACACTATCAATTGTGCACTTTAATTAATAAGATTACCATAATATTATTTGTAGAGTAGCCCAAAAGTCCTTTTTCGATACTAAAATAAATAAATAGAGACATACTCATTTTTTTTAGGTGCAAAAGGACAAACAATTTCAGACGGGACAAAATTACCTCCTTTTATTAAAGAGTGACGCGCATATGTATTAAATCTTCCGCCGCTTCGTGCTTTGTTTGTTTGTTTTTTTTTTTTTCAAACAACTGAACTTTTGATTTACAACTCGATCATCGTAAATTTTTCACCAAAATTCATGTTTTTTTTCTTTCAATTTGAGCCCAAATATGATACTCCTTCCGATTTATATTTTGAAAGCACGAAAAATATTTGTATTAACTGAGCGCTTTTTTTTATAAACGCATCGTAATTTTTGATTTAGAACACTTATCATCAAAATTGTTTCACCAAAGTTCATATTTTTTTTTTTATCTTCATTTTGAGACCGCTTTGATAACTTTTCATTTAGTATTTGAAAGCCGAATTTAATTTAAGACATTTACACTAACGACAAGACGCCGACGATCGACACGACGACGATCGAAAAATCGACGACGTGACGTGCGATTGTCGCAAGATCAGGCTAATTTAAAGCTTAATTCAAGTGACTACATCATGCACACATAGTCGCTCATATAAGAACTCATTTAAGGCTTAATTCGTTGATTAACTATTAAGTCGATGTCAAGTTTATGTGGTTTTGATTGATAAAAGGAATATCATGGGACAACTTGATTAAGGTGTGGTGTTTATAACATGCATGTTCGCAGCTTAATTACTTGAATTAGGCCTATCTATTGTATTAAGGCAAATGAAAGACGCCAAAGACGCATCGCAGCAGTATCGTGACGTGATCAGCCCAAAAGGACTCTCCTTTCGGTTTTTTGTTGCAAGGTCTATGTCCTCCAAGTCCTTGATAGGAATCAATGTCTTCTACAGCTCAAGCACTCATATTTACTTTTTTCGGCTTTGATCAATTAACTTATCCTCTCGCCGCTTTCGTCTATTGGATTTTTAAAATCAACCACAAATTTTGTCGATTTCTGATCCAGATTCGATTTAGCAACACATGCCTTATTGTGTTTGGATATATGTGCTAATCGAACTGCACTCTAGATATCTATTATTTGTACTTTAAACACATCGCTTGTTTCGCATTCCGAGTATCCCGGTCTTTTGATGGACTTTTCCCATGCATAAACACACTCCTAATTCTACTCTATTTTACTAATGAATATCCATTATTCCAATCAACCATGGCTATGTATGATGATCAAAACTGAAAGCAAGAACACTAAAGCAAGCCTTCATTCGACACTAAACATGAAGAAATTTGATGATATCGTAGTATCAACTAAACAATTTTTCAAGAAGATCACATTGAACAAAAACAGGATCTTTCAATCAATAAAAGAGCTCTGCTTTCAACCTTTAAGTCACATGAACAATCGAAATGAACACAGCAATACGTGACTCATGATCAATTCAAAACCCCGCTAATTCATGATTAGCGTGAAAAGAATATAGAAATTTCTTTCTATTCAAACAAATTAGCTCAATGTCTAATTATAAATTAGTACACCAACCACAATCAACAATGAATTATCATGAGTATCAAAGCAGATTATCAGATCGTACGAATTATCGATTATAAATGATCGTGCTCAAAATGACTCTCCTTTCGATTTTTTTGTTCCAAGGTCTATGTCCCCTAAGTCCTTGATATGAACTCAATGTCTTCTTACTGAGTTCAAGCACTCATATTTACTTCTTTCGGAGCATGTTTCGATACTAATTTTTCTTTAGGATCATTTCTTTAGCCCTCTTCTTGTTCTTGGCTTCATAAAGCAGCTACATTCTTGAAAATCCTTGAAAAGACGTATCCGATTCGCTTTTTCAAAGACATTCATCCAAATAGTAACTCATCCTTCTTGGCTATCAACATGCTCCTCCTCAACTTGCACCTCCACCGCCTCTTAGGCCACAAAACCCAAAACAATGTTGCCGCCACGCAAAATAGTAAAAAACTCCTACTTTCATTTACAAGCATATTCTTCGACAATCAAATGAGTTCATCTTCAATATCTCGACTCCAATCTTACAAATTCCAGCCACGAAAGTGATCTCTATTTTAACTTTACATTCCTGTTTCCATCTCTTCAAAAACTATCCCTTGATTCCTTAAACCTCTCCGCCTCGGTGTAACATCGATCGGTTACATATTGTATATAATGTTGGACAATGAAGAAGAAATTGAAAAGTTAAAGAGTAGAAACACTTCAAGCATCGTGAAAGCGCAAATGTTCTAAGAACTTACAATGAGGCCAAATTAAACACACCACAACAAATAAATATCCAATCGATATAACGCCAAAGAAAATGTTCCTATGCAAATGCCGGTATTTATTACCGCTTTTGGATGACTATTACAAAGTAAAACATCCACCAGGCATCCTACAAATCAGAAAAAAAAGTCAAGCTCCCTCTATGTACAAAGAATCCCATTAAATTGGATCAGTGGCGCTGATATTCAATGAACACTGACTACATATATAATCGAAAACCAGAACCAATGACCAAAATCCATAAACACTCTTTGTTCGAGAATTAAAATCTTGGCATGAATGATTTCTTAGTTTAAAGAGCTAAGAGCACTTCGAAGGAATTACAGCGATTTTTAAACAGGGGAAGAAAGAGTCAGAAAAAAAGGGGGAACCGGCTAGATAGCCTTATTTCAACAAAATCTTGGCTAAATAGACTCCCTCTTTTAAAACATGTTAAATGACAAGCATGCCCTCATCATCATCTTCTTCTTCTTCCTTCTCTATCTCTTCTTCCTTTCTCGCTGGAAAATATGGCGACTTGCTCGCCGGAACTGCCACCTTATTCTTCTTTCTTCTTCTTCTTCCTTCCTATCATCTTCTTCTTGATTCACGATTTAAAAATAAAAAATAAAAAAATCGCGACCTCGCTTGTAATCGCAATTTAAGGGCCGGAAATCGTGAAATTAAGGGTTTATTTCAGGTTCATGGGATTCGAGGGTTTAGAGGTTCGGGGTTCAAGGTTTTTAGGGTTCAGGGTTTCATTGGGGTTCATGAAAATCGCGACCTCGCTGGAATCGCAATTTAAGGGCCGAAATCGTGAAATTGGCGGTTCGTGGCTGGGGGTTCATAGGATTCGGGGTTTTAGGGGTTCGGGGTTCAAGGTTTTAGGGGTTCGTGGGTTTCAGGGTTCATGGGCATTTGGGGGTTTAGGTGGGTTTTCCGACGGGATTTCCGTGCGGTTCCCGGTAGGTTTAAGTTTTCGCTTTGAGTAAGGGAAGAAGGTGGGTATTTTTAGGGTAGTTTATGATTCAAAGCTTATATGCACAAACATTTGTTAAAAAGCTTATATAACCAACAATTTTTGATGGAGCTTATATAGCCATATAACCCTTAAAAAAAAAGTGTGTTCTGATTCAGCTTTGTGTGTAATATAAGGGTATATTCGTCCGGTAGAATTTATTTGTCCTTAATGCAACTAAAAAATTGAAGCTGGATTAAAAATTAAATAAGGAGAAAAATGTGGACTTTTACCTAATTTTTCCATATTAATATTGGATATTAATTGATTTTGGAAAAATAGATTTATGGTAATAAGATAAATATAATCAATATAAGATATTGACAATATTTAGATTTTATTTAATATGAGATATTGTAATAAAAGAGATAAATTAATCTAGGAGATTTTCCTTATTTTATTGGGAAAGGTTTTTTTATCCTCACACAATATGGCGCCACTTTGACTATAAATAAGAGGTGGGTGTCAAGCTCTTTCAGACATCAGCAGTGCATGAAGGCTAATAGTTCTTGTGTAAAATAGAGCTTCCATTAGAGAGTTTGTGAGGGAGGGAAAAGGCGGTCTAAAGAACCGGAGTTTTCAATAGCAATCCAGGAGGATTCGAGGAGTTCGTGTGGATTATCGATAGAGGCCGGACGCGTGGCGGCTTGCGTTGTAAGACTACTCTCATTGTGGTCAAAGCGACGATCTTTTAGATCATCAAAGGTATATTCCGTAAAACTACTTAACGTGTTTATTGCATTAAACGAAGAATGATCTAGAAAAGGAAATCAAATTTTAAATTCCGCTGCATTAAACTAGTGATTTCCTAACATTGTATACCTGGAAGAGCATCTGTTTGGCTGCACTTACACTGAATGAAGGGTTCATTGATCGTGTTGATTGTGATGTGGCCATAATACGGGATGCGTGTCGAGAATAAATACTATGTTGCTAAGGGCTACTCTCTCTCATCGAACCATGATCCGATTGTGGAAGATCGCTCGAACATCTATTTTGCGGTTCAAGAGGGACGGGACATAACTGCTTGATGTGCTATTGATATGCTACATTACAATCGCTTAACTCAATTAAGATATTGATTGCAAAATAACGGTTTACATTATTGTGTAATACCGAAGTCTCACGAGAATATGCTTATGAATTTGTGGATAAGGGGTGAAGTAAATTTACTCCACTTCATGAAATAGAGGCATTTAGCACTAGTGCTTGAAGGTAGGACTGGAGATTTTACATACACATTCAGATGGTGACTGTTCGTGAAATATCTTAATGCAATGAGAAAAGGTTGGTTATAATATTCTTAAGATCGGATAATGACGGTTGAACTGTCACAGCCTTTCTAGAAGAATGTTTAAATAACAACCTTAGACCTTAAAGTAAAGTTACTCAAGGAGTTACTATCTCGATTTAGTCGGACCACATCCAACATTATTTGTTGGGGATGATAATACTACTAAACCAAATCGAATGTTAATCTACCCAAATGCAAATGGGAGTATGGTTTATCCATTGACTCATTGTGATTATGCGAGACTTAACGATCTGTGCTCTTGGGGTGATTGATAACCTATGGTCTTCTTTGGGAGGTCAGATAGGATTTTGATAAGATGAGGTTGGTTTAAATCCATAAACCTATAAATGGAGTTTGGTACTCCAATTCGGTTCATACTCTTGTAGAACCACCCGAGTGTCTCGGGCCCAATGGGAACAATTAGATCTCATGCATGAAAAAGTCGAATGAATGAGAAATTTAAGGCAAAGCCAAGTGGTCTATGGGTAATTCCTTAGAAGTAGATAGTTCAATAGGGTGATGCCCTTAAAATTTCTACCACTCAATTTTTGCTTGACTCCATGGAAAGCAGGAAGATTACCAGGGGTGATGCCCTGAAAATTTCTTGTCGTACAAAGGAGCTTAGGTTCATTCGGAACGGAAGGGTTTTAGCTTAAAGCCAATGGCAGATTGACTGCCTATGCTTATATCCATTGATGGATTAAAGCAAACCCTCAGGTCATTAAAAGTCGACACATGTTTTGGAATGTGGGCTGGACCGTAATATTAATAAGTCTTTGTAGACTAGCATATCAATATTGGTAAAGTAGTGAGTATTAGTGTTAATGACAAAGATATACATCACAATCAGCGGTTGTGAACAACATGGGTGTGTTATCTCAAGTCAAGAATCGACGAGCCAAAGCTTCTACGAATCGAGGAAAAGTGGACTATATTCTTAGAATTTGATTCGGCGTGAATTCATGAGAACAAGTTGTTGGAATATCCCATCCATCTTATTGGTTAAAGATGATAATGAATTTTGAATGCAAAATTCAACGAGAGGTTTCCTACCCAAACCTCTCACGAAATAATTCTCTTAGTCTTCGGATATAAAAAAAATGGGATAGATTCTCTCTTGGATAGAGAAGGTCAGGTTATTAAAAGTCAATAAAAGTAGAGTCTTGGATTCGGACGTTGAAAGCAGTATAGTGCATCCTCAAGTATCTTGAGAGAACGAGGAATCATATGCTTGTGCATTTGGGTGCGAACCTGAGTGTCATTGACTACACTGATTTTGATTTTTTTGTCGGATTAAGGATGATCGTGAATCGATCTCAGGCTCAATGTTTACTCATAGCGATGGAGCTATATTCTGGAACAATCCAGTACTGCCAGTTTGACTCTGTTAGTCGAATCGTAGCGACTTTCGGAGAAGCGACTAAAGAGGCGGTGTGGCTTGAGAAGTTCTTTGTTGGATCGGGAAGTAATTCCATGTCTAGATAAGTGATACCATTCTATTGCGAAAACAATTGAGGTAGCTCATGCAAATGATCTTCGCGAATCACAAGAGGTCAAAATCATATTGAGAGAAAGCACCACTGGTCGACAGATCATGCAAGCAGCGACGATCGGTCTTTAAGATCGCCTCGAGCCGACAACCTCATTGATCGCTTTACCAAGTTACGCGTGGCATCTAATGTCATTGATAAGCGCTTGGCATGGTATGAAATTGGGAGATATGTCTCATCCGCTTAGAGGAAGTGGGAGAATGTTTTGGATAGAAAGAATAAGGGTGTGGTGCTCTAAAAACAATCATTGCTTGTGTCTTTACGGGCAAGTGGGAGATTGTTAGATATAGAGTGCCGAAAGACAATTGTTGCTTGTCCTTACGGGCAAGTGGGAGATTGTTAGAAGTAGCGCCGAAAAACAATTTATGTAATTGTTTTTAGAATTAATAAATGACAGATTTATTCTCATCTTATTACTTGCTTCGTGCTTGTAAGTAATACACTACTGAAAACCCCAAGTCATATCAAATGTAGCCATATAACTTAGTGTGTGTCACACGCGAGGATTAAGTTTATGGTGATACACTTGAACTGTTATTCCGTGGTGAACTTAATCAAAGTATGGGGTCTATTGATTAAACCACCATTAATGCGCCCAGAACACTTTATGGTGTGACGGTCCTATCGGACCGTCGACATTGGTTGTCTAAGTGGGGCATTTATATATGATGAGAGTCATTACATTGGACCAATTTAATATGAGTTTCTCGTATAATTCCGTGATTGAGAAATCTTATTAAATCACAAGATGATCATATATGGATTAACCTTAACTTCATTACGGATAGTCTATGGAGGGTTAGTTTATATATAGTGATTATATCTATTGACACTTATCGACTCGACTCGACGTTTTGAAAATAAGTTATATCTAGATAGAGTTCAGTTCCGGATTTATGGTGGCGTAATTCCGGAATTAATGAATTAAGTAGAAATATTATGTTCGATGAATATTTTATTTGATTTATTGTAGCCTTCTGGTTATAGTCCATGGTTAGGGTTTGGCTCCTAACACTGCTTGAGTGTTTTCGTTTTATGGAACCTCGAGAATAAATTAAGCAGTTGGTCTATTTAATGAATATGCAATATTATTTATTTGGTAAATAATATGTAAAATATAAAAGACATTTTCTATTGAAAATGACAAAATTAATGGCGCGCCCCAAATATGGATAATTGGAGAAGAAATTTTCTTAGATTATCTCATATGTGTAATTAATTAATTAATTATCTATTTGTTGGATAATTAATGGAAAAATAAAGAGATTGATTTTTGGGAATTATCTCTTATTTTGTGGGAAAAATATCTTTCCTTATGGGAATAAGTTTTGTGGTGTGAAAAGGATAACTTTCTCTTTCTTAGTTATTTTCCTATATAAAGAGAGATTCCTCCCAACACATTGCAACAACTAAATTGGTGCCACACTTAAGAAAAAAAGAAGAGAAAAATTAGTTTCTCGTTCTAGTCATTACGAGAAGAAAAATCTAGGATTTTTCTTGTGCATATCGAAGAAGAGGTTTACGGAGGATCGGCGTCCACCATCGTCGCTAGGAGATACAATCACGGAAGATTATGGCTTCTCCCTTTTGTCGAATTTCTCATCTCTTTCCATTGAGGTAAATTTACTAACCTTCTTATAGATTAATTATTTATGTGAATCATATCGTGGTAAAATCGCTGCGAATTTATTAAGTAGCTTCCGTTGTGCAAGATCGAGTGTCTCGATCGGTCTTTGAATCGAATCCGACGATCCAATTATGGATCGGATCCGGATTCGGGTTTCTGTATATCCAGCAATAACTCCTTACCCACCATGGCTTTACAAGGATTTCTATGTGAATAAAAATTGAGAGAATACGCTATTTTTTTATTTTATTTTGAGTAGACAAACACATTAAGGGTTTCTAATTTATTGAGATAACTATTGTTTTTAAAAGAGAAATGATACAATCACAACGAAAATACACAACCAATCGACACAACGATGATCTACACCATTGATTATTATGTGATCTATATTGATTGAGTTAGGTCCCACGATAATCCATGGTGTAGGTCATTGTTGTGTTGATTGGTTGTGTATTTTCGTTGTGTCTCTATCATTGCTCTTTTTAAAATTAAACTAATATGAGTTTTGATGTGAATAGAGACTTAAGGTGAAAAGGAAACACAATCTTAACATGACTTTAATAAAAAAAAAACTTAACATGACTAAATAAAATTTAAATAAATACTAGAATACACATTTAATCAAGTAAAAAATAAAGGATACAAATTTTGAGGAAAATAATTTGTGTGGTAGCAAGCGATATCTTGTTTTGGTTCTTTATCGAAATATTTATTTGCATATTAATTAGTTTTCATCATATACACTCCTAATATGTTAAAGATGCTAGAAGTAATAGCACCGATCGAGACACTCGATCTTTGCCTGCAAAGACTTATGCGATTTACGATATGAGACACAACTAATTAATCCTACTACGAAAGTTAAAGATTTACCTTATCGGAAAGAGATGATAAAATCGACCAAGGAGAAGCCACAATCTTCCGGATTGTATCTCTAGCGACGATTGGTGGGCGTCGATCCGCCGTAGAACCTCCTCGAATATGCACAAGAAAAAACCCTAGGTTTTTCGTCTCTACAAATAACTAAGGCAATAAACTAATTTTTCTTCCTTCTAATATGTTTTGGGGCGCAATTTTCAAGTGTGTTTTGTGCTTGGAGAACTCTCTTTATATAGAAAAATAACTAGTCCAAGAGAGTTATCATTTTCACACCACAAAACCTATTCCCATAAGGAAAGATATTTTGCTACAAAATAAGAGATAATTCCCAAAAAATCAATCTCTTAATTTTCCATTAATTATCCAACAAATAGATAATTAATTAATTACACATATGAGATAATCTAGGAAAATTTCTTCTCTAATATATCCTAAATGTGGCTCCATTATGTCATTTATTTTTAATAGAAAATGTCTTTTTCTATTTTACATATTATTTACAAAATAAATAATATTGCATATTCATTAAATAGACCAACTATTTAATTTATTCTCGAGGTTCCATAAAACTAGAAAACATCACAGCGTGTTAGAGCCAACCCGTAGGACCATGGACCTATAACGATAAATTACAATAAATTGAATAAAATATTCATCGACGAATATTTCTACTCAACTCATTAATTCCGGAATCACGCCACAATAAATCTAAAACTGAACTCTATCGATTATATATATAGCTTATTCTCAAAACGTCGAGTCGAGTCGATAAGTGTCCATTGATATAATCATTACATATAAAATAACCCTACATAGACTATCCGAAATGAAGTAGTATTATTTCCGTAAACCTTCTTCAATACATCTTATCATTATTTACCATTAACCCACTAGTGATCAATTAGTTCATAACCAATACAAACTCCGGGATCGATCGGTTTCTAGGATCAACAAATAAGGGGATTGTCTTTCTACTTCCCGCAGGAAGGAATGGATTCCATATCTGTGAGACACACAATTCTCACTCATTCCAGAATAGTGCCAACGTGAAAGTGATTCGGACCGCCCATCTTAGCGATCCTCAACGAACACATCAAACCCTATCCTGAAACAAGTAGGAGTATGTATTCACTTCAGGATTAAGGTTAATCCATATATGATCATCTTGTGATTTAATAAGATTTCTCAATCACGGAATTATATGAGAAACTCAGATTAAATCGGTCCAGTCCTATATAACTCTCATCATATATAAATGCCCCACTTAGACAACCAATGTCGACTGTCCGAATAGGATGGTCACACCATAAAGTGTTCTGGGCCATTAATGGTGGTTTAATCTATAGACCCCATACTTTGATTAACTTCACCACGGACTAATAGTTCAAGTGTATCACCATAAACTTAATCCTCATGTGTGTCACACACTAAGTTATATGGCTACATATGATACGACTTAGGGTTTTCAGAAGTGTATTACTTACAAGCACTAAAACAAGTAATAAGATGAGAATAAATCACATCATTTATTAATTTAAAAGCGATTACTTAAATTATCTTTCGGACGCTACTTCCAACAAAAGATACCTTATCAAAAAAAAATTGTTAAAGATACACCCATTTCCAATACTTTTCAAATACATGCATGATTCAATAATACGAAATTGTTAACATCATTAAAAGAATGATAAATGTAAAAGCTAAATAATCCGAATCAAGCTGTTCCGATTAATCCGGAGTTCGGTCATCGTGTGTGCGTGAGTGATAAATAATGATTTCATTTGTATAAAAGATAAAGCGAGTTGATCGAATGAACAAATAAAACATTAGATCACTCCGTAACAGTTAACATTATTTAACGTTTTTGTATTAAAAAAATTTATAAACACGCATCTAAAACATCAAAATCTCTTATTATTCAAACTTTGTATTTAAACAAAACACGTGCGGAGCACGTGCATTTTGCTAGTTGTACTTAAAGCTCAACATAAGCCAACAGTTGGGCCTTAAGTCCGAAGAGTTAAGTTCAGAATAGGCCAAGCTCATTTGGAGTCGCTTTGTGAGTTTGACACATCTCATGCCAACATTAATTAGCCGAGATGGCTATACAGTTCGCTCCACAACAGAATAGGTCGTCCCCGACCTCTAAAGACACTTATACAGCATTAAAGGGCACAATTCTACGATTGATCCCTGTCAACTGTCTTATATCTATGATTGATCACATCTCACGATTTTGCTAAATTGAACATTGAATGCCCCACGATCGGCATCACATTGGTCCTCAATCATAGGCCCTAGGATTAAGGGACCCGTGCAATAACTCCCCCGTTAAGAAGCCTCATAAAAGGATATCATCATCAACCTTTAGAACTACGTTATTGACTTGATCTTTACAATACATGAAACGTATGCACTTTAACGATGCAGTCATGAAGGGTGGCTGCAGGAATTCTGGGACACGGATCGGTGATCAAGAACGACACATTGTATTATAAGTTCATAAGCATTAATTTTAAAAATCCAAGTAAGATTATGGGTCAAACGGGTCAGTTAGTAAATATTAGTGTATAAAAATTTTAAATAGTATAAAAAATACATAAATTTTATTATTTTTTATCATTGAGGGTCAGGTGACCCAAAGGTCCCTTAATAGCGCCGCCCCTGGCAGTCATAACCCACCATCGAAATCCCGTGTCTTCGTAGTTGGATTTCTCTTAAAAGTGTCCAATTACTTGATAAAATCACCCGAGGATATTTCTATCGGAAAAAGCGAAACATATTTATAGGCGAAAAATGTTACGACAACAATGAAATTATCACAACGCGATATGACATTAACATGAAAGGTGAAGTCGAGAAGGTTTACGACTTACATTCATTTTCCGATAACAATGACTTATTGTCATTTCAAAACCACGTCACAATGTGATACTCTGCAAACACCACATGAACCGGACGTCAAATTAGTCCGACCGAATTTACCCCAGAAACCGGATACCGTGGCGGATAATGGGTGTAAATAATCCAAGTCAATTCAAAAGATACTTATCAAGTCGAGCATTCATGCAAAACAATAATGTTCAAATTTGGCTCAAGGTCGTTCAAGAGAGTAAAAAATTGCTCGAGATTGACTCGATTATATTTTAACTATTTTCAATTTTGGCTCGATTAAATAAGCATTTTTAATCTTGTACTTGAACTCGAGCAGTTCTGTAAAGTCTCACATCTGTAAAGTAATGTCATACTTACCCCGTATAAGTGTGAGACATAAAGATCTTGTCTAACGCAGCATTTTTAGTGAGCAAACGGCGACGATCAAGTAGTTGGCCGTATCGTTTCATTATTCGTTACTTAATTTATCAGACTCAGCGTTTGGGAGCGTTACAAGTTTAAAAAATCTTGAGTTTTAAAGTGTTTTAATTTGACTCGTTAACTGACAAACACCCTGAGTTTGACTCAAATTCATTAATATCATAATTAAATGACCATATTGCGAGCCGAATATAAAACTGCTCATAATCGGCTCAAAAAAAAGTCAAACTGCCAGAAGCGACATTTTTGGATATCTCAGAGGACACGTAATTCATACGACTAAGTGCTTCGTGTAAGAATCGCGTCTCCTTATTCTGTTCACACGAGCAATTAATCAAATCACATTCTTCGAGAAAATCACAAAAATCTATATATACATTTCACTCTTATCTGCATTGTATTAGCTCATGCTTTCTTGTTCTAGCATTATTTTCAGAAGAAGAATTTACAATTTGCAATTCTTTTCAGCTTTAAGGTCAACCCATATCAGTACTCTTACTAATTTGTCGAGTTCTTTGGTTTTAAACTTAGTAGATCAAGAAAGATCCAATCTTTATCACATTCGAGCGATTTATCAAAGGGGTTTGTGTTGTGGGATTTGAGATTTGATCATACGATGGCTCAATCCAGTACGCCTCAATCTGTTCATGACTTTACTGTTAAGGTTTGTAATTCCTTTTTCTGTTTCTTCATATTTTTTCATTTGCTTTTGTTTGGGAAGTTGCTCGTGTATATGATTTTTGTTTCTTCATTGCTTTTTTGTTTTATTAATTCGATCACAGCATGGCTGGTGCTATTGTAGCTTTTGGTATATGGATTGTGATTAAAAAAAGGGCAATTGGAATACATACCCTGTAATGAATATATGACCACAAAGTGTTTGATTATTTGTCTGATCGAATAAGCAAGTTTTTCCTAGAAGAAGCTGTCATGATTGGGGAGGAGAATATGGTGTTTGGAATAATAAAAGTGAAAAGGTATGTGATTGATCATAAATGTGTGGTGTGATTATAAACGGAAAGTCAGTTCTCGGCTCCAGAACCGACTTTCACATGTCGGTCAGTTCTACATGTAGAGTGATGTATGTGGTGCAATGAGTAGAATACGTGTGGTGGAAATAATATCCCCTTAAACGAGTTTGAGAGTGATGTTTAGAAGTTATATTTAAATGAGTCCATTTCTGAATGATAGATAGGATGCAATACAACAAACAACTACAACACACTTTTACACCTATTACTTTAGCCTTTACCAGTATTGATGATCTTTAAACTCTTGAGAGTGGATTTAACATTATGCTAGATCATGCCTCACAAGGTGGCTGCATAGTGCAGTAAAAAGTATAGCATAATATTTCTTGGTACCTTTTTCTTGGTAACAAAGGTTCGGGTTTTCGCAGTCTATGTCCAGGGCAAGCCTTTGGGCTCTCTGAGCTCTTACAGAGCAACAATGTTTGTAGTGATAGTAGAAATCGAACCCACTAGAAAAGAAAAGAAAAGCGAACCCACCATTTGTAGAGGAAGAGACTCTTTCTTACCCGTTTAGCCTACCTGTTCTTGCACGATTTGTGGTTGATTTACTTATGTATATCATCTATACCTCTGCTTTATTGCAATCTATTTGAATGTGATTCTAAAATATACTTTAAATCGCTTTGATTCGTACAGGATGCTAGGGGACAAGACGTTGATCTTAGTACCTACAAAGGGAAGGTTCTTCTGATTGTGAATGTTGCTTCTCAGTGGTATATATGCTTCTCTCTAGCATCCTTTTCTATTTAGTATTTACACTTTTGTTTCTTCAATCTGAATAGATTTCAAAGGAAACAGAAGTTGCATATATATATATATATATATATATATATATATATATATAATAAAGTAACTCAAACTTACTTTCATGTGATACAGTGGTCTGACCAACTCAAACTATACTGAGCTGACAAAGCTGTATGAGCAGTACAAGAATGAAGGTATAAATCTGATATATATATCTCCTTACTTTTTAGGTTTAATTTTTTATGCATTAGATATAATGACACTTTTGGATCGGAGGAATAGACAGAAAGGAAAAGGAAAGATAGTGATGAAAAAAAGAAAGAAGAGGAAGGAGGGATTGTGAAGTTTATTTTGAGTGTTTGGATAGAACTAGACGAAAGGAAAGGAAAATTTAATGTGTTTGGAATATCAATGGAAAGAAAAGAAATCACAAGATTATGAATGATTTTTCAATTTTAGACATTAGGTTAATGAGAGATTAGTATCAATTTTAAGGTTAGTTAAGTAATTATATAAAATATTTTTTTTGAAGGGGTAATTATATAAAATATTTTTAAAAAAAATACCATTTCCTTACAAATCTTGCTGAAAGTGGACGGAAAGCACACACCCAAATTTCTATTACATCATTTCCTTTGGTATCCCTCCTTCACATTTCCTTTCCTTCTACTATTGACATACCAAACACCCCCAATTAAAATCAGTCCAAGTCCTTTCTTTTCTTCTCCTCCCTTTTCTTTCAATCCAAACAGGTTTTTAACGTTGTCTCAAAATTAGCCTCTATCTTCCGTAATGGCGCTTTTCATTGTTACACTTTTAGGACACTTGGTGGATCCAACACGTTGACTAATGCCTGCCCCAATCATTGGATCTGTTATATGTCGATCCAACCCGTTTACACTTTTAGGACACTTGACCTACCAAACCCGTTGACTAACTAAGTGTCCTAAAGTGTAACAAAATTTTATAGCTAGGGGTTGAAAACTGTCATCATGAAAAAGATGAGGGCTAATTCAAGAACGATGAGAAATGATAGGAGACCAAAAGTGTCATTATTCCGTTTCGGCATTAGCCAACTAAGTGCTTTCGATAAGTGTAACAAAGATGCATAGTTAGGAGTGTAAAGCGTCATTATTATGGAAGTTAGGGACTAGTTTGAGACGATGGAAACGGATTAGGGACAAAAAGTGTGATTATCTTTTACACATTTTCTGAATCTTACCTTTTGTATTTGGAAGAGCATATATAATAGAAAAAAAGGCCAGTTCTTGCAGCAACTTCTTAACATTAATCCTGTTTGTAGCTTCTGTCTGGAACTTGGGACAGTGAATATAAACTTCATTTTTCATTATCTGGTGGTTTTCACTCAATTTTGAATATGAATTATTCATTTCACATATTCAAGTTAGGATATACATATCCAAATCCCGTACCAACTTTTATAAAATACAAATTTGTTCAATTTTGCAGGGCTGGAGATTCTAGCATTTCCCTGCAACCAGTTTGGTTCACAGGAGCCTGGAAGCAATGAAGAGATTCAACAATTTATGCACTCGCTTTAAGGCTGAATACCCCATTTTTCGACAAGGTGAAAAACCCATCTGCAACGCATCTCAACTCAAATTAAGTAACATACAAAATCTCTAAATTCTGCACTACTTATAGTGTTTATAGAGATCTTGATACATTTCACTCTGATCAGAGATTCTGTAAAATGGAAAGAAAAAAAAGCAGTGTTTGAGTTAAGTAACACTATGAATATTTAAGGGCATCCATTAAATCTACATGAGGAACCACAACAATGTTTAAAAATAGATATGTCTTGGGGTGCCCTTAAGGGCAATAGTAGAGTTAGTCAGGTGCCCCTAAAGGCCTCCATGTTTAATAGGCAGTTACGCCAAGTGCTATTATGTATGATCTATGTCGAGTAATGAACTTGAATTCATTTTTGTTGTTCTTGTTCTTGTTGATGTTATATATATATATATAGGTTGATGTGAATGGTTCAAATGCTGCTCCAATCTACAAGTTCTTGAAGTCGAACAAAGGAGGGTTGTTTGGGGATAGCATTAAGTGGAACTTCTCCAAGTTCCTTGTTGACAAAGATGGTCATGTTGTGGACCGTTATGCCCCACCACCTCTCCTCTAAGCATTGAGGTAAAATCTTGTTTCTGGATTCAAATCCGCTATATGCATATCGTTTTGTAAAACTAAAAACAGATATATTGTTCTTTCTTCGTTTAGGATGATAAAGATGATCCATTTTGTTTCACGGTTTTTGCATTTCTATGCCTGAGGTTTTATCTCGACACTAATAACCCTTCATCTATGCGTCTTTTTCACCTTTCGGTCCATTTTTACCACGTGTCAAGTTTATATTGGTTGAAACATGGCGTACCTTCAATGTTGGTTGTTTGACAGTGATACTTTGGACCGAAAATGTCAAAATCGCATAGAATAGTGACAAGATAAAAGATTGGTGACAGAAGTGGGAAAATTGTAAAACAAAAGGGACCAAAAGTGTGTTTAAAACGAAAACGATATTACTACAACATTGTGTCATTTTAGACCGTTGATAAATGAGTCCTGCTCAAATCAATGGTTTACAAGTGTGTAATGACACATAATTACGGCGGGGTATCATTTTCCAGTTTAAGATGTTATATGGGATTATTATGTGAGGGGGTATTTCTGGGATTCTATGTGAAATTGTGTTTCCTTCAACTGTTTACACTTTTCTTGTTAATATTTGCAGAAGGATATCAAGAAACTTCTGGGAAAAGCTTAAAGGGAGCAACTTTTTTTACAAGCTATTGTATAGCTAGCAGCAGCAATAATCTTCTGCATGGCAGAATTTTATTTGAATAAAGTTTTATAATTTTGATGTTGTTTTGAACATATTTTGGCAGTATTTGATTTGAATAAAGTTTCCTTTTATGGTGTTTTTGAACATATATTTTGACAATTATTTCAGCTGTGTTATTTCATCTCTTTCGGAACAAGTAATGAAATAAAGTGATTTTTTTACTTGTCTGAAACCTGGTTTTCTTTGGAGGTCTTTAGTAACACAATCAAGTTTTACTATATATAATTGACTTTTAAGCGGTCGAGTCTTTCAAGCGAAAATTCGACTATACGGTTTAGAATCGTCGTTGAATGATACTATAGGTAAATTCGACTATACCGTCGTTGAATGATGCTATATAGTAGTAATATGTTGGATTAAGTGGTAAGTCATGGTCAAGTGCTATTTTAACATCGTAGCGTATCGGTGTTGAATCGAACATACGACCTTTTAAGCGTTCTCTGTCATTTTATCATTTGAACCAAGCTACTTGCTTGTTTATATGTATGTGAACGAGCATTTAACTAAAGCGGCGATGGACATCAACAAAACTCTAATGCTCTTCACAATCAATAAATCAAATTACGAGTCACACAAACACATGTCATAACACACCGTCAGAGCCACAACAAGTGTCATAAAACACTATTTTTTTAGAACCTCATAAAAGAAACATTATTGGAGCCATAACAAATGTCCTAACACATTATTGTACCCACAACAAGTGTCATAGAACACTACCGGATCGTTAAGTGTCATAACGCACTTTTACACCCCTAATCATGGTGTATAGCCTATTGATTATTCTGATTAAAACTATAATCAATGGTGTAAGAATGTGTCCATTGGTCATGGTGTAGAATCTTTTGATTGTTACATGTAAAACTATAATCAACGGTGTAAGAATATCGAGACTCTAACACTACTTAACTTCACAATAATAAGGTTCAAATTACGACATAAGCCACAACAAGTATCATAACACGCTATTGAAGTCACAACAAATGTCATAACATATTTTTCACACTGTTAAATAAATGATATGGCCTACCAAATGATATAATGTCAACATGATCAATGATGTAAAAGTGTATTGTTGATACACTTTCGAAAACCGATGGACATCAATGTAACTGCAAGTATCATAATACACACCTGAAATCATAACAAGTATCGCAACAAGCTTTTACACTATTAATCATGATGTATAACCCACTGACCAGATCAGATGGTGTGGCATACCAAATAATATAATATAATCATGATCAATGATGTAAAAGTGTACTGTTGCTAACACTTTCGAAAACCGATGGACATCAATGTAACCACAAAAGTATCATAACACCGTCAAATCATAACAAGTATCACAACAAGTTTTACACTATCAATCATAATGTATAACCCACTGTTTGCTATAGTCTCACCGTGATCAATCTTTGTAAAAACATGTCGCGAGTCTTGCACTACAAATAGGTCCACCAAATCATAAGTATCACAATAAACTTTTACACCATTAATCATGATGCATAAAACACAAATAAACATCAACAAAGTTATAAATGCTCTCCACAATCAATAAAGATTCAAATTACAACACAAAAACTACTAGTCTAATACTAGTACAACTAACACTTCAACAAATAAATTCTTCATAATCAAGTTACATAACATCATTAGATTAATCTACCACACATACCAAAAGCCTAAACATGACACATCATAAAGTCAACACCTCCTCCTCACAAACAACCTCGTTTTCTATAGCTCGCGCGGATCGATTCATCTACAACAAACACATATATACAACTACTTTGTCATGTCATGTGTTTAATTGCATCATCATCATCCGCGTGACAGGTCAACTTCCATCGTCGGTCGGCTTCTCGGGTCGATCTGTGGCTTTCTCGGCTGTTGGTCCGGCTGTGTCATAACCGGTGGCCACGAGCTCGGGGCGATGAATTCTTGACTAGTAGGAGCAGCAGCAGCACTAGTACCTTGTTGTTGGTCATCTTCATGTTTTGGTACAAGGCTTTTGTCATCTTGTTCACTTGTCTCTGGTTTACTAGTTGGTTGTGGTGGTTTTGAAACACCATATAGAAAACTGCATGCAACCACCTATACCAAAAAGCACTATTTATCACGGGTACGAATATGCAGATACTAGTTGGTAGTGATCAATGTGTACATACATAATAAATATAAATGGGAGAAAGACAATTCTATCCACCCAACCCCCCCCAACCCAATGTTTTATCTTGGCACTTTTACCCCTCATCTATACATTTTTCACCTTTTCAACCCATTTTTGCCACGTGTCAAACACTTGTTGGTTTAGGTATGTCCTACCTTCAATGATGAATGTTTGACACATGACGCTTTGAACCGAAAATGTACAAATAATGCATAAATTAGGGTTTAGAAGTGTCATAACAAAACATTGGGGATCAAAATGCAAAAACCATGAAACAAACGGGACTAAAAGCGTATTTATCGCTATTCAAAAGCGATAAGAGAAAATTGCAAATTCGAGTTATTGACATGCATATCCGGATCCGTTTTTAACTTAATTGCAAATCCACATCAGGCATGTATCATAGGTATCTAGTCCTTAACCACGTCGGATATGTATAGGAAACAAGAAGACTAGTAGTCAAACAGAAGTATACATGCGTGCATCATAGACTATTCAAATCCGGAAAAAAATAAGTACCTGAACAGGAGTTGAAGCAATGAGCCGACCCCCGATAGCTCCGCCTATGACATGGCCATCTGGACTGCAAACAGAGATACTCAGACCACCAATCCTGTTACGCCCACGGTTTCAGCCACCAAGTAAGAACCTGACAAGCATAGTATCTCAAAACGACCCTGAAAAAGAGAGAATAAGTCAATAGTTGACACAACCTAAGCATTCAAGCATATGAAAGAATACGGTATCGCCCCCTCAACCCCCCATACGGAGGTGTATCTAGCAGACTATTATCAATCTTACAGAATGAAACATTGCTCAGCTGAATATTTGTGTGTTGAATTATCATCTATCCCAAAAGCTTAAGCAGTAGAGAGGTGAGTAATATACACAGAGAGGTGAGTAATTTACACTTTTGATCCCCTGTTTTCTTCATTTTCTCAAAACTAGCCCATATCTTTCATATTTTCGTCCCCCCCCACACACACCTAAGTATACTTTTATGTTAGGCTTTAAGGACACTTTTATGACAAAAAGTATAGTTAGGGGACCAAAAATGTCAATATGAAAGATAGGTGCTAGTTTTAAGAAAACGAAGAAAAACAGTGGACCAAAATCATAACTAATCCCTTTAGACATATATTGACTTCAACACATTTCTAACGATTGTGCTAACACAAACAACCCAGTCAGCAAAGAAAGCAGAGCCATGTAAAGGGTAGGGCCGACAACGGGCATACAACACCAAACAAAGAAGTTGAAAGTTGACTAATTTAGACATTTATTGACTTCAACAATAATCAAGTATTGAAGCTTTGGTACCATTACTACATCATAAGTTCATAACAAACAAACAAAAGGAGCGAGTAGAATAGATGTTTGACCTCATATGTTACGGCGGCGCCACCAGAAGGTGTAGACTGACGCATGGTTACTGCAGAAACCGAACCATTGGCTGACAAAATGCACAAAGCCCTTGGCCTCTGCT
Organism: Gentiana macrophylla; assembly: GCA_026214975.1. Taxonomy (NCBI): domain Eukaryota; kingdom Viridiplantae; phylum Streptophyta; class Magnoliopsida; order Gentianales; family Gentianaceae; genus Gentiana; species Gentiana macrophylla. Next base: position 129,430,251 of record CM047806.1, read on the forward strand.
GTGCAAATGCAAATACCGTCGCTGCAATATCCTATAAGCCAAAAAGATGATAACTTTATCAGTATCAATGTCCAATGATGAAAAAATGTCCATAGTACCCTTAACACGTTACACGAACGGACTAAAGTTTACAGACAGCTTTATCGAAACAACTTACAAATTTCCGTATACAAACACTTGTAAAGGGTAAAAATCTATATCATTGAACTATATATTTACATCAAAATGAGAATATGACAAACCTCTCCAATTCCGACATGGATGACATGGGCGTAAATGCTAGTCCAGCGGTTTTATTCATCCACTCACCTGGAAAATGACATAAATCGTGACCGGGATTAGTAAAGAATGTTACACCCATATCGTATCAGAACAATGGCGGCAGTAAAGCACAACAGCCCACAACTTTCTAACTTTAAGAAGCGAAAACTTAGATACAACGTTTCTTTATCGAAGACTACACTAACATAAGGTAATGTCAGTGGCAAACACAGGAAGAAAACATGAAAGCATGCAGCTTATTATGACAAGCGGAGAAAAATAAACTGATTTTTACACGCATAGCCTCTTCTTCTGCCATTGAAACCGTTAAGTTTACAAAGCCACCTAAACGGGAACAGAGCAAGAAATCGTGGGATGGACAAATTGGTAATAATCTATCAAAACTGGTAGATTCAGACCTAATTAAATGCTAGGAAGCAAATAAATATACTGTATGAAACTGGACACCTACAGACACAAAGACCTAAAGGGAAACTCAATTCCAAATCGAGCCCGATAAAGCTAAAGACTTACCAAGAGGAGCCAAACGCTGCCTCCACCCACTCCCCGGTGGCCTTCCCTTCTTTTTAGAACCACCAGTAGGCGTGCCTGAGCCAGGAGACGGCGTAGGGGACATCGGAGAAAGTGCTAAAGACACATTACCACCTTCCGGAACATATTTTCGAGGCCTCCCTCTTTTCTTCTTCACAGAATCACCCGTTGAGGACCCGCTAACGGGTACAGACATACCAATCCCATGAGGAAAATTGGGTGAAGGGTTCTCTACTTGGTATGTAGAAACCATAGTTGTGGAACTAGGGTTTGAATGAGGCCTATAACCAGGTGGGGTTGGCACCCCACCAGTAGGTACCCCAGAACCACTACCCGGAACCGTAACGGAGCCGGAATTGGGGCCTCCCCTGTTTAGAAAGTATGAAGCTGATCCAGAAGGTGCCATTCCTTCTCTCACATCCATTCATTTACTCAATAAATTCTCACACACAAAAACAAAAACCCTAACTTTATCAAACTACACCGATTTAAACCTTAATCCTGCAACTCTAACTACACTAAATCTCAAAAAACCCAACAAAAACCTAAAATCAACAAAAAATCCAACCAATTGCAGCTAAGCAGCAAACTAATCGATAAAGGGTTTAACAAGGGTTTTGCAGAAATTTAGCGAATAAATCTTAACAAAAGATTAAAACTGAAGCTAAAACGTTACAAGAACAGAGTTAAGCAAAGTTAAAACTCAAAAAGAAACAATATTTGACTAATCCCAGAAATAAAGATCACATGAACTAAAAACTCCGAAAAAGAAGAATGCAGATAAAGCCCATGTTTAGTTGAACGGTTTAAAATTGGTTCTGAACTTGAGAAAGAGGGGTTGGGTGAAAAAAAGTGAGCAGAGAAAAAGGAAAAAGAAAACCCTAGATTTGAATTGGGGAAGAAAAAGAGGGAGGAGAGTTTGAAGGGCGAAGACAAAAGGTTAAATAATATTGAATTTTTTTTGACATTTGAAGCAGGAGGAAATTCCTTTTTTTTTTTTTCTTTTTCTTTTTCTATTTCTATTTTTTTTTTATCTACGAAAAGTTATCTCATACTACAACTACAAGATTGTCTAAGATATAAACATGACGTAGACTTGAGGCACTAACATCTAGAATAGGAATAACTACAATTTCAATCATTTTATTTTACTGTATACTATAACTAAAAAGTAAAAATTATAAATAAAATAAATTAAAAATGTCATAATGACCCGATGACATAGCACTCTTTAGGCGGTCTATTGAGCCATATAAGCAAATTGGACAACCCAGACTTTGCCAAATATTGAGCTCATCACTCGAAGGTTTTAGTCAGGGCTCCACCGACCTCGTTCTGGTTGGCCTCAGAGCATGTGTCATTAGCTCGAGACTTGGCCTAATATTTTGAGTCCATTGCTCGAAGGTTATAGCTAGTGCTCCAATAACCTCATTCCGGTTCTCCTCATAGTACATGTCATTAGCTCGGCTCGATTCAGATTATGCTGACCTAGTTGCAACTCGGTAAAAACTACCCGCAGCTCCAAATAGACGGCATGACACATGGTGCATGCAGTCCCGAATTACCGACCTGATGACTTGCTCGTCGTGGTCGATCATGAAAAGTATCAAATCATCCTCGAACTCAAAGGGCGGTTATAAATCATTAACGGGCAGGTTCCCGCGATTGATTCTTCATTAACTGCTAAGATCTTTCGATTGATTTTATACATTGATATTAGCCTGGTTGAGTCATGCCTGCTCCATGGTAGCATCATAATGACCCTCATTCAGAGGGCCTAAAATCATGGATTCGTACATTAACTCCCCTACGAGCAATGGTGGACCTACTTACAATTAAGGGAGGCAACTGCCCTTCTTGATCCGAAAAAATACACTAATATATGTATTATGCATTTAGTTTGCCCCCCTCTTAATTTTTTTTATTTGCCTTTAAACTTTGTATTGCTCCCCTTACCCGATATCTTGTGTTCGTCTGCCCACGAGGGATCCCTGTATAAAGGAGCATAGTTCTTTCTTTTAGAACTATGTTATTTGTTTGGTCTCATACTTAATGGGTACGTAAACAGTCTCATCAACACAATCATTAATCATCAACAAAATCACTAGTTTAGTAGTTAGATTTCTCTCAAGATGATCCATTTACATATTTAACCTGAACGATTTCCAATCATCGTCAATCACTGTCTCTCTAAAATATAAGACATTGTTTTCAAAAGGATCTTATGAATATTAATTCGATTTTATCCTTGTTTAATGAATAAATTTTGATGCTGTTTATAATGTACCAATTTTTTGTGTGGAATAAAGTGGGTGAGAACTATCATAAGAAGAAAAGTAAAATAGAGAGAATTACGTTACTCTAAATTAATACAACTATTTTTTTTACCTAATTTGAGTCAGAATTTGTTTATATCCAAATGGCCCCTCATATGTTGTATTGAATATTTTCATTTAAATGTGTTAAAGTTGTCCCACATTGGATAATTGCTATTGTATCACCCACCATATTAAGATATGGATTTAACCAAGTACTTTGGCTCAAGTGGTAAGTGACTTGAGAATGCCTAGGGAGGTCACCTGTTCGATTCTTCTCTGAGACGCCATGTTGAAATAGCTCTTGGCCAGGTCTTACCCTGAGCAAGAGTCAGACTTTGCATGCATGACCCCGGCCGAACTCCGGATTAGTCGGACCAGTTGATTCTGGATACCGGGAGCTTTATGCAAAAAAAGATATGGATTTCCCTTAACTCACAACATAGGTTTTGGGGATGAGGCTCATCTTCTTAAATAAGTTTGAGCTTAGATTTTCTACATGCTATCAGAGCCACCCATTTATTGTGCAAGTGTCATTTATTATGCAAGTGTTGGGTCTCTTTGTTGGTCTTACAGTACCTTTATATTCTTTGTGTGTTATGTGGCTCAGGCTCTTTATAGGCCCACACTTGAGGGGCGTGTTATAGTTGTCTCACATTGGATACTTGTATTGTATCACCACCATATTAAGAGATTGGTTTCCTTCACCTCATAACCTAGGTTTTGGGGACTCCCACACTTGAGGGGGCGTGTTAAAGTTGTCTCACATTGGACACTTGCTATTGTATCACCCACCATATTAAGAGATGAATTTCTCTCACCTCATAACCTAGGTTTTGGGGATGAGTCTCATCCTCTTCTATGGGTTTGGGCCTAGACCCACATTGGGCACTTGTTATTGTATCCTCCACCGTATTAATTCCCTCACCTCATAACCTAGGTTTTGGTATGAGACTGCTTCTCTTATATGATTTGGACCTAGATTTTCTACAAAATGTATCATTAAATAATTATCAAAATGATTTAACCAAAATGTTATGAATTTTACAACTTCACATTATTTAAAACAATTACTCTTTCCGTTTCTAATTAAGTGAGTTAGTTGACGACAACAAACATATTAAGAATATTGTTAATGACTTGACTTTAACAATAAAACGACTAGAAGAACATTTGATCATAAATAATGCAACTTTATTTATTCTTTTACCTCTCAATAAATAACAAATTTAGATAAAGTAGAAAAATAAACAATATGTTATAAATATACTCGTAATATGTGGATATCTATTAGAGATAATACATATCTCTTCCGTGTAAAGTACTATCCCGCAACTAGTTAACTCAATAGCTAAGTATCAACGTAAGCACGACAAAGTGGATAAGTATCAACACAAATATATGATGTAATCAACAGATGTTTTTACACTATAAAGCCATGTATAAAATGTCGTGTCTTTATTAATCGGTACATGATTGGATAATTACGAAATGGGATAAGCATTGGCCGACTTATCGACTAGAGTCGGCAATATCTTTTTGTGTATATATATATCTTAAGTTGAGTAAAAAAAGAATGAGAATGAATAACAACTATTCCATCTTCTTAATTTGTTCTCTTTAGTTTTGACTTTGATAGTTATTTTATAACACGTTATCAGCACGAGTCTTTACCGATTGAGTCGTGTAAAAATGATCATCTTTAATCCCATAAATTGTAGGCTTTTTCTTATCCAAGATCATAACTCTTTTGGAAAAAAAAGAGGAACCTTCAAAGAATTCACCACCCAAAGAAAAAGCATGGAGAAATTGGTTTAATGCCTTGATGCTTAAGAATTTTGGCTAGAGGACGTTCCATCATAAATGGTATATGATATCTATCTGTCATGCCAAAGAAACGTAAAGCCAAGACCGCCCTGCCTTACATCTAGTAGCGGGGTGTCATGTTATCATGCTCAATCCATCTTCTACCCTTTTTTTTTATTTTTTATTTTTTTTATTTTATATTTTGCATTCTGTCATTCATAAAATGGATGATGATGATGATTCCGCTCATATACGGCTGAAGTTGTTGGGAAAGATTGCCCACACACTCTTGAATGTATAAGGAAATCAGTGGCGAACCCAGGATTGAATATTAGGATGGTCTTGATTTTCAATTTAAATGAAAATACAAGTCCGCGTAAACAAAAAATTTAATGCAAAATAATTTCATTCATCGTAAATCAAGTTACGAACATATAATATAGTAAAGTGTTGTACTTCTAAATATAATAAGTGTAGCTAGAGTTTGTTTTTGTGGTTTTTAACTTTTATAATTAGATTTTGATGGTAAGGTAGAAAAAAAATTGCAAACGCGTTTCGAATGTGCACCCGGTTTTGTGGTGTTTAATTATTATAATTAGATTTAAAGGTAAGAAAAAAAAATAAAGATTTAATTTAAAAGATCTAAGATAAAAGGAAAAAAATTATATTTAGATTGTATAAGACATGAAACACGTACTATAGTCTATAAGCATGTTCAATGGAGTAAGATAGAAAAGAATAAAAATATTGCTTACAACATGTTTTGAACCCATGACCCTTAGATAAAAAAGATTTAAGAAAACAATTAATACCACTAGGCTAATTAGAGCTGTTAACGAGCCGAGCCGAGCCGAGTATTGGCTGTTCGAACTCGAGCTCGTTAAGCTCATGAGCTCGTTCGAGCTCGTTCGTTTGTTAAGCGAACAAAAATTATTCGAGCTCGGCTCGTTTAAAACATGAACTGTTCGAGCTCGGCTCGTTAGACATATTTTTTGTCTTTTGGCTCGACTTTGGCTCGAATTCGGCTCGAGTTCGGTTCGTTAGACATATATTATAAGCATATAAGCATGTTCGCGAACATTATATAAGTATGTTCGCGAACAATAAGCATGTTCGCGAACATAATAAGCATGTTCGTGAACATAATCGAACGTTCGCGAACCAAGCTCGAGCTCGGCTCGTTAAGCAAACGAGCCTACAATCATGTTCGAGCTCGGCTCGTTAAGCTAAACGAACAAACGATCACGAACACTAACGAGCCGAACACGAGCTTGTTCACGAGCGGCTCTGTTCGTTTAACAGCTCTAAGGCTAATGAAGAATACCTTAAAATTAAGAAGACGTTAATACATATACTAATAACAAAACTAACACAATTTCACAAATTTATTTTTTTTTGTTTTTTTTCCCTTCCTTTGTGGGTCCGTCCATGAAGGAAATATATTAGCACATTTAGCACAACCAATTGGTTTTAATACAACGGTAAGCGTTTGATCTTTAAAATGGTATCGGAGTCAGAGGTCATGAGATCGAACCTTGGTTGGAATATTATTTTTTTTTTAAATTTGTGCAAGTGTTGGACTGATTGTCCACACTTGAGGGGGGTGTGGGGAAAAGATTGTCCGGCTTTAATACAATGTGAAGTCATTGATCTTATGAAGTGATATGTTTGATGGATTGATATTTGCAGGAGCTGGCCATCTCTTTGGTATTCGGGTATTCTATTTATGGACTTTATCTATTAGATCGGGTATTCTGGATTTTATTATTTAATCATCAATCGATGATTATTTCTTATTGACGGTAATCGATTATTTGGATAACACACGTCTGGATATTCTATGGATCCATCTTATGTATATATATGGATGTCTATTATTGACCGATCGTAGTCAATAATTTATAATGGTGATCGAATTCTATATCTAAGGTAAAATATCGATGTAAAAGCTTGTTTTACTTAATTTATTTATTATTATGATCAATATGATCAAACAGTGATATTATATTATATTATATTGTAATATATTAATTATTGATGAAAATAATGATACCATTTCTTGGAGTGAATATGAATAAACGGTTTAAATGTATCAAATTATATAAGTCCGTTTCCAGAAATGAACGTGACAAAACTGTATATCTAAGATGTGTCGGTTGACACAAATCCATTTCCATAAGTGAATGAGACAAAATGAAATATTTGAGGTGTATCGAATTACCCGTGTCCATTTCCAGAAGTGAATAGGACCACTTAACGAAATATAAGATACATCAAATTTTATTGATTCATTCCCGGTAGTGAATGTGACTAAATTATATATTTGAGATATAACAGACTACACGAGTCGGTTTCCAGAAGTGAACGTGGCTAAATTATAAATACTAAAGATACATTAAATTATATAGGCTCAATCTCAAAAGTGAGTGTGAGTAAATTAAATATTTACGATGTATCGGATTTTACGTATTCATCCCCATAAGTGGATGTGACTAAACTCGAAATTTATGATATGTCATATTAGACATGTCCGTTTTTAGAAGTGAACGTGGACAATTAAATATTCTAGATGTGTTGAGATACACAAGAGAGTCCTCTAAAGTGAACGTGAAGGAATCTAGATATTTTATACCGATATATAAAGATGTATCAAATCACATCTGTCAGTTCCCTGAAGTAATGCGACGTACATAAGATTGTGATTTTAAAATCGTCGTAATAAATCTCACTAGAAGTGAGTTGATGACAATAGTATGAAAATGATAATCAATAGGACTCGGTATACTACGAGTCCGTTTTTATATCTTATCATATATTATATATACATACAAGTATATTTATTTATGTATTTACTTTATTTATCACTTGGATTGAGTCTTGAAGACTGAATCTAACATAATAGATCATTTTGTTTTGCAGACAAATTAATTATTTGATCACCCGAAGATGCTCGTTCTTTTAAAGGTATATAGTGATGGACCAGAAGCTCATTGGAAGCACTTGTATGCTAGTAAAAGAGGATCTGAAATTCACAGAAATAAATACGGACTCGAAGTCCAAATGAAAAAGAATGATGTTTCAATGAATGACCTGAAGTCTAAAGATAAGAAAATTCAGTAAGAACACCGTGACACTTCTTTAATCCTCGTAAAAGGATTGTACTTATCATTACGATAATATGCTCCAGTAGTAGCAATATTGAGAGAAGTGGTTTATGTTCAACAAGATGATTTTCATAGAATAATCATGAAACCCGATCTATTTGGTCCGGTCCATTTCCTGAAGTGAATGATAGATATTATAAATTACTTGTGCATTCCATTTTATAATAGGGTATAGATAGCTTACGAGTAATAGTTTTACCTTTGTTTTACTTTATAAACGTGTCTGCATTCATAAACAAAACCATTGTTACTATATCCCTGACGGATATCACAAACGTTTGTCTCCTTGGAGGGGAAGAATTGTCCACCAGACAAAACGATATTAAATTATGGATGAACAATGAAAATCGATTTTCATACCGTGGCATTGGAAGGCCATTGATCACGTACTTGGGGTACGGCGAATCGATTTTCACGATGTGGCAAAGAAGGCCACTGGTCGCGTACTTGTTACGGCGAAAATTTTGGTTGCGAACAATGAAGCTTCAAAATTATAGTTAAGACAATGCCATGACACAAATACATGTTACGGTCATCCGGGAGATAATCGAGATATGATAAACTTTGTTTAAAATATATCAAAGTCTCAAACGCAGTAGGTTATGCGGATATCCCCTGATGTGGATATTAAATTGAGACATCGGAAGAATTTAAAAAATATATAAATCTTTTGAAAAGATAATATACTTCTTCCCGATTGAGTAAATATCTCATAATGTTTGTTGATACTCGTATAAATAAATACACATTGACATGTAGAATCCCACATAGGAATATCACATCGAAATGCACAAAGGGTTATTGTAAACTTACGTAGATATAACTTGTAATGAGATGTTTTCTCGAGATTTGGGGGAGGAAAGTAAACTTGAAGTTTATAAACCTCATGGAAAACATGTTAATGCACATTTTATCACCGGATGCATTTAATTACTCTTGAAGAGTGAGTAGCTGCAAATGCTTTTGTTGGATTAAATGTCGCAGAAAGGTTCATCCTCGTTTCAACCTGATGTGATCCGGTTCATGCTCGGAGGATACTATCATTCGTGCTATTTATGAATATTATTTAATTAATTAAGAGTTGGTTTTATTTTATATCGGATTTTTAGCACTTTATTTATTTATTCTTTTATTAGCCAATAGGAACATTTCGTTTTTGGCCAATAGGAGATAGACGCATTTTTAAGTGGGAATTTCTCCCACATTGCTTAGATGTTGCCTTTTCTTTTGGTTGTAAGCCTATATAAGACAAACACTAGCTTTTCATTTGAGACACAATTATGATGATATAAATTTGGCTTCTTAGCTTCTATTAAAGTCTTCTTGACTTTGATTTATCACTTGCGAGTGAGTGTTCTCTTCGTTGTAGGGAATCACAAAAAATCATATGCGTGTGAGAGTTCTCTTCGTAGTAGAGGATTCAACCCTTCGAGAATTTACAAAGACTTTGTGAGAAATTGTTGGGCGTTCTCTCGCCTCACGATTTAGTTGGATTACTAGAGTCAGGATCATTAGGCTCGTCATTATTGTTCCTTAGTTACTTTACATCGGATCCGATTCCACCCGGAATCACATGATTAATGCAGAAATTTCAGCGACTTGGTGAAGCAAATAGCCCTTTTGTTTTGTTTTCCTTTATACCTGTTCTTGCTTTTCTTGCATCGTTCATAATCAAAAAAAAAAAACAGATCTTCGTGGTTCCTTTTTTTTTTCTTTCTTCTTGCGTATTTGAATCGAACACCCATCTAAATATATATATTTGTCTTCCAATCAATCTACCTGCTAGTTGATTCTTTAGTTGCTGCTTTCTTGTTTCCCAAAGGCCGCCGTATAACACAAAAGCAGACACGTTGACCTAATATATTTGTTCCTGAATTTGTTTTATTTTAGTTAATACCATTCAGCAAAAAAAAAAAAAAAAAGAAAATCAAAATTCGACCCAAAAAAAAAACAGCCTATGTCACACCCCCGGTGTGACACTTACTGATTTTCAAAAATAAAAAAAAAGGAGGCTTGCATAATTACGAGAATTTTTCACACCCGTGAAATATTGCAGTCATCCGATTTCATTCCGTCTTTTGAGTCCTTTCCTTCCCTGTCTTTAATAATCGCATTTAGCAACCTTTCACACATTATTCCACTCATTCCCATATCTTTCAACCTATTCTCGGTCTGAACACCTAGTGTCCCTCTAGAGAGTCGGTTTTGATTGTTGTTTACTTTCGCTTGCTCTTACGGTTCGTTGATAAGGGTACTTTATCGACTTTGAAGAGGGAGTGTAAACACGAGAGTTGTGAGGATATATATTATTTTGTTCATCGATTACAACATATTTTATTCACATTGTCTTATTCGGGATAAGGAATATGAGTTCTGCATTGATCACGATGAAGAGACGACTTTAGTTAGTAATGCGGTGGTTAAAGAGCCGGACTTCTTTGTCGTATAGGCATCCTCGCCCTTATTACGTTCATCTTTGGAAGTCGTAGGGTTGAGTTACAAGACAAGCGTGGGTTCCGTTGAACTTAACGGTTATAACCGACATGTTATGTGGCGTGTTTCCAATGAGAGGTGAATCTATAGTTTTCGGACATGCATGGTCAAGTGAGTATAAAGTTAGGTATAATTCGTCCCGTACTTGGTATTCATTTTATGGTATGAGCAAGAAGTGTGTCCTTTGTTAGAAAATCACTAGTTTAACGCAGCGGAATTTAAAATTTGATTTCCTTTTCTAGATCGTTCTTCGTTTAAAGCAATAAACACGTTAAGTAGTTTGACGGTTATACCTCAGATGATCTATAAGATCGTCGCTTTGACCACCAACGGAGAGTAGTTCAATGCGCAAGCCGTCCACGCGTCCGGCCTCTATCGCTAATCCACACGAACCCCTTGCCGGAATCCTCCTTGGATTGCTACCGGAAAAACTCCGGCTGCTAGACCGGACCTTTTCTTCCCTCACAAACTCACTATGGATAGCTCTCTATTTTACACAAGAACTATGAGCTCTTGCAATTGTGATGTACAAAAGAGCTTGACACCCACCTCTTATTTATAGTCAAAAGTGGCGCCCCATATGGTGTGGAATAGAAGAAAACATTTTCTCAATAAAATAAGGAAAATCAACTAGATTGATTTATCTCTTTAATTATAATTTATTTTGCCAATATCTTATATTGATTATAATTGTCTTATTACCATAAATCAATTAATATCTTATATTAATATTATGGCAATCTTATTAATTAAAGTGCACAATCCAAGTGTATCTTACACACTTAAAATGGCGCCCCATTAGTCAACTAATTGACTTCCGGAATATTCTTTAATTAATATAATTTATATATAATTAATATCTTGTATTTTATTTATTCATAATAAATAAATACCACCATAATAATTTACCACTATAACCTTTATAGTCTAGAGATGAACTTTCCTTATTTGGTTATCAACTATAACCGCATTTTAATCCGACTCGATGTTCATATGTGTGTGACCCGATAGGCTTCCGAATATGTTGGCCGTAGACACAAAGTGAAATTTACTAAAATGCCCTTCATACCTAACGATCACGGGATAGCGTCTAGCAACACACCGTGACCCCCAATTATCGGAAGAGTCAAAAGCAATGACTACTACCTTTCATGTGAAGCGATTACCGTGTAACTTACAATCTATCATTGTAATAATATCCATACGATCATATCTCGAGTGTCAATACATTGACGATCGTATCTTATAATCTGGATATCATGCTCTCTCGAATAACACATTTACTCCCACTTTGCAAAGATTCTCGAGAGCTAGACATTCCTTATAAGAAGGTCATTTCGGATATTCGATCCCAATCATAGGATACGCGATTCCCGGACGACCAATCATGTATACTCCGCATGCTTCAATATCATACCCAATCACTACCGCATGATCGCCCGTGGTTAGGAGAAATCTCAATAGTGTCAAAGCATGGCAATCCACACCGTGATGCCATGAAGACTCGGTCAAAAGGATAATTACACAACCGCCACATAGTGTGACACTTAATGTAAGTGGGTCGATCTAACGCACGCATTCTCTAATACACGCCCACGCATACCCAAGTGTCTCTACACTTCGATAGGCGAGATCTATCCCTATCTTCTAAAAGATAGAAGACATTCAATACGTGCTAGTCTGATTATACTATCAATGTCCCATTTGATAATACATAAGACTAGAGACATTTAAGTACCAACCTTGTTATAGTGATTAGAGATCTCATCAACCATAATCACTATCATGGTTTCTCTATCACAGATTGATACTAGGGACGTTACTATATATACAACAAATAATATGAAGACAAACAATATATAATAACATAAGTGCTTTTATTAATTATAATAAAGTTATTACATGAACTAAACAGACTGTAAATAACACGACCCGGTCGGATCCGGTCCAACCCAATTGGGTTTAGGACACCTTTCCAACAATCTCCCACTTGGCCTAAAGCCAATCACCCATATGCCTAAGCCCGTGCAAGTGAACATATTTCTCATGCTTAGCTTGAGACAATGCCTTGGTTAACGGATCAGCTATGTTATCATCCGTGTGGACTTTCTCTATCTTTACATCTCCTCTATCTACTATCTCTCTTATAAAGTGATAGCGCTTGTAGCACATGTTTGGATTTACGATGAGACCTTGGTTCCTTTGATCGAGATATCGCTCCATTATTATCACGAAGATAGAGCCTTTGGACCTTCAATGGAGGAACCACACCAAGTTCGAGAATGAACTTCTTCATCCAAATCGCTTCCTTTGCCGCCTCCGAGGCTGCTATGTATTCGGCTTCCGTTGTAGAGTGCGCAGTAGTTTCTGCTTGGAACTCTTCCGACTCACTTTGCTCCGCCGTTAAGCGTGAAAACAAATCCAGATTGTGACTTAAAGTCGTCCTTATCGGTTTAGGCCGCATCCGTGTAACCTCGTAATACTAAATCATCATTCCCAAAACCAGGAACATATCACAAGTACGTCTCAAGTACTTGAGGATATTCTTGACAAACAATCCAGTGACCATCACCTGGATTGGTGGTACCTACTAGTCATACTAAGAGTGCGAGACATCCGGCCTTGTGCATAACATGACATACATGATAGACCCGATTGCCGAAGCATAAGGGACTTTACTCATTTGTGCCCTCTCCTCCTCTCATCTTAGGACTCATTCCCGGCCAGGTAGACCCCATGTGACATGGGCGGCAATCCTTTCTTGGATCGCTTCTATGTTGAATCTCTTCAAGATCTTGTCTATATAGGTGGATTACGACATGACCAAGCAACCTTTTAGATCTATCTCTATAGATCTTTATTCCTAGAATATAGTTGCATCACCCAAGTCCTTCATAGAAGTTATTGGATAACCAAGCTTTTGGTGATTGTAACATAGGCACATCATTCCCTATGAGCAATATGTCATCTACATAAAGCACTAAGAACACAATGGCACTCCCACTAACCTTCTTGTAGACACAGGGCTCATCTTCGTTCTTGATGAAATCAAACTGTTTGATTATTTCATCAAAGCGAAGATTCCAACTTCGAGAAGCTTGCTTTAATCCATAAATGGACCTTTGCAGTTTACACACCATCCTGGCGTCATTGGTTGTGAAACCCTCAGTCGTGTCATATACACTTCCTCGAGATAGGTTCCCATTAAGGAAATTTGTTTTCACATCCATCCGCGATTTACGTAATCATGGTATCTGCGCAATTGCGAGCAAAATTCTAATGGATTTTAACATGGCAACAGCGTAAAAGGTTTCGTCATAGTCAACTCCTTGTCTTTGCTTATAACCTTTTGCCACTAACCTAGCTTTGTAGGTAGTTACGTTACCGTCCATGTCGGTCTTTCTCTTAAAGACCCATTTACACCCTATGGGAACTATTCCCTCAGGTGGATCAACTAAGTTCCAAACTTGGTTGTCTTTCATGGATTCTATTTCAGAATTCATGGCTTCCATCCATTTCTCTTTGTCATGCCTTAATAGCACTTCCTCATAATTTCTAGGGTCCTCATCTTTCATGAGATACACGCCTGTGTACCTTTCAGAGTTCTGGCGTTCCTGGTGGATCTACGAGGTGCTAGTGTCCACGGTAGAGGATGGTGTCACATCTGTATGTGGCAAGTCCTCTACTTCCATCAATGGATCATTATCCGTAGCGGTTCTCGAAATTCTTCAAGATCAATTTTACTCCCACCGACCCTATCCGAGAATAAACTCTTTCTCCGAAAGTGGCGATCCCCGGCAACAAACACCTTTTGTTCCTCAGGATGGTAAAATTGGTACCCTTTGGTTTCCCTAGGATATCCCACAAACAGACATTTGTCAGACCTGGGCTCTAATTTGTCAGGCATCATCCGCTTCACGTAAGTCGGACAACCCCAAGGTTTTAGATGACCTAGGCTCGGTTTTCTCTTTGTCCATACCTCCTATGGCGTAGAGTCAACCATCTTTGATGGAACTCGGTTCAGTGTATAGGATGCGGTTTCTAGAGCATACCCCCAAAACGATTTTGGGAGAACTGCATAGCTCATCATGGATCGCACCATGTCTAACAAGGTGAGGTTCCTCCTCTCAGACACGCCATTTATTTGTGGCGTCCCGGGAGGGGTCCATTCAGGTAGAATCCCATTCTCCTTCAAATAGTCTTGAAACTCTCCATCTAGGTATTCTCCACCTCGATCGGATCGAAGTGTTTTGATTTCTTTACCTAGTTGTTTCTCTACTTCACTTCTGAATTCCTTGAACTTTTCAAAGGCTTCAGACTTATACTTCATTAAGTATATATAACCATAGCGAGAATGGTCATCAGTGAAAGTGATAAAATAAGAGTATCCTCTTTTGGCTTGAATTGACATTGGGCCACATACATCAGTATGTATGAGCTCAAGCAATTCCTTGGATCTTATCCCTTTGCCACTAAAAGGTGACTTTGTCATCTTGCCAAGTAAACAAGCTCCGCATGTATCAAACGATTCGTAATCGAATTGATCCAACATTCCACCTTTATGGAGTTTGGAAATGCGATTCTTATTTATATGGCCAAGTCTACAACGCCATAAGTAGAATTCATTCAAGTTATTTGTTTTGGCTTTCTTGTTATTTATATTAAGTACGTCAACATTCATATCTAATATGTAGAGACCAATGCTGAGTATGCCAGTACCATAAAAGATTCCATCACGTGAAAAAGAACAACATTTATTCTCAAACGTAAATGAAAAACCATCAACATCTAATGCGGAAATGGAAATAATGCTCTTCGTAAGAGTAGGAACAAAATAACAGTTACTAAGTTCAAGTACTGATAACGGTCATTTTGTGCCCGTTATTCTATGACCTTTATCCCCGATTCTAGTTTAAAGGAGCTACAATAGAGGAATAATAAGTCGTAATACGCTTAATTTGCATATGACGAGAGTTACGATTCATTATTATGTATTAAGAGGTTTTATTATATTATTTGATGTTACAGACTGTATTTCATGCTATATTTGTAGTAACCCATTGTGGAGCACAAGGATGGACTTCGGAGAAGCTTTAATGGATCGCAGACAAGTTCAGAAAGCCCAAGACGGAAAAAGAAGAAAGCCCAGAAGCACATAAGGCTCGGTCGACCGAGCCTATGCATTCGGTCGACCGAGTGGGCCTATAATCCAGAAGAAGTTCGGCACATTATTTGAGTCGGTTAGGGTTCAGAGTGTCGGCATTTTAAGTCGGTTCTCTATGATGGCCGAGGCTCTATATAAACACAAGTCCTTTGTATTTTTATTATGCATTCACCACTATTCATTCATAAGAACATATAAGCAAATAAGGCTTGTGGAGGAGCTAAGGGTGCAAACATGTAAGCCCTAGTTCTTCATCTTGTTTTCTTTTAAGTAATCAATTTCCCAATTATGCTTTGATTGTTTGAGTAGTTATGCATATCTAGATGATGTAGATCTAGGATATGGCGTTAGGGCAGTGGTGATACCTTGTCTATAAGGATCCCATACCCTACGTCCTCTACCTAATATTTACGGATGAATCTGTGTGTTTAAATTACGTGTGTTTAGGTTAGTTTATATGATGTCACGATGATTCATTTGTATAATCCGATTCGTATATGAAACGCTGAGAAATATGTTCGAGGATGTAAACTGGAGGAGTAGACTCTCGGGTGACCGAGAGGTGTCACTCGATCGACCGAGAGACACTATTCGGTCGACCGAGAGGCTTTGTCAAATCCGTTTCATCCGTTAATCGATCCACGTCTTTATGATTAGGTTAGCTTAATTGAATCTGTTATCTCGAAGTAGGTATGGCTATGGCTACGTCACTCACTTAATTTAATTAAAGCGTGTAAAAGGAAATACCAATATGAAACTCTTAGGTAGGCTTAGGAATTGATCTTGGACGTTCGGCGTTATCTAGGTAGGTTTATATTGGGAATTGCGCGCACCTTGTTATATCGTAGATCGTAAACTAGCATGAGACTATAACTTGGTAATTGTTAGTTGGACGAGGGTTTGAGTGATCGTCAGGAAATACGCTAACCAAAGGAATGTTGCCGGACGAGGTGTACGGTTAATATCGGCATCCTTAGAGTAGTAGCGTGTGAGTTATATGAGATGGAGGCACCAAAAGGCGAAGTCACGTAACAATACCACGCAGTGATATAGTGACTACCGGTGCTACATCAAGCTTAGAGGATGACTCCCGTAGACAATATAAATAGATATGAGCGGATGAGTAGTTGATGAGTTTTGTTGTCATATAAATTGTCTAGATCCAAATGATCACGGTTATAATTGGGCGATTGATTACGTTATGTGTTTATATGTTATTTGTCTATATGTTTGAGTGTGTCTTTCTTTTCTCGTACTTTATGTTGGTCATAGACCGTGTGTGTCAAAACGAAATAAATAAGTTGGCTATTTAAGTTAGGATCCACAAATTGATTCTCTCTGTGGGATCGACCTCGACTCTATCTAGCTATCTTTTGTGATTGAACCTAGTTCACTTGCTAGTGGTTATTTAGGAATCGAGTTAATAATTTAACTTGACCTCAATCAAGTTTTTGGCGCCCGTTGCCGGGAATCAATGGTCCAACCGCTTAAATGATCAACTTAATTATTTCGTCTTTCTTCTTTTTACATTACGATTGAGTAATAAAAAAAAATTAAAAAAATAATATATATTTGTATATTCGGTCGACCGAACTATGGTACTCGGTCGACCGAGTCCTTTAAATGTTTTATCTGATAGTTGTTTTCCCCTGTGATTCTGTTAGTAGGTTATAAGCCTAGCAGCGGTATGAGTAATCATATTTTGCTGTTAGTTCAATAACCGTTTGTTGTTTTTCGTATGATGCGATTAATCGAGAGGAATCACTAAGGCGAACCATTCAACAAAATGTCATCACATCGAGTCTTACGAGGTTCAAGAGAAGAAGTCATGGTGTTGAGAACCAAAACCACACCTAGAAAGCCGTTGACACCTAAACTCAAGGAAAGAATAGCAAAGATGAAGGCAAGAATTCACGAAGCCAAGAGGTCAAAAGAGTCTAAAGATGCTTACATATACAGAGGTATGTCCAAGTTAAACCCTGAAGAGATTTCTTGAGTTTGACTCGAGGATATGACTACATGCATCATATGTCGGATATAGAATCGATTACGAGGATAAGCGTAAACATAAATCGTCCTATAGTCATCGGTCCCAGAGATGCGGCGCATATTGAGAATGAAGCTCGGTTGATGCGAAACTAGATGACCAGGAGCATTTATGGTTGATGTTACCTTAGAAAGAGCATACCTAGGGTTGGCTTTGATAGATTACGGCTCGAAGTCGAACATTTTTCCGAAAAGTCTTTGTGAAAGAAATCGATCCTTACTCCCACGAATACTCCGTTGCAAGTTAGATTTGCGGATGGGACCGGAAAGCAGTCATATGCTGGGAATATGTATAATATGATCATTGGCATAGGACAGCTCAGGTTTAAGATAAATATAGTTGTTATGGATATAGATGAGCACCTCTTTGCCCGATCATTTTAGGGAGAGCCTTTATCAACACTTACAGAGCCCTAATTCGTATGACGGGCGTGAGATTACATTCTTCGATGCTAGAGGTTACGAGACCTATGGGACAAAGGAATTGATTTCCTACTCCGGTGGCGTGAATGTTATAGGAGTTGGTAGTTCAAAACCGAGATATTACTCCGAGCCCAGGAAAAAGTGTTGATGACAATACGGAAGGAAGAGATGAGACCCTTACGATTTGAGTCGTGAGAAAATTTGTCAAGCCCGCCCTGTTCTAGAAAATCATAATCACGAAGGCCCGCTTTCTCCGGACTCCAAGAATAGAAGAGCGAGACAAAAGCGAACTCGTAGAGTTCGAACTAAAGAAAGCTCATCTAGTTCGAAAATATTACGAAAATTGGAGCTTGCTTGGATGGACAGTTCGACTATCTTTTCGTTGGATTCACATCTCGCGGAAAGGCACTCGTGGAAAAGGACAGCAAGACATTTTCGGTAAAGGCTAACCGGGTGAAAACCTGGCAAGCCAAGCGATTAAGTGAAGCAGTGATGACTTTTTGGAAAGTCGAGCTACCGACTTAAAGCGTAGAACTATTTCTATCCTTCGTTATTTTTATCTCTATTTTTATTTTAAATAAAAGTAGCATGAAAACGATAAGGAGTTTTTTTTTTATTTTGCCGTGTTCCGACGACTGTTGAGTTGAGGATGTGCAAAATAATTTTTTTTATTTGAATCGTTTTTATGTGAAGTGAAGTGAAGTGTAGTAATTGAATCTTTGTAAAAAATTGTTGATTAAGGAAACGGTAATGCGTTATTTTACGAATGCTTAGACCAGATTGTTTGATTTATTCATGATAAGAATGAGGTTGCTTCTGTGCTTGGGACGATTTATTAGTTAGAGCAAAAATTTGCGGGTAGGAATTGCAAGAGTGAAATAATAAATTTTGGCATGGTTATATGTTGTAGTAATTTACGGTGTGTCAAAATAATTAAAATGGTCAACACCATTAATTTCTGCATATCCTCATTCACCTTTCCCTCTTTCCAACCATTCACCTTTTTCTCTTCCCAATTTCTTTATTCTTCCAATTCAAATTTTCAAATTCCACCTTTCCACCTCATCAATCCCCAACAACTTTTATCCACCAATCACATTCCACTTCTCAACTTCCATTTATCTATTTAAACCACTCACCCTCTCTTTCATTTTCCTCATCCCTTTCTCCATCAAAATTCTTCCATCCCTTTTTTTTCTCCAAACCCCTGTAGAAATCAAATGGAAATGTTCTGAAAATCTTCATCCATTTCACCATTTTCACTCACCTTGAAAAGCCTATCGAAATTTATTCGATTGATCGATTCGATCCACGAGAAGCATCTGAGCCGAAAGCATTCTTTGTCAAATCCCCACACTCGGTCAACCGGTGGATCGCCTCGGTCGACCGAGAGCCGGGCTGCCCCCTCCGTCTGCTGGCTGCTGTTTATCTGTCAGGATGCCACCCAGAAGACGCAGAGCCGCTCAGTTCGTGGCTGTTGAAGGCAACATCCCATTGATCAACGGGGTGCCACAATTCGCGAGTCGGGAGGTATATTCATCATTTGTTAATCATTTTGTTAATGCCCCCGTCCATCGAGCTCGGGGATTGGATTTGGGGAATTGTGGAGACGAGCTTTTAGAATTGGTGGAGCGCTATCAATGGCGTGATGTCGTAGCACCCCCGGCGAGTCAACGTCAATTGGGTAAGAGAATTTTATGCTTATTTACGCGTACACCCCCGACACCAATATCGTACATATTCGTGGCCGACCAATTGTAATTTCTCGAGTACGATTAATGCTTATTTTGGGGTGGATGCCTCGGAGGGACGGGCCGGAGTATATGGCGACATTTGACGGGTCCGATGCTTGGTTGGAGGAAGTTGGTGCCTATCGGGAATAGAGAGTGGGCTATAGGGAGATTGCCCGCACATTTGCGGAAAGCAGACTTTAGGAGATGGGAGGATAAATGCCTTAATCGGCTTATCCGTTCTAATATCTTTCCAGCTAAGCATGTATCTACGGTCTACTATACCCATGCCACCTTGCTTTATTGGTTGTACATGGGATGGCCCATGAATGTGGGGGCGTTGATACGTAAGGAAATGACAGACGATGCGCTCAAGCCTCGGCACACTTTACCTTTTGGGTCACCGATCACTACATTACGTGAAGGAGCCGAGTGCCCGGTGTTAGGCGGTGATTCTATGTGGGACCAATGCCTATTCTATCTTTAAGTTACGTCCCACCGCTTTGTCATTCACGGTCACGATCAAGAACAAGAAGGAACCCGAGGATGATCTTGTGATTAAGCCGCCCGAACAATTTGCAACTAGCACCATTCAATCCAGGATGGGATAAAGTATTTTGATTTGAGTGTTTGCATTTCCTTTAATTAACAAGTTTTTATTTTGACTCAATTCTACTAGTATGTCGTGTTATATAGAGCAAGTGTCTCTGTTTCCTAAATTCGAACTCATGTAATGTTTTGGACGTCTTTGAAATGTATTGAAATGTAATCATTAATTTATGGACTTAAAAATGTTTAAAGAAATTGTTATTCCTTTTACGGTCCCTTTTTTTTGAGATTATTACTGTTTGGACTAATCTCGTAACGAGTTTCGAGTTTTTGTTTAAGATATGTGTTGCGTTGATTACTTTTGTGCAAGCGGCCCCTTTGCTGTGCTGTTGAACTTTCTTTGAATTTCCAAGACTTGTTTAACTTCCACGCTTATCGAGCTAAGTTCCTTTTACGAGCTTGTTATTTCAGTTTTTATACATTGGGGACAATGCATGGTTTAAGTGGGGGGTACAAGTCACTTAGCTCAAATGAGTAATTCCATATATCAAATAATAAATAAAATGAGCAAGAAATTTTAAACTTTTGAACTTAGAATCACATTCACTTTTGTGGGTCCCGGATAATTATATCTAATAAGAAAGAACTCATATTTCATGAGTACGTGATCACTTTATGCCTCTGCGATTTCTTGATTAGTAAACTTAATGATATTCATATTGTCCGTTGCAATTAGTTGTTTATTGTTCACTTATTCAATAATTGAATCGAGTTGTACTACGCTTGTTATAAAAGGTAAAATTATAATGTGTACATTGCATAGATAATTGATTATGCTTACTAGTGTCAAATTTATCGTCGATGTGTTCCTAAAGACTCACAGCCACAAAAAAGGTGAGTAATAAGCTTGAGACGTACCCGTGTTTGACAATGTTAAAACACTTTGGGCTTGTAGTAAGTTACCAAAGTAGCCTCGCTTGTGGTAATATTCGATGCTATTTTTGATCTAAGATAGAGGGATGCTCTAAAAAGTCTTCCTTCTTGAGATTGATAGTATCTGAAAAATATAAAGATATGAAAAGAATATTCAACTCTTTAAGAGGCTTTGAGTAGTACTCGGTCTCCAAGTCCAAAAACCCTATAGATACGCTCTTGCTTATTATTCTAGTGCTTCAAAAAATTAAAAGGCTTAAGAAGTGGGAATACTGAAGTTGGTAGGTTAAGACTACAAAGTTTGCATAAGCTACAATCTTGCTACGAATGTTTAAAACTCAATGCACATGCACACAACACATCGATTCATGATGAGTAGTGGATAATGGATATCGATTTGAGCATAGAGGATATGAGTTGATTCGAGTTTCTTGAGTCGGTATACGGTGACCACTGGAAAGTAGTTTATGGGGGATAACTTATTGATATCTTGATCGGGACGATCAAAGGCTAAGTGGGGGGTAGTTGATAACGGTCATTTTGTGCCCGTTATTCTATGACCTTTATCCCTGATTCTAGTTTAAAGGAGCTACAATAGAGGAATAATAAGTCGTAATACGCTTAATTTGCATATGACGAGAGTTACGATTCATTATTATGTATTAAGAGGTTTTATTATATTATTTGATGTTACAAACTGTATTTCATGCTATATTTGTAGTAACCCATTGTGGAGCACAAAGATGGACTTCGGAGAAGCTTTAATGGATCATGAGACAAGTTCGAAAGCCCAAGACGGAAAAGAAGAAAGCCCGAGGGAAGCATATAAGGCTCGGTCGACCGAGCCTATGCATTCGATCGACCGAGTGGGCCTATAATCCAGAAGAAGTTCGGCACATTATTTGAGTCGGTTAGGGTTCAGAGTGTCGGCATTTTTGACGGCTGAGGCTCTATATAAACACAAGTCCTTTGTATTTTTTATTATGCATTCACCACTATTCATTCATAAGAACATATAAGCAAATAAGGCTTGTGGAGGAGCTAAGGGTGCAAACATGTAAGCCCTAGTTCTTCATCTTGTTTTCTTTTAAGTAATCAATTTCCCAATTATGCTTTGATTGTTTGAGTAGTTATGCATATCTAGATGATGTAGATCTAGGATATGGCGTTAGGGCAGTGGTGATACCTTGTCTATAAGGATCCCATACCCTACGTCCTCTACCTAATATTTACGGATGAATCTGTGTGTTTAAATTACGTGTGTTTAGGTTAGTTTATATGATGTCCTGATGATTCGCTGTATAATCCGATTCGTATATGAAACGCTGAGAAATATGTTCGGGGATGTAAACCTGGAGGAGTAGACTCTCGGGTGACCGAGAGGTGTCACTCGGTCGACCGAGAGCACCTATTCGGTCGACCGAGAGCTGTCAAATCCGTTTCATCCGTTAATCAGTCACGTCTTTATGATTAGGTTAGCTTAATTGAATCTGTTATCTCAGTAGGTATGGCTATGGCTACGTCACTCACTTAATTTAATTAAAACGTGTAAAAAGGAAATACCAATATGAAACTCTTAGGTAGGCTTAGGAATTGATCTTGGACGTTCGGCGTTATCAGGTAGGTTTATATTAGGAATTGCGCGCACCTTGTTATATGTAGATCGTAAACTAGCATGAGACTATAACTTGGTAATTGTTAGTTGGACGAGGTTTGAGTGATCGTCTCAGGAAATGCACGCCTAACCAAAGGAATGTTGCCCGGACGAGGTGTACGGTTAATATCGGCATCCTTAGAGTAGTAAGCGTGTGAGTTATATGAGATGGAGGCACCCAAAAGCGCGAAGTCACGTAACAATACCACAGTGATATAGTGACTACGGTGCTACATCAAGCTTAGAGGATGACTCCCGTAGCCAATATAAATAGATATGAGCGGATGAGTAGTTGATGAGTTTTGTTGTCATATAAATTGTCTAGATCCAAATGATCACGGTTATAATTGGGCGATTGATTACGTTATGTGTTTATATGTTATTTGTCTATATGTTTGAGTGTGTCTTTCTTTTCTCGTACTTTATGTTGGTCATAGACCGACCGTGTGTGTCAAACGAAATAAATAGGTTGGCTATTTAAGTTAGGATCCACAAATTGATTCTCTGTGGGATCGAGCCTCGACTCTATCTAGCTATCTTTGCGGTTGAACCTAGTTCACTTGCTAGTGGTTATTTAGGAATCGAGTTAATAATTTAACTTGACCTCAATCAAGTACTAGCCCACTGGGCAATGAAAGAAAATAAACTCCTACGGCTAGTGCAGCAACACTTGCTCCATTTCCAACGCGTAGGTCCACCTCTCCTTTCCTCGGATCTCTAGTTCTTCTTAGTGCTGCATATTCAGTACAAATATGAGAACCACAACCTTGATATCTAATACCCGGTGGTTAGACTTAGAAGAAGCAATATTGATCTCAATCATAAATATACACGAAGTCGAAGCATCGAATGCTTCTTCTTGGTACTCAAGAAGCCTTTGCGTTTCTCCTCCAATGTCCGGTCTCACCGCAATGGAAGCAAGCATCCTTGGATTTGTCTTTCGCTATCTTAGGCGTTGGCTTAGGTGCAGCCTTCGTCTTCTTGGATTTCTTTTGGGCTTTTGCCTTGCCCTTGCTCGAAGTGACCAGCAACACTTGCTTTCCCTTCCCCACGGTGCCTTCAAAGAGTCTTTAACATGTTCAATAACTCCGCGAGAGCAGCAATCTATCTTGTTCATGTGATAGTTCATCACGAACTGCGAGAATGAATCGGTAGAGATTGCGAGAATCAAGTCAATACTCAACTCTCGTTCCAACTTGTGGCCCAGCTTCCCAAGCATCTCTATGTACCCGATCATTTTAAGCACGTGTGACCCCACAAAGCGATCCCAGATGCCATCTTACAACTATACTGAGGCCTTCGAGACCTCATACCTCTCGAAGGCGAGGCGAGAAGCATAAAGTTCCTTCAGGTGGACCATGATAGAGTAGGCGTCCATAGACTCATGTTGTTTCTGCAATTCAGGTGTCATAGAAGCAAGCATGATACATGTAGCATCGGTACTGTCGAACCAGTGCTTGTTGTACTTCTCGACAACATCTGCGGCCGAACCCTCGGCGGGCTTTTCCGGCGGGGCCTCGTCAAGACATAGCCAATCTTTCGTGCCTCAAAAGCGATTTTGAGGTTTCTTTCCCAATCGAGAAAATTCGTCTCGTCAAGCTTGTTTTCGATGATAAGCGAAGGTTCAATTTGTTTGATATTTTCTACAACAATAAATAAAGATAGAATAAGTAAAAGCTCATGTATGAAAACCCTAAATTTGCACTTAATAAATCTATAAGGTTTTACTCCCACTAGCCAACTATTCCTATTGGCTTTCAAGAAAATAATTCCTTTAGTGGGCAAGATCCCATCTAACTATCCCGACCCCAACTTTGGTGATGGGCGAAAATAATTAAGCAGGTGGACAACGATTTGTCGATCGTATCTTATACGATTCTTGTTGTTTGATTGATCAACTCTTTGACAATATTTCATCTTATGAAAGAATAGTCAAACCTTGCCTCTAAAATCCAAACGACCCCGCTTTGGTGGTGGCGAGAGAATTCTTAGTCAGTCCATAACCCCGATATTCATGAGATCTCTTTCGATCATATCTCGATAACGACGATATACCCGAGGTAGGTCAACCCCCGCTTTGGCTGGTGAGTTGGGTCCGAACAAGGGCTCTTCACCGTCGTTATAATATGGGGAGGCAACTCCGACTTGATTTTTGATGTGGGAATAATTTTAAATTAATTCACTTAATTAATTTTGTTTAATTATGGTCTCATCTACTATGTGCATATTACTATTATATCATATAAAGTAAAACATACACAACATTCTACGCATAAAATAACCGGTATGATCATGGACTTTTCCTAGGTGCGGTTTCGAATACAAACTTACGAAACCACGGGTCACAAACTAAGGGTATCTGCAACCGCCAATAGGATCTTTATTGCTGTACGCCAATGGGTTCTTTATCTCTCCTTGGTTTTCAACTTCTTGCTCCATTCTTGTTACATAATAATTTATCTAATAATTACACCCGCCGCACACGGGGGGAGCTAACTGGAATGGGATAAATGCAAAAAGTAAACTAGGTCACGTTCTTCATAACGGCCTAGGACAATTTTTCAAAAACCAACATAAAGAAAACATTCCCATCTACCCTATTGGTCGAGTCCATGATCAATCGGGGTCCATATAATCACATATATCTACACATCTAATCCATACAATTTTATCGTATGAAAAAGATTAAATTCTAATTTTAACTACTCATGCGTCTTTATTTTATCACATCAAATAATTAAATAACCTTTAATTAATTATATGACATAATCGAAAATTAAAATTAACATTTAATTTTAAATCGATTTTAATTTTAATTAAATTTGAACTATTCAAAATAAAATTAAAATTACTAAGTCTCCTATTTGTTTCCTTTTTCAAAACTAAATTTAGCTTAGGTCTGACCACTTTCCAAAATCAAAATTTTGGAAGTGGCCTAGGCCTTTTACAAATCAAATATTTGAAAATGGCCTAGACCTATTGCAAATCAAATATTTGGAAATGCCAAATTATTTTAGTACAGCACAGCCACTTTCCAAAATCAAAATTTTGAAAGTGGCTGAGCTAAGCCTATTCCAAATCAAATATTTGGAAAGGCCAAATAGTTTTAGTTTAGGCCTGGCCACTTTTCAAAATCAAAATTTTGGAAGTGGCTGCGCCTTTACAAATCAAATATTTGAAAGGGCTGAGCTATTCCAAATCAAAATTTGAAAGGCCAATATGCCAAATGGTTTCCCAATGGCTCAAACTATTTGAACCATTGGTTGGCCAGTGTGACACAACTAAACAAGCGAGATATCTATGCACAATAAATATCACAAAGCGAAAAAAGGTCGATCTCCCCATCGGAAGAAAGGCACCAACGGACGGCGACCACAGGGCCACCGCCGCCGCTTGTTGAAGAGGCGCGCCAGCGGCGACCCCCATGAACCTATTTTTTTGTTTTAACGTTTCGTGATTTAAATCTTGCATCTATCGATTAAATACTACGCAATTTAATTTATGCTTATTGCATAAGCTCAAAGTCTGTCTCGATACCAGCGATAGAAATCACTAGTTTAACGCAATGAATTTAAAATTTGATTTCCTTTTCTAGATCGTTCTTCGTTTAAAGCAATAAACACGTGATCTATAAGATCGTCGCTTTGACCGCCAACGGAGAGTAGTTCAATGCGCAAGCCGTCCACGCGTCCGGCCTCTATCGCTAATCCACACGAACCCTTTGCCGGAATCTTCCTGGATTGCTACCGGAAAAACTCGGTCGCTAGACCGGACCTTTTCTTCCTCACAAACTCACTATGGATAGCTCTCTATTTTACACAAGAACTATGAGCTCTTGCAATTGTGATGTACAAAAGAGCTTGACACCCACCTCTTATTTATAGTCAAAAGTGGCGCCCCATATGGTGTGGAATAGAAGAAAACATTTTCTCAATAAAATAAGGAAAATCAACTAGATTGATTTATCTCTTTAATTATAATTTATTTTGCCAATATCTTATATTGATTATAATTGTCTTATTACCATAAATCAATTAATATCTTATATTAATATTATGGCAATCTTATTAATTAAAGTGCACAATCCAAGTGTATCTTACACACTTAAAATGGCGCCCATTAGTCAACTAATTGACTTCGGAATATTCTTTAATTAATATAATTTATATATAATTAATATCTTGTATTTTATTTATTCATAATAAATAAATACCACCATAATAATTTACCACTATAACCTTTATAGTCAGAGATGAACTTTCCTTATTTGGTTATCAACTATAACCGCATTTTAATCCGACTCGATGTTCATATGTGTGTGACCCGATAGGCTTCGAATATGTTGGCCGTAGACACAAAGTGAAATTTACTAAAATGCCCTTCATACCTAACGATCACGGGATAGCGTCTCAGCAACACACCGTGACCCCTGATTATCGGAAGAGTCAAAAGCAATGACTACTACCTTTCATGTGAAGCAGTTACCGTGTAACTTACAATCCTATCGTTGTAATAATATCCATACGATCGTATCTCGAGTGTCAATACATTGACGATCGTATCTTATAATCTGGATATCATGCTCTCTCGAAATAACACATTTACTCCCACTTTGCAAAGATTCTCGAGAGCTAGACATTCCTTATAAGAAGGCCATTTCGGATATTCGATCCCAATCATAGGATACGCGATTCCCAGACGACCAATCATGTATACTCCGCATGCTTCAATATCATACCCAATCACTACCGCATGATCGCCCCGTGGTTAGGAGAAATGTCAATAGTGTCAAAGCATGACAATCCACACCGTGATGCCATGAAGACTCGGTCAAAAGGATAATTACACAACCGCCACATAGTGTGACACTTAATGTAAGTGGGTCGGTCTAACGTCGCATTCTCTAATACACGTCCACGTCACGGTCCAAGTGTCTACACTTCGATGAGCGAGATCTATCCCTATCTTCTAAAAGATAGAAGACATCCAATACGTGCTAGTTTGATTATACTATCAATGTCCCATTTGATAATACATAAGACTAGA
Organism: Gentiana macrophylla; assembly: GCA_026214975.1. Taxonomy (NCBI): domain Eukaryota; kingdom Viridiplantae; phylum Streptophyta; class Magnoliopsida; order Gentianales; family Gentianaceae; genus Gentiana; species Gentiana macrophylla. The sequence continues at coordinate 129,458,387 of CM047806.1, forward strand.
GACATTTAAGTACCAACCTTGTTATAGTGATTAGAGATCTCATCAACCATAATCACTATCATGGTTTCTCTATCATGATTGATACTAGGGGCGTTACTATATATATACAACAAATAATATGAAGACAAACAATATATAATAACATAAGTGCTTTTATTAATCATAATAAAGTTATTACATGAACTAAACAGACTGTAAATGACCCGACCCGGTCGGATCCGGTCCAACCCGATTGGGTTTAGGACACCTTTCCAACATCCTTGACACGAGACGTGGATTAGTTGTTGAGGAGGTACATGAAATTTTGGATGAAAGATTAAAGGAGAAGTTTGAGACGCAGAAAGCTGAATTGACACGACAATTCGAAGACGTGAAACATGAAGTATCTGACAAGTTGCATAATACATTTGCACCATTGCATGAGGAGATGCGTCAGTCGTGATGCACTTGCTACTCGACTCTTTGGTGCAAGCGAGGTGATGATAGGGAGGTAGAGAGATTTGGATGTGGTAGAGGTGGTCGAGTCTTTGCGTCAAAGGAGGAGGTGAGAGGATGGTGGAAGAGAGGTCGAAGAAAGAAGAGCATAGGAAGCAAGAAAAGTGAACTAAAATCAAAGAAAGCATTTGACTGCTTTGGGAGGATTACAAACAACGGTGTCTTTGTAGTTGGCGTTGAAAAAAATTGTGTGAGGCCAAGAACACACGGTTTGTGGCCACTTGCCCCTCTTGTTGAGGAGTTGTCTTCTCCCATTGAATTTGAGGTAATTACACAGGTAGATGCGTTCGTTGATGTTCCTGATGAGCATAGTGAGTGTGTTTTCACTTCTGAGGTTTTAGTTGCTGTTCATGATGGTACAGAGGTTGAGATCACTGTTGAGAATGAGGAGGCAACCATGCTCACCATTGAGCCACTTTTGAATTGTGTTTCCCCGGCATTTTCTTTGCAGGTACATGCTCCTTTTGTTGGAGGCGTTGACAATGTTGCCAAGTCAATTTGGGTCGACTGCGCACTTAAAAATATACGAGCAGCACATATTTATCTTGATCCATTTTTGGTGCATTGTCGTCCTTTCGATTTTGTGGTTGCTGATTATTATGTTGGCCCTGTTCGCTTGTACACGAGGCTGGTTACTAAAGTGTTCACATCTTTACTTTTCCTGGATGTACTTCATTATGAGGGCATATGTTCGGCCATGCTTGCTATTCGATCCAGGTGGATTCGAGGACGAATCCTTTCGAACCGGGAGGGAATGATGTGATCCGGTTCATGCTCGGAGGATACCATCATTCGTGCTATTATGAATATTATTTAATTAATTAGGAGTTGGTTTTATTTTATATTGGATGTTTTGCACTTTATTTATTTATTCTTTTATTAGCCAATAAGAACATTCCGTTTCTGGCCAATAGGAGATAGGCGCATTTTTAAGTGAGAATTTCTCCCACATTGCTTAGATGTTGCTTTTTCTTTTGGTTGTAAGCCTATATAAGACAAACACTAGCTTTTCATTTGAGACACAATTATGATGATATAAATTTGGCTTCTTAGCTTTTATTAAAGTCTTCTTGACTTTGATTTATCACTTGCGAGTGAGTGTTCTCTTCGTTGTAGGGAATCACAAAAAATCACATGCGTATGAGAGTTCTCTTCGTAGTAGAGGATTCAACCCTTCGAGAATTTACCAGCACTGTGAGCAATTGTTGGGCGTTCTCTGCCTACGATTTAGTTGGATTACTAGGTCTAGGATCATTAGCTTGTCATTGTTCCTCTTAGTTACTTCCTGGGCAAAACATCGGATCTGATTCCAACCGGAATCACATCACAACCGTTGTGTCACAATCAATGACACAACGATTATATATACTGTTAATTATTATGAGTTACATCATAATCAATTTAGATTTATTACGATTAACGATATAGATAATTATTGTATCGTTGATCATGACACAACGGTTGTACTCATATCATTACGGATGGTTAAAGGTTTTGACCATTCTTTTAAAGACTATGGTCCTCTTTTGTAATAGTTATTAATGGTATTGGATAACAGTTGTCTGACCTACCATATATTGACACGTCCTTGCCAAAAAGTATACTTGGATTTACTTTGGTTTTTACTCTAAAATATTAAATGAAACCTGAGCTATTATAGCAAAAAGATAAATATACTTTTTGATTTTACGATACCAGAAATCGTCGGTAATGAAACTAAATCTTTATATGCGTAATTGGGCCTCACAGGGATAACTCAACTATTTGACCAGAGGATTTTGTGATGAATTATAGTTGTCTCGATAGGAATTGGATGCTTATGTGCCCAGAGATTTTGGGATCAAACTATTAACGTGATTCTAAATTATATGAAGAATGATCTTTTTATAATCATACCTTGTGGATGAGTTAATTGTGTTGTTGTTGAAGTCGAGGTCAATGACCTGAAGAAGTTATTTGGGTGGTAATGGTGTAATCATGACCATGTATGCGTTAATCATGGGTTGTTATGAGATCGTAGATTAAAGTCACGTTGAATGTATAACTATTGTATGCGTTCGTTAAAGATTTGTACCAAGCTGTGAGTCCCGGACCGAGGTGACCATGAACCATGTCGGTGCTACGAGCTGATAAGCATCTTATTTTGAACTAATCATATAAAACAGAGAATGATCTGCGTCATGTCGATGCCTTGTGAGTGACTTGCAATTCATAAGGCCCACTTTGTCGAGATCAAATTCAAAGTCCAATGTCGAGCTGAATATGTTAGGTTTCTTTTACTTAGAAGATTCAAACTGAGTTTTTGAGTGAATGTGTATGAGGTTGTGTCATACTCACGTCATTTTTGTTTCATAAATTTTTTTCATTCTCAAACGTTTTGACATGAAATATTATGATTTGATTTATCCTCAAGGGATAAAGTATGATTGAAATATTGTTTGCTTTATATCGGATGTTGACATATATAATTTTTTTTAATTATATGCATCTTCATCAACTTAAACGTTTGAGAGAGATGGTAGTTTAACACGATATCAGAACACAAAGTCATGAGTTCAAACTCCGCTCCAAACAGAGTCTTTCCAAACAAAACAAAACAAAAATCAAGTGGGTTTAAGTTTTTAGTACATATGGTAGTTCGGATTTCATTATCGAATAAAGTGGTTACATGTTCGTTTCTAGACCAAAACCCACAAAACCACGGCCTAAACCTCCCGGAAAATGTGATATTATTCTGGGGCCGGTTTAGTTATTTCACTCGCTACTTTATTTTGCGTTTTTTCTTGCTAAAATTTAAACAATTAGAAAGAGGGCATTTCTTTCAATCTCTTTTGTTTTAACCTCAATAAATGTAATCATATCATCATGTTAAACAATTATTTTAATATATTTGAACAATCCATGTGTAAAGTTATGCCAAAAATATATAATATACTAGTATAAGTTATTTCTTTCTATCATTATTCTCTAGTCAAAAGAGATTCAAACATTATTGGCCATAAAAGTTTGACAATTCCAAATCAAAACATGTGGATTGTTTGTTTTGAAACTTTCCCACACATTCATTTTTATAATTTTTTCCTTCATGATTCAAAATATTGTAACAATATGGTACGGTGGAGCGAAGGAAAACAATAACCTGTGTTTGCGGCTTCAACCGCTTGGAACCGCCACAAACAATAACCGCCATCAACCGTTTGAAAGTGATTGAAAGCATGTTTACGGTTGTAACCTGTACATTTGTATTGAATTCTTGATTATACGATTCAAGAGCCAAGAAAGAAGCAAGAGACGTAATTTCAAACGATTTTAGGCTTGAAATTCGCTATATGAACCACTGATTCGGGCTTCAAGAAACGAGTCATCTTCATGCGATTTAGGCTTGAAATTCGCTATATGGACCATGAATTGTATTTAAGAGCTTAATGAACTAGTCTACAAGACGATCAAATTAGTGATTATTTTATTTTACAGAATCAAATTTATGAACCTTAATTGAAGTATATATGCCTCAAATATCGTCCACGGACACGTGAATTTGAATTTGTCTGAATGAGCTTGTAACATTTTTAGTAACTTAGGACATGTATAACTTTAGAGGGGTTCTATTGTGACAACGTTTTTAGTTCAAGGACCACGTTTTTATTATTATTTCAGGCACCACATGTGGAAACATCACTTTGACATTTCTACTATCGTCGCACACACTAACGCTCATTATGTACAAGAAACATTACTACGAAAGATGATTACCTACATCCTTCCCTATGAGTGACTTTTTCTGTAAAAGCATGAACTCCAAGACTTGCAAGTGCATTATCTTTATATAAATGATTCGTCCCTCACAATTGTCACTTAGGGAACTAAAGAAAATCACTCTCATGATACAATAGGGATGTTTGATTCAAACAGTGACTTGTTTGAATCAAACTCGAGGACACTAAGAATGTTCTGATGATGATGCTCAACAAGTGAATGATTTTCGTTAGCATGTTGGTGCATTTTATAGGCCAAAGGTACCCCATACACGAAGTGAGGTAGTCTTACGTGAAAAGGTAAAGTTCATCCATGTGCAGCCAAGCTACTGACTTCGTGAGGTGCATGAATGCGAACTGATGCATGTATCTGAAATGCACAAATGCATCAATTCGAATTTCATAGGTGCGTCCGTTCAGCCAAGAGTGTTTAGCTTTCGGGGGCGTTGCCCCTCGACCCTCGTTTTGTTACGGCAACCCGAATGCAAACGATAACAATATATAATAATTATCTAACACATTCTTGGTGCTTGAAACAAAAATATGATGTCAATAGGAGCATGGATCATCAGCAGTGCATTTTACGTTGTTGTGAAAGATATGCTTGTGCGCTACATTTTTTGTTTTTGTATTATTTCAAATAGATATATGAGAACATATCTATCATAACACCGTAAAGTCACGTTAGAGGATCTGAGCTCTTCAAGTAGATTTTTTTTACCTTAGGTAATGATTGGGCCCAATTGACAGCCCACAAGTTGTCATAGAACTTCATAATGTAATATGTTGGGCCCTTATTCCTTTCCTTTCCTTTCCTTTGCTCTTCTTTTCTTTTCTTTGGGAAACCTTTTATGGTCAACTCTGAATACTACTATTATATTATATTGTATATTCTTTCTCTATTCATTTATTTATTGTAGTCGAATTTCATGGTAAATAATATACAAATTATTATTTTTATCTTGTATCGATATTATATAATATACACCGTAACTCTAGATTTACATAATCCACGAAACATTAGGGGCGGACAGTGGGTGTCCTTGACATTTTTTAAGAATCTTATAAACAAAGTAGGTTGATGCAATTACATTGAAAAGAATGCCATATGTCTTGTTTTGACTGTATACAAGTGAAACTCCTTATTAAAAGGTCTCCGTAGTAGATTTTCCAATATTATCTGAATTTAATTAAAACCCCAAATCTAATACATCATTGACATTTAATAAAACTTAAGATAGACATAATTATGTTTCATAATATATCATAATTTTTTTTAACACACACACACTTTTGTCTCCACTATGACTCGAACCCGAAATCTCCGGAATATAAATCTCAGTGATAACCACCGGATCAATGACTTATTGGCATATTTCATAAAATGTAGTTGTTAAACCATTCACAAAAGTGAAGGTAAAATTGGGATTTATTAATGGATTATTAACAAAAATATCTTCTCCAACAACTAAAAGTGGCCAGCAAGCCATTATACCATAAAAAGGGTCCAAAAGTCAAAAGAATAAGCTTTTAATTGTCATTAAGCTAATTAAAATTCAACATATAAGTCAAAACAATAAGGCCAGCCATGAGGAATTAAAAGAAATTAGAATAATTAATAGATATTTTAAGCCGTATAGAGTTGTTAAATGAACTCTTCAGATATTTGACTACATGTGTTGTTTTTCTATTGGACCATTTGTTATATTAGGTGTCAGTGTGCTATTGGTACACCTAGCTATTAGTTAGATTTGTGAATCTTTCTGTTAGATTTGCTATGTTAAACTCTGTGTAGTCTGAGATGAAACAATTAATGAAGATAATTTATCCTTCCTTCATTCTGTGATATTTCAAACTCGGTAGCAGAGCCACCGGTGGCCATGGCTACAAACGGCCAGCCCTCCACCGTCGTGTCTTCTACGACGTTAAACATCTCAGATCATGCTGGGTTTCCACCGCTCACTTCCAGTGTCCAAACTCCAGCTCAAACTTCCATTTCAACCACAATCGACCACGGATATCCTCTGTTAGTCCACCAGTCACAGGAGTCAGCTCCCCTCACCATTCTCATACCATACTTCTTCTCGCATTCTACAGAATCACTTTCCTGTAACACCGAGCCTTCTCCTTTCCTCCAAACCTCAGTTTGGATCAAGTTTATCACAAAACATCATAGTTAATATTGATAGAAACAACTACTTGCTCTGGAGATATACAATCGTACCGGTAATTCATGGTCACAAGCTAGAGGATCACATACTGGGCACCAATGTACCTCAGATGTACTTAACATCAACATTGGGACCTTCATATCCTCAATACACTTCCAGAAATCCAACTTATGATGAATGGATGGCCATAGATAATCTCCTTCTCGGTTGGCTTCTTGGATCCATGACAGAGCAAGCATTGCAAGAAGTAGTAGGATGCAATTCTGCCCATGAAGTGTGGGTGACCCTAGAAACTCTATTTAACAGTCAAGCCCAGTCAAAGATTCTTGAATTCAAGGTTGCCCGTAAAAAAACCAGCAAGGGATCCTCCTCTATGCCAGATTACCTTGCCAAGATGAAAAGCTATTCGGATGGACTAGCAGCAACAGGTTATCCCATCTCCAACTCCGAGCTTATCCTGGCTACTCTTAGGGGTCTACCTAGAGAATATGAAGCAGCTATTGTCAACATAACCTCTCGGGTTCAATCTATGTCATGGACAGAGGTTCATGCTCGGTTAACCATACATGAAAGACTAATTGCACGATTCAATCCACCTAGTTTACTTGATGGTACCACACCTAATGCAAATCTAGCTCAGGCAGGGCAAAGATCTCCATCTAGGGGTGGTTACAACCAATCCAATAGGGGAAGAGGATCAAATGGTGGTAGAGGGAGATCTAGAGGAAGTGGAAATGGTAGAAACACAAATTCTGGAGGTCCTAGACCAACTTGTCAAATCTGTGGCAAGGTTGGCCATATTGCTGCAGCATGTTTTCATAGAGTTGAAGAAGATTATGTGCAGCCAAGTCCAAATCCAAATCAACAGAACTCAAGGCAAATGGCTGCCTACCTTGCAGCACCAGGAATGACTTCTGATTCAGGATGGTATGCTGACAGTGGAGCATCTAACCGTGTGACTTATGATCTTGGTAATCTTTCCTTGAGGTCTGAATATGAAGGTAATGATACTTTGGTAGTTGGAAATGGTAATCATCTGCATATTGCTCATACACGTTACACTAGACTTAAGCCTCATATTCACTTGTCTAATATCCTTCATGTATACAAATTCAGAAAAATCTTTTAAGTGTTTCAAAACTGGCAGCTGATAATCTTGTTCTAATTGAATTCTCTGCTTCTAATTGTCTTATTAAGGATCGAGTGTCAAAGAAGGTGTTACTGGAAGGAACTTTGGAAAATGGCATGTACAAGATTCAACCAGCCAAAATCATTAAACCAAATCATCTTAGATCTTAGAGCTCCCCTCAATCCAACAACATGTCTGCTTGCCTTGTTAGTTCTAGTTCTCAAAACAATCAAGCCATTGTTTGACTGAAAAGACTAGTACACCCATCTGTTAAAGTTTTGAATCAAGTTTTAAGTCATTGTAATGTTAAAGTCAATGAGCGAATTTCTTTTGTGATGCTGTCAATTGGAAAATTGCATGCTACTCCTTCCCTCGCTTCTACACATTAGAGCATCTAAAGTTCTTGAATTAATTCACACTAATCTTTGGGGACCATCTCCCATCAAATCCACAAGTGGTTATCAATACTATATCCATTTATTGATGATACAAATGAGTACACTGGATATACCCATTAAAACTCAAGGTGATGCTTATGATGCTTTTCTTGTGTTCAAACAGCTAGTAGAAAATCAGTTATCCACTAGAATCAAGACTGTCCAATCTGATAGGGGACTACAGAACCTTAGAACCATTTCTTGCAAAGTGTGGAATTCTTTTTAGACATCCATGTCCCCATATACACCTTCAAAATTGTAGGTCATAACGAAAACAATGGCATATGAGACTGGATTAACTTTGTTAGCTCCAGCTGCTTTACCACAGAAATATTGGTGGGATAGTTTTTTGCATGCTGTGGCCATCATTAACATTTTACCTACACCTGTTCTCCATAATGTCCTCCCTATGAGACTCTATTTCACAAAAAGCCTACCTACAATCTCCTTAAAACCTTTGGTTGCTCTTGTTTTCCTTACCTCCGACCCTGTCACACTCAAAATGTTCGGTATCACACTAAAAAATGTGTTTATCTAGGACTTAGTCATTTTCATAAAGGTCATAATTGTTTAGATTCCAATGGTAGAGTTTATATATGCAGGGATGTTACTTTTAATGAACTTGAATTCCCTTACCAGTCAATGCACCCTACATCTACCTCCAAACCTTCCTTTTCTAATCCTGGCCCCACTGTTTCTTTACCAACAGTTTCAGTAACACCTGATGCTGACACTTCTTCCACTGTTGTTCCAGGCCAAGTACCTACAGGTAACTCTCTTTCTTCTCATGCTTCTAATCCTTCTGCATCATATCATGACTCCTATGTACACACACACTATGACTCTCCTATATCACAATCCTCATCACATTCCTCTTCCCAATCTGAGTCACCACCGCAGTCTCAGGTTCCTTCACCATTCCTCTATCCTTTCACCCTCACCACCTGTTCAACCACCCTCACCACCTGCTACACATCACCCCATGCAAACAAGGTCCAAAAGTGGTGTGTTTAGACCCAAGTCCATTTTCACCCTGGTCACTGAGCATTGTGTAGATGGTCTCTCTTCTGAACCATCCTCTGTATCAGAAGCTTTGTCTCAGCCTCATTGGAAGAAAGCCATGGAGAAGGAGTACAATGCCCTCATTGCCAATCACACTTGGGATTTGGTCCCACCTTCTCCATCTCATAATCTAGTGGGCAACAAATGGATTTTCAAGATCAAGCAGAACCACGATGGCTCTATTCTCAAGTATAAGTTAGGTTGGTGGCAAAAGGGTACTCACAAAGACAAGAGGGTGGATTATTCGAGAGACATTTAGTCCTGTGGCAAAAGCCTATACTATTAGAGTATTTCTATCTATTTCTGTGACTAACAATTGGTCCATTAAACAAGTTGATATTAACAATGCTTTTTAATGGAAGATTGCGTGAGTCTGTGTATATGCCACAACTGTAGGGTTTCAAAATCTGCAAAACCAAATTTTGTGTGCAAGTTGAACAAGGATACATGTATGGGTTGAAACATGCACTAGGGCTGGTTTGATGAAGCGAAAACACAAGCTGATCACTTGGGGTTCAAACAAGCGATCTACGACACCTCACTTTGTTTGTTCTAAATGAAGGTAATGTAACTTTGTACATCCTAGTTTATGTTGATGACTTTTCATCACTTGGAAATTCTATTCAATATATTGACAAGGTTATTAAGTTACTACATTCAAGATTTCCCCTCAAAGAAATAGGAGATGTGAGTCGGTTTTCTAGGAATGCGGGCCTTAAAGGATTCAAGTGGTGCATTTCTAAGTCGAAACACTATGCTCAAAATCTTACGAACAAATGGGGCATGAACAACTTAAAGCGCGTTTTGACTCCTATGGTGACAGGAAAAACCTTTGAACCAGATCAAGGTGTCCCTATGTCAGATCCTACTCTTTACAGAAGCATAATTGGAGCCTTGCAGTAAATGACTTTACAAGGCCTGACATAGCATATGTGGTGAACTCTCTCAGTCAGTTCATGCATGATCCCATAGATGTACACTGGCAGGCACTGAAAAGGCTCTTAAGATACATTAAGGGTACATTAGGCTATAGTTTGTACTTCAAGTCTAGAGGAAGTTTGGACATTACTAGGTATTCAGATGCAGGTTAGGGATGCTGCCCTTATGACAGAAAGTCTATAGTTGGTCATTGCATCTCTTCTCTGGTATCTTGGCACTCCAAGAAACAACAAGTGGTCTCAAGGTCAAGCACTGAGTCAGAATATCGAAGTTTAGCCCATGCTGCTGCTGATATAGCATGAATATAATCTCTTTTGTTTGATCTGGGGATCAAGGTAACTAGGAAACCTGTCATATATTGTGACAATACTGGAGCAGAGTCACTAGCTCAGAATCCTGTCCATCCCTCAAAAACCAAACATATTGAAATTGATGTGCATTATGTGAGGAACAGAGTTCTTGAAGGCAAAACTGGACGTGAAGCATATTTCAACTTGTGATCAGCCTACTGATCTTTTCACAAAGGCTCTGACTGGTGTAAAGTTCTTACCATTCAGGGACAAACTGAATGTTCAACCATTACCACATTCAGTTTGAGAGGGGGTGTTAAGATATGTGACTACATGTGTTGTTTTTCTATTGGACCATTTGTTATATTAGGTGTCAGTGTGCTATTGGTACACCTAGCTATTAGTTAGATTTGGGAATCTTTCTGTTAGATTTGCTATGTTAAAATCTATGTAGTCTGAGATGGAACAATCAATGAAGATAATTTCTCCTTCCTTCATTCTGTGATATTTCAAACTCGAACAAAGCCGTTCGCGAATAAGTTTGTGTTTGGCTCAATGGTGATCGTGATTGTTTGTTCGTTTAACTTCACAAACCGAACTCAAAACATGATTATATGCTCGTTTTCTTAATGAACGAATACGATCGTGGCTCGTGAGCATTCGATTATATTCGTAAATCTGCTTATATAAATAAAGTAAGGTACGACATAACTCTAACTAAACAGATGATGAGCCATTTATTTATTAATATAATAAAGAGTGTGGAGTGATTTTATATAATATTCAGAGATTTCTTGTAATTATATATACTTTTTGTTATATGATGTATGTAATATTGATATATAATTTGTTGTTTTTGCATTTGCGCTTTATAGTTTATATATGCGAGCAGCATGCTCTGAAATTTGAACTCGAGTCGAGAGGAAAAATTATGTTTAACGAGTCAAACTCGAATAGTTCATTTTTTAAATAAGACAGGGTCAAACCGTCAAACATAATTTTTTTTTGTTCGTTTAACAAACAAGCAATCATAGCCGGAGTCCAAACACTCGATCTCTGGCTAGACATTAACATCACTTAATATTGGTTAACCGTTGTATATTTGTAACACACTGTGTTCATATATTTTGATTCTTTCTTGCCATACACACAGGGGCGAGTGTACATGTCCTGAATTGGGGTCCACAGACCCCACTAAAAATAAAAATAAAAACTATATATTTCACATATATAAACATATTTCAGATTGCGAGAAAGAAAATATTACGGACTCTGCTGTATAAAATTTCTGGATTTGTCACTGCGTATGCACCGTTATTTGTGAAATGGGTAAAAAAGTGTTGATATAATACATGATATTTGGTATAACATATTTCCAGGATAAGAAAATTCAAGTTTGTTTTTTCTGACATATATAAGCATATATATTTGCAATGTATAAATGTAAATACATACATTTGCATTTTATAAATGTAAAATAAAATACAAGTAAAGACACATTTATTTTAACTTATTATCTGCGAATGCACATACATCATATAAACATTTAACGTCATACATAGTCCAATTTAAAGGATATATTCAAACTACTACACGAGTGGAAATTGATTTTGACAACTTTTACAAATATGTCGTTTAATTTATATTACTACTTGTAGTATAAAAAATTAATAAATTAACCATTAATTAATTTGTCATTAATTAAGCGCATTATTAATTAGTTGCTAATTATTGGTTGACAACTAAACGTGATGTCAATACTTCACACGTTCTTAATTATTATTACACCTAACAATTTACATTATATTATTAGTACTAAGTCCCAACATCAAACATGCATAGAATCTTTGGTCAAACCATATAATAAACATTAAATAATATTAAGACATTGTGGTTTACTTGTCATAACTTGAATAATAATGCATTATTATCATTATTTTGATCAACAATTAATATATAACATGTAAAGAATGGGTTGGTAAGGAGATCAATAAAGTATGAAGTATGTGTATGTCAAAGTTTTTGTATTTTCTCCCAACTATTTTTGTAACCATGTATTGAACATGTAAATATCAAAATGTGAGTATTTTCACAATTTAAAAATGTATTTTCTCGATTCAGACGTGTCATCATTGCACAGAGTATTTATATCTTCTATGTATGTTTAAATTTTATTGGATGTCCCGGAAAAGGCAACTTATCCGATACTTCTGATTTACAAGGGAAATTAAAATCCAACAAAAGTTGTACAAATTGAGTCAGGCTTCTCGTCACATTAAAAAATTATCTTGTTTCGTCATGTCCAAATACCATACGTAATTTCACGTCTTAAGTAGCTCCATCTAATTGTTCAAAGATGTTTCTGTTTAGATTTAAAACAAACGGTCTCCCGTTCTTCTGGAGGCGCGACACTGAGAAATCTTCCAAATATGTCTGGTCTAAAACTTGACACCATGTAGCTTGAGGCCAAACACAATCCCATAATTAAAACACGCAACATAAATTCTTCCTCTGAACCGCAGACGTCATAAATACTCGATTTCCGTACATTGCAGTTGGCTATAATTTCTCCAACCGGAAGGGAATTGTGGCACAAATATAAAAAAATGATTACCACACGAAATGATTATCATAACGCAACATGAAAAATATATTATTCTTTCAAACTGCATACCTCATACATACTCATCTGTTTTACAGTGCGATTGATCATAATCTTTCTAATCGAAAGAGAATCCTGACACAATTGCCAAAACAATTACCCCGAAACGATTATCTTAACCGTATTTAGATGAATATATCAAATAATGTATGCTTTATTTCTCAAACCATTAACTTATGCATTCTTTTTAGGAGACTTACGCATTTTTTTAGGAGGCTTATGCATTTTAATTAGTTCTTTTTTAATCACTATATGTAAATTAAGTAATTTGTTATTGACTTTATATGGTCAAAACGGCCAGATATAACAAAATATAAACTAAAATGATATAGATCTACTCTTTGAAAAATATAAAATATTAAAATAGCTGGCCAAACATTTATCTGGAATTTTGTATTAAAATATTACTATGCTGAAAATATGGGCCCTTGTTTGTTATTAAAAAAATTAAAATAGCGGCCAAACAATAAACACCAGTCTGGAAATTTCTGTTTTGTTTTGTTTTGTTTTTGTTTAATTTTTTTAACACAGCACGGTTTGATGTAATTAAGAAATTATTATTAAGGCCAACTCTTTAGGAAAAATCCAATATCACCCGTCCATGGCAAATTTAATACTATTTTAAAACATTTTTTTTAACCTAAAGTAAATGGGGTAAAATGAGCCGAGCTGCTCACGAACAACTCAATTCTCGCTCGTGAAATGATTGTTCAAATATGATTTAATCGATCTCGAGCAGTTCATCAAGGTAAATTCAAACGCTTGAATACTTGACATTAAATATTCACGAGCATTATTAATTAATATCTATATACATTATATATTATTTTTTGACGAGCCGAACTTAAGTATTAAAAAATTCAATAAATTTTCCGAGCTGTTCAAGCTAGAGTTCAAGATTGAACTCAAACGATCACAAATGCTTGTGTGTTTGACATGAAATAACCGAGGCTCGAGCTCAAACAATACTCTAGTCCATGAACCAAACTTGAGCGAAATAATTCAGCTAGTTTATTACACGAACACGTCAAATACAAACATGATATAGGTCCCACAAATTTGCTTAACAAGAAAAATCAGTTTTTTTATTTTATTTTTATATCTGAAAAATGTTGATACCCAACAATAAATATTTTTATATCTGAATCCTATCTGTGCAGACTCAGACTGCAGTTGTGTTTATGGGCCAATATCCAAATTTGTCCCCTTGATAATTAATCAAAAAATAAGCGATTAATGTCGGTGGAAATTATATACTATTTAGAAAATTAATCCCCTACAGAGTTCACATTGCTTCTGAATGAGATCTGCACTTCTGAATATCCTAAACAAATCCCTACTTGCATTTACTTGTATCAAACTCATTTCTCTTTCCAAACTCTTAAAAAAAAAAGCCCATCTTTTTTTCCGATTAAAACCCCAAATAAATTGATCCTTAAAGAATGTATATGCAGTATATCTCTTAGGTTCAGCTAAAGAAAGAGTCTTGATTGGAATTGGAGTGAAAGCTTTGATTTTCTTCGGGTTTGTATGTTAGCTCAATTGATTTCAAGATGTGGGTTCTTTTCAATTTCATGATTTTATTTATTGATTTTGACTTGTTATTGACTCAGGAAACTGGAAATGGTGTTTTGACTCGATCAAAGGAAGTTTTTTTTTTTTGTTGAATTGGTGGGTTTTTTGAAAAGAAGCTGAAAAGGTTGCTAAATGAGGATCTTTGGAGTTTACGAGGTTATTCAGATTTGAGTTTTGTGCTAAAAAGGTGCTTTTCTTTTGGATATATACTTTCTGAATTTAATGCTTTTGCTAAATGTTTGACCCTGTAGTAAAGTTTGTATTTGGCTTGTGCATAGTTTCTTCATTTGTTTGTTTGATGTCATTGATTTAGGTGTCGTTACCTACGAGATGTTGACGTTTCCTCGTGGGCTTGTATACATAGGCTCCTTTAGCGGCACCACCGTGTTTTTAGCCTGGTACCACCTCGGAGACTCGATTATCAGCTCTAGAATTGACTTTCATCCAGTTGAGCAGAAAACCAATTGTCACCTTGATGTTATGACGATAGATTGGAGTGGTGTTAGTATATATACAGAATAAAACAATTTGCTTCTATAATGGAGAAAATAAATGCATTAAATGATTCCTGGTGGGCTTGTATGCGGGCGCCTTTTGCGTCATCACGGTGGTTTTAGCTTGGCATTACCCTGGAAAGTTGATTATCAGCTCTAGAATCAACTTTCTCCGGTCGATCATGAGCAAAAAAATCGATTGTCAGCTAGTGTTATAACGGTTGATTTGGTGTGGTGTCACTAATGACGCCCCTTGTATATATATACGGAGTAAGACGATTGGTTCTTTTGCAGAAAGAAATAAATGCATCAGATGAGAAGGTTTGATGGCGTAGTCAAGCGAATCATTGGCTTACGTAGATTATATGCTTGATGTCATTGATTTAGGTGTCGTTATCTACAAGAAGTTTCCTCGTGGGTTTGTATATGGAGCGTGTTTAAAGCATGGCACCACATCAAATACAATCAAACACCGGAAAATCGATTCTAGAGCTGAGAATCAATTATTTGTGTGTTGATTGTCAGCTCTAGAATCAATTGTGATAAAGTTGATTGTCAATGCGGTGCCATAACTGTAAATTTGGTGTGGTGTCACTAAAGAGGCCCCTTGTATATATACGAAGCGAAACACTTGCTTCTTTTGTGGAAATTAATAAATTCATTAAATGAGGGTTGATAGTGTAGTCAAACAGATTCTTGATGCTTGCGGGAAAACCCCATTTTGAGACAGCTTTCCGTGTCGTTATCTTGATGTGTCGTTATCTTGATGTGTCGTTATCTTAATGTGCCGCTTTTTTGCTTTTTGAATTAATATAAAAGTGAAAAATGATGTTTTGTTGCTATAGTGGTGGTGATAATTTCGATTACTGGATACATTTTGTTTGCAAATTGTATTTTTTTCCTTATCTTTCGGTGTCAATCTGGGCTTGTCATCAAGAAGTTAACTAATTACAGATTGCTGTGTAATTTGTAAATCTAGATGTGGAGCTCGTGAGCTTTCAAAATTCTAAGTTGCGAAAAGTAAACCATTGTTTTGAAGTCCGGAAGCTTCTTTGAATTTTCGTGCGTGTGAAGATTTTGGCGTTCGAGATGGGCAATGACTGTTCTAAACTAAGTTCTTGTTGGGTAGCAGAGCAAAATAGTACTGCTCATCAGGCTCTAAATGCCGGTACTTTTACTTTTTTAGTCCTCTGATTTCATAATTTTGGATATTGATTTATTAATAATTTTGCTTTTCATACCGGAACAGAAAGTGATGATAAGGGTGAAGCTAGTGATGTGCCACCGTTTAAGGAGTACACTGTTGAACAACTTAGGATCGCTACTTCGGGTTTCGCGGTGGAGAATATAGTTTCAGAACATGGTGAGAAGGCACCGAATGTTGTTTACAAAGGGAAGCTAGATAATCAGAGGCGAATTGCTGTCAAACGGTTTAACCGATCTGCTTGGCCTGATGGACGACAATTCTTGGTAACAATCGTTTCGAATTCGAGTCGTTTTTTTCTTAAAAAGATTGAATAACCGATCTCTTTCAAATATTTATGTTTTCTTGATGAATTTCTTGCGTGTACCAAGAAATAATCGTTAAAGTCAACAACTTTTTTTTATCCTTTTTTTTCCTGGGTTTTTTGTGGTCCTCTAGCTCCATTTTCAACATTTTTGTTCTTTGCGAGGGATACTACATTACTACTTGAGGATCACGTAGAAGCTGTTAACGTCTGTACTTTATTGTTAGTGGAATTCAAAAACGTTTGTGTGTGGCGTTTGATGTTATGCTTCCCCTCTCTTTCGAGTTTCGAGAGAATAATGCTTGATGTCAGCAACTTTTTATACGTTTTTGCGTGTGTATTTTTTGGCCCTCTAGCTCCATTTTCGAACATTTATGTTCGTGGAGAGGGATACTACTTGAGGATCACGTGAAAGCTTCGTGCCTTCTTTTTACTTGAATTCACAAACGTCTGTGTCTAGTTCTGATGTGTGTGTGTATGTGTGTGTATGTGTGTGTGTGTATATATATATATATATATATATATATATATATATATGCTTATTATGAAACTATTGTGTTCTAATTTTGTAAATCATAACCACAGGAAGAAGCAAGGATTGTTGGTCAACTTAGGAACCAAAGAATGGTGAATTTACTCGGTTGCTGTTGTGAAGGCGACGAAAGATTGCTCGTTGCAGAATTTATGCCCAACGAGACGTTAGCTAAACATCTTTTTCACTGTAAGATTTCTGTGTATTCATGTGTTCACTATCTCTTGAGAATTCGACCATGTCATTTATATATCATTTGTTCGACTATTTTGACAAAAGAGTTTCATTTGAACATTGATTTAGGGGAAACACAACCGATGAAGTGGGCAATGCGATTGAGAGTGGCTTTCTATGTTGCTCAAGCCTTGGATTACTGTACCAGCAAAGGGCGGGCACTTTATCATGATCTGAACGCGTACAGAATAGTCTTTGATGAGGTAAAGACCGTGTTTTACGGTAATATGGTCTTCTTGAGATCCATTTAGAAACCCGGTTTCCTTTTTTGGTAAAGATTCTTATGAATTTCATATATTTACTTGTTTCTCGTTATCGAATTGTAGGATGGTGATCCTAGGTTGTCGTGCTTTGGGTTAATGAAGAACAGTAGAGATGGAAAAAGTTACAGCACTAATTTGGCGTTTACTCCTCCCGAGTACCTTCGCACTGGTATAGCCCTCTTTAAAAAAGACTCCCCTTTTATGTATCTAAGTGCATTGCGTATTTACGTTCTAAAAAACTAAAGCTTTTGGGAGAGTTTAATTCAACATGGTATCAGGCGAGCCTGAGGTCTTTAGTTCAAACCTCTCTGTTTCCACTTCGGGCCTCCTTATTAGCTTTGTTGTGCCCTATATACGTCTTCGCATGCCATGTTGGCCCAGGCTCTTTGTTAGAGGCCTTTACTTGATTTGGGGGGTGTGGGGGGAGTGGATTGTGTTTAAATACGTGAATTACTTATCTCTCCAACTCCTTAAACTTTTCGGAAAGATGGTAATTCAACATATGTGGAGGCCCTTTTTTTCCTTTCTTTTTTTGGAAAGATGGTAATTCAACATATGCCAGTAATTTCTGTTTACAATATATTGTTCCATTTTGTATTTGAAGTGAACCCTTTTCCGGTTTCATCCTGTTATCACCGTTCCTTCTGAAATTCATAACCAAAGCTATGGAATTCCATATCCTGATGTGGCAGATTTTCTTGATTTCGATCACATTTATATCTTTGGTTTCTTTTCAGTCTGTTGTTGTTTTTCGAGTCACGTGTCTCATCGAGAAGCTATTCTTTCGGTATTTTTGTAGGGCGGATTACACCAGAAAGCGTAATGTATAGCTTTGGCACTCTTTTGCTTGACCTGCTCAGTGGAAAGCACATTCCACCTAGCCATGTAAGCTCTTCATCAGTCGGTTACCTTTTCGAATAAAACTTAACAATGCAATACCCTAATTGACATGACAACCGATACGCAATATGTTGGCCCGATTATGGCCCCTTGTAAAGTTTGTTTTTGCTAGGGGAGTTGTTAATGGCACCACAACGGATTTACTTACATTTGGGGCACCACAGTGACATTCTTCAACCTTTGGAAAGCCGAATTTGTTGAACATTTCGAGTCAAGCTTTCAAGTGCTCAAGTTCAGCTCGTTGACCTTGATAAACTGCTCGAGTTCGATTCGAGTTCGGTTAAATCATATTTGAGGGAGCATTTCACGAGCCGAGTGTTTAAGCTGTTTGTGAGCAGCTCGGCTCGTTTTAGTGTAGTACTTATCGCATATTTAATAATTGGCTTTAAATTTTATTTTCAGGCCCTTGATCTTATAAGAGACAGAAACCTTCAGATGCTGACTGATTCTTGCTTGGAGGGTCAATTTACTAGCGATGATGGCACCGAGCTGGTTCGATTAGCGACAAGATGTCTACAATACGAGCAGCATGACGCCCGAATCCAAAATCGTTAGTTGCATCTTTGATTCCTCTTCAGAAGGAAACCGAGGTCGGTTTTTCCCCCCTCAGTATAGCGGACTTAAGTCATATTTTGGATTTCGTGTTTTTTTTGTTATTGCCAATTTGTTGTCTTTTGGCTGATTTTCATGCAAGGAGGATTGCTTATGTCTGTCTAATATACAACTATACATTCATAAAGATATATATATGTATACACACACATACATACATGCATGTGTGTGTGTATATATGTACAAAACGTATAAAATAGCGGAGTATTGTAACTACTCAAGGTTGAATGTGTACGCATACACGGATACGGGATACGTGGATGTGGAATTTTTGACAAATATAGGATACGGGTAGGGATGTGATGTGTGTAAATATAAAAAAGTATAGGGATCAAACTTGTACATAATAAAGCTATAAGCATCAAATTATAAATATAAAAAAACCGTTAAATAAAGCTATGGGCGTCGTTAATGGCACCACAATGAATCTACCGTGGCACCACACTTCGGGCTAGGTTCGACTTTACACAGTTTGAAAATGGACATTCGATGTGTGCAAAGTCGAATGTCGATGCTGTGATACTACCATTAACAACTCCCTAAAGCAATTGTTAGTGGAGTTTTTTTTTCTTCCTTCATTTTGGGTAGCTTTTGATTAAATTTTCGTGGTTCGTTTTCAATTTCCAACAAGTTTCGTTATTTTATGTATCCGAGTTATGAATCGAACTCTAAAGAAAATTGCAAACTTGCCTTAAAGGGTGTATCTCCGGTCTGTTTGTTTGTGTCTTTTTCCCCGTCCCGTGATGCATCTAATCTCGCAGGTTCCTTCTCATGTACTGATGGGCACACCCCATGGCGGAGACGCCATGTTCTTATCTCCTCTCGGCGAAGCTTGCCAAAGAAAAGATTTGACTGCCATGCATGAGGTCTTGGAAAACCTCGGTTATAAGGATGACGAGGGTGCGGCGACTGAGGTGTGTATTTAATTAGTATATCTTTACGCTTGAACTTACCGGTTTTAGTTTTGCACCGGCCAACATTAATATTTGGTTGGTGGGGTTTGGAGTGGGTGGGGTGCGGTGGGGTGGGTGGGGTTGGCCAATCTTGTAACGTATGTTTCGTATTGCTTTACTATTTGTCGGTTGCTTGAGTTTTGTCGTGTTTACTTATACGCGTGTCATTTGATGGATCAACCATGACATGCAATATTACATCATGATAAAGAATTTTGCTTGTTCTAGGCAATTTTACAAGATGTTGGACAATTTTGTCCCTCATTGTTAAGTTTTGGCTGATGTTTATTTCGGAGTTTCTGGTAAGGGATAAAGATACTTTTAGTCCCTTTGTTTCACGTTTTCCACACTTTTATCCTCAATGTTTCATCTTCACACTTTTACCACCCCTTATCTATGGATTTTTTTTACCTTCCCAGTCCTTTTTTTTTACCATGTGTCAAGTTTTTTATTGGTTGGAGTATGTCGTACCTTCAATGATGGTAGTTTGACACGTGACACTTTGGACTGAAATCATGAAAAAAAACCCGCATACACGAGGGCTATAAATATCAAGACGAAACATTAAGGACAAAAGTGCAAAATCGTGAAAAAAAGGGACTAAAAGCGTTTATATCCCGTCCTGGTAATTCCAGTTCGTCCGCTAACCTTATTCTGAGAGTGCTAGGTTTCTGATTAATTTTAAAGCATCTATCTTTGGCAATTCTTAGAAGTTATTGTATCCATATATGTGTGTATATATAGACACACTCACA
The DNA here is from genome assembly GCA_026214975.1 of Gentiana macrophylla. Lineage (NCBI taxonomy): Eukaryota > Viridiplantae > Streptophyta > Magnoliopsida > Gentianales > Gentianaceae > Gentiana > Gentiana macrophylla. The sequence continues at coordinate 129,479,153 of CM047806.1, forward strand.
CACACACACACTCACACACACTCACACACATACACATGTACATATAGTTACATATACATAAGATACATATACACACACGCGTGTGTGTGTGTGTGTATATATATATATATATATATATATATATATATATATTTTTTTTTTTTTTTATATTTTTTAAGTTAGTATTTTTTAGACACATATTACTTGGACATTAAATGGAATATTTTCTTTAAATGTCCAGCAGCTTTCATTCCAGATGTGGACAAACCAGATGCAGGAAACATTAAACTCTAAGAAAAAAGGCGACGCTGCATTTCGGCACAAGGAATTCAACACCGCCATTGAGTGCTATACACACGTTAGATATCTTTCCTCGATTTATTCAGTTTATTCAACAACATTTTTTCAGATTTATGTATAAACACACACAAAATATATATATATATATATATATATATATATATATATATATATATATATATATATATATATATATATCAATGTTCTAAAACTCGCTAAGGCGAAGTCGGCACGCTACAAAGCGCCTAAGCGGTTTTAGGGTTTTAAGGTTTTTACGGGGGTTTAGGGTTTTACGGGGGTTTTAGGGTTTTTACGGAGGGGTTAGGGTTTTATGGGGGGTTTTAGGGTTTTATGCCTCTTTCTTGTCTAAACACTTGGGAAAACTTGGATGTTAGCCCAGATGGAACCCTAATTGCCTAGAAGGGCCTAGGAGCGCCCAGAAGAGCCAGGAGCGCCCAGAAAATCGCCCAGCACACTTGTGTCGCCCAAATAAATCGCCTAGAGCCAAGTCGAGACGCCCGGGGGTCGTCCAGGGCCTAGGCGGCGCCTAGGCGATAGCCGAGGGCGATTTTTAGAACACTGATATATATAGACTCAAAACATACTTAAATCTCAGCTAATGCTTGAAATACTCATGTTCGAAGTTGAGAAAATTTGAAATTGCTCGACTCGTTCAGAGCGTTACTTGATTCGACTCGGCTCATTTACATCTGCAGTAGATATATATGTTAAAGTCTGTGTATATCTGTCTGTGACTTGTCTTGTTTCACTCAAGTAAATATTCTAAGAAAATTAATGAACGTAGTCACACTAGTCCTTTTCTTTGTAGAAACATTCAATAAGGTCCTTAGTCTTTTTTTTAAAAGCAGTTTCTTCTATATGCAGTTTATCGATGTGGGCACTATGGTCTCCCCGACTGTTTATGCTCGTCGTAGTCTATCGTATCTCATGAACGACGTTCCTCAAGAAGCCCTTAACGACGCCGTACAAGCACAGGTGATATCTCCTGTATGGCACATCGCTTCGTACTTACAAGCTGCTGCGCTTTTTGCTCTCGGGAGAGAGAACGAGGCGCAAATCGCCCTTCGAGAAGGGTCGGTTCTTGAAGAGAAGAAGAACACAACTACTACCTCAAAGTAGAGACTGTTTTCTGGGTAACTTTTTTTTTTTCCTTTCCCAAAAAAAAAAAAAAAAAAAAAAAGCGTAAAGTTTCAGTCTTTTGGAGCTAGTCTCGAGTCTCGATTCTTGGTAGTCGTCAATGCAGAAAGATTTTAAAAGGGGTTGTTTATGATGTTCTGCAAAAAACGATAACTTGGTTTTTAGTCAGGTTGGTGGCGGATAAAGGAATATATTTTTTTTGTTTGTTGATAAGTAAAAGTTGAAACTTAAACGTGAATTTCCGGATATTTTGATTTCGTTTGAAAGGGGGAAAAGAGTTCGTTATTATGGAGGTGTTTTCTGCAGATATATGTTAAAAGCCTGGAAATGCTGTAATGTTATGTACAGTGATATAGGCTTTTTAGTTTACCAAACCTTTGACTATTTGTATTGATCTTGGAATTCATTTGTGTCTTTTGTGAATTTTTAAGGCTACTTTTTTTTTTTTTTTTTTTTTTTAAATTTGTTTTTCTTTTGCAGTTTTGTTTAATTCATTTCTAGTTTTTTGCGGTTTACGTGTCAGGATTTCATGTGCTGTAGGTACGGGAGATTGTTAGGTGGAGCGTCTTTATGGCACTGCATTGTTGGATGGATGATACGTGTGTTAAAAAAAAAAAAAGCAGTTTTTTGTCTTTTTGTACACGTGTAATTCATCTGACGGTTGGTGCGATAAGAACTCTCTAGCACCTATACACTTTGTTGTGCTTTTTGGTTTGTTTGGAGGAAGAGAAGAGGGTGGTTCGGGGTATGATACCAAAAAAAATCCCTGATATCTAAAAGCATCCTGCCTATTCGGGGTTCGGAAAAGGGCTAGGTCGTATCGGTCTATTATACGCAACTATGGTATATGTTAGAAGGAATAAGAGGGTACCTGGTACCTGAAAGCATCCTGTCTATTTGGGGTTTAGAAAAGGGCCAGGTCTATTATACGCAACTTTGGTACGGTATGTTAGAAGGAATAAGAGGGCATGGTACTAAAGAACAACTTGATATCTAAAAGCATTCTATAACCTGTCTATTCGTGGTTAGGGGCGGACGAAAGATCTTGAGTATAGGGGGTGATCGATAATAGTAGAGATTTTTCGCAATCCGAAAAATGTATACTTGCTAAAACAAAATTTTCGACATTATCATATAAACATTTAACTTACCGTAGCACATAAATCTAAAGGAAAAATTAGTTTATAGTCCACTTTTTCCTCTTTAATTAACTGCTAATCCACTTTCAATTTTTTAGTTGCATTAAGGACAAATAAATTCCACCGGACGAATATACCTCTATTTTTCTACCGTGTATCATATCCAATTTCATTCTTCTTTGTGGGCAAAATAAAATCTACTAAAAGGTTCCGAAGCCATGGAGGCAGATCGATTCTTTCAATTACGGAGTTTGTAGCCGCCACACTTGCTGTCCGATCTAAAATTGTCGCACTTGCTATCAGATCGATCGGATTCCTCCTCTCGAAAATCTGCACAAACAGCTTCTCCGACGTCGACATTTTCTTTTGCAGCGAAGAAGGCAGATTTTGATTTGTGAGCAAGAAAATCTGCATTTCTTTCGTGAAACATCTTTTAATCTTCAATTTGGATGATGAGTTCGTTGTTTATTTGATTGTGACTATGCCGAACAGAGCTGAGGTTAGAAATGGAAGTTTTTCCTTTGCAAATGAATGGGTTGCTGCATTGTAGTAGTAGTAGTTGCTGCATTATCTTTGAAGTTTTCCCATTGTCAATGTAGTAGTAGTATGCTTATTATGTAGTCTGGTTAGAGAGAGAGAGACCTGTATATCATCTTATTAAACAAGTCAAAGATAATGCCTAGCTACGAAGAAGAACATGCACATGTGGCAAATTGAACGAATCATTTGCTAAGGATCTTTTGATTGAAAAAGGATTTGCTACTTTTTCAAAACTTGTATGTATGTATGTAGGTTCATTCAACTGCAACCGTTTGCTTCCAACAGGAACAGTGCACAACACTGGAAAAGAAGAAGAAGAAGAAGAATGAAGAATATGGTGTTAATTTTCCTCAAATATGTTGATGTGTGGTTTGCTTAAGTCATCTCATTTGTGTTTAGGTAATGGTTCTTCCTCTTCTGTTTCGGAGATTGATGAGCAAGATCAAGAAGAAGTGGCTATGTGTTTGATGATTTTATCTAAGGGTTCTAGTAACTGGGGTGGGGTGAATTCGGTTGTAGAATCTTCGACAATCAATCGATGTTTTAGAGACTAAATCATCTTATTGAGACGAAACCGCTTGAAATCCCGTCTTTGTTCAAGTTGTTACCCGAAGCTAATAAAATGGATAGTAAAGCGGAGGTTAATAAGCAAGAAAGCTCGATTCAGTTACTATTTGGATGAATGTGTTGAAAAAGCGAATCGGACATGTCTTTTGAAGGATTTTTCAAGAATGCAAATTATTTATGGAAGCAAGAACAAGTGGCCTAATGTGATTGAACCCAAGAACAAGAAGAGGCCTAAAAGAAATGATCCTAAAGAAAAGTAGTATTGAAACATGCTCCGGAAAGAAGTAAATATGAGTGCTTGAACTGTGAGAAGACATTCGAGTTCATATCAAGGACTTGGGGACATAGACCTTGGAACAAAAATCAAAAGGAGAGTCATTTTGAGCCTGACATCGACATCGAGCATCGCTGACATCGATACTATTGATCATCGTCATCTGCGACATCGACATCTGCTGAGCATCGATCTGTATGTGCCTTAATGCAATAGATAGACCTAGTTCATAGGCTTACTATGTGCCTTGGCGTCTTTGAGGTTTTTGATCTACATTGTATCATCATGTAATAGATAGGCCTAGTTCATAGGCTTCTCGAACTTGTAATTCATCACCTTGTGAATTCGGGCATGATAATTTAGTTCTTTGAACTTGAATATCCTTCTTATAATTTGGTGATAGTTCAGATTGTTTTGGACTTGTATTGATCTTCTATGTATTACCTTTTAGTCGATTTACTATTGTACTAAATCTATAGTACGTGGTACCGATCTTCTATGTATTACCTTTTAGTCGATGTACTTTTTAGGCTTAATTCAAGTGATTAACTATCTTGAACTCGCATGTTATAAACACCACACCTTAATCAAGTTATCTCGTTAATGATTCTATCTCTTCTAAATTGTATCATATAAACCAATTTAACACGGTGTGTTAGTGTATCTGGATTTTGCATTTGGAGAATGATCTTTATCTCAGATAAAGACCTTACAAAGAAATTCAGGTGATTAAATAGCTTTGATGATGGTAAATAGAGACTAAACAAGCGTAAATCTTTTTTTCTTTATTTTTCATGTTGTTAATCGATGTACATATTGTACTAAATCTATAGTTTGTTGTACTTGCTATTAATCTGTTTGAGTTTTTAACGATCACGGTGGAATGTTCTCCTGCATATTCTTGTATAATCTGACATCGACATCGATACTTACCGATACTAATATCGATACTACCGATCATCGATACTCACGATCTTTGTGTTAGTGTAAATGCTGCGATTAAATTCGCTTTCAAATACTAAATCGAAAGGTATCAAATGCGGTCTCAAAATGAAGATAAAAAAATATGAGCTTTGGTGAAACAATTTTGATGATCGGTGTTTCAAATCAAAAGTTACTGGTCGTTTATAAGGAAAACGCCCGGTTAATAAAAATATTTTTAGTCTTTCAAAATATACGTCGGAAGGAGTATCGTATTTGGGCTCAAATTGAAGAGCAAAAAAACATGAATTTTGGTGAAAAAAATTCGATGATCGGAGTTGTAAATCAAAAGTTACTATTGTTTTGAAAAAAAAAAAAAACAAACAAACAAACAAACAAACAAACTCAAGAAATGGAAGATTTAATACATATGCGCGTCCTTCTTTAATAAAAGGGTAATTTTGTCTGTCTGCAGGAAATTTCATTCTTTTGCAATTAAAAAAATGAGTATGTCCCTAATTATTTATTTTGTGTCAAAAAAAGGACTTTTGGCTCTTTATCTCAAATCTAAAAGCAAATATATAATATAAAAAAAAATGTAGAATATACATAGTAAATTATTTTTTTCTTTTTAATAAATTAACTGAGAATATGAGGGGTCAGCAAAATGAATAAAATAGCCCCCTTTTTTTGGCTCTTTAACTATTATTTTTGACTTTATAATATATTTTAATAGTATCATTAGTCTTTCATAATTAAAATATTTTTGATAATGTGTTAAATGTATCACTTTTGTAATAACGATGTATTTTTTATTTACGTGATAATTTTTTTTTTTCAACAAAAAAAAATAATATAAAGTGTAGGGCCGAATATACAAATTTTAAGAGGGGGCGAAAAAATACATAACATATATATACTAGTTTTTTCCGGATCCAAGGGGGGCGCTGCCCCGCTATACAATGGGTACATCCGCCCCTGTTCGTGGTTTAGAAAAGGTCAGGTCATATATGTCTGTTATACTCTACTTTGGTTTGCTAGAAGGAATAAGAAGGTTGGTTCAAGGTATCACACTCGGGGGTGGCCCGACGATGGATTTATCGTGTCTATGGGGATCCGATGAAGGGTTGGGTATTGTCTACTAGACTACTAGTACTAGGAGTCTAGGAATGGGTCGGGTCATCTCTAAAAAAACCCATGTATTGAACTTACATTTTGTTGTGTGAAAATCTCTCTTGAGATGAAAAAATTGGGCATTCGACGTGTGAAAAGTCTAATATTAAAAATACATTCGACTTTTCAGATATAGAATGTCAGTGATGTGCCTCAAAATTCAATGATCAACTCTGTTGAGGCCCTAGGTTGTTGTTGAGGCATCTGATACGGCACCACGTGTCAAACTTGTAATACATCCATGTCACATCCATTAAGATTTTTCTATAAAGGCAAAAACATTAAACACTGAAATATTCTTATCGGCACTACAACGAATCTACTCGCGGAATATCACACCGGCATTTGACTTATGAAAAAGTGAATGTAAACTCAACATTTAACTTTACAGAACTCAATTTTTCTTTCTCTGTAAACTCGAACTTAATCTGAAATGTCGATACTCTAACGTGGTGCCAATAACAACGATCTAAACACCCATAAAGTTATGAGCTTTTGGTTTATTTTAATAAGGAGAAAAGAAAATTAGAGTATTTCAGATGCCACTGATTTTATTTAGCAGATTGCTTTTATTTTATCTAGTCTGAACCTTTCACATGCACAGTTATGGTTCCTCGTCCTCCCTTTACGTACGGCACCACTATATCTTGATTGGGTGACGTGGCGTTTTCTAATCTTCTGTACCTAATTATAATTTTAAAATAATGTTGAATCCGATAGCGGACCTTACATACACCTGCCGGAGGGCGATTGATTAAAAAAGGGTCAGAGCGGCCGTAACGAAAAAAAAGATACAAAATGGGAAAAATGATGAAAAAAAATAATGGTTGAAGAATGACAAAACGCGCTCACATTACATTGTATTCACTACGTTTGGTTGTAGATAAAAACAGTCCTTAATTACTCATTTTAGATAAAAAACAGTCCTTAATTACTCATTTTTCTTGTCATTTTTCCTCATTTTAGATAAAAAACAGTCATTTACAACCTTTAACCTTAAAAAAAATACACTAATATAAGTACTGTTTTTTTTATAGTTTGCCCCTTAATTTTTGTATTCGCCTTTAAAATTTTTATTGTCTCCCTTAACCGAGATCATGCGTCCGCCCCTATATTATAACACTTATAGCAATCGCATGAGTTTTTTTTTTATAATAGATTCTCTATTTTACAGTATCAAACATTACTTTCTTTAATTACAAAATTACTACACAAATTGAAATGCATCGAAATTCTACAATACGTGATTAGAATAGAGAAATTGTATTTTTTCTGCATAATTTAAAGGCTTGGTATATTACATATTTGAATAGAAACTCTGCTGCAGATGATTTTCAATGGATCTAAATGGTTTAGATACATATATTACATATTATCTTGTTTTAAAGTACAAGTGCTTCTAGAATTATATACAACTTATATATATACATACATACATACACACACACACACACACACACACACACACACACACACACACACACACACACACATATATATATATATATATATATATATATATATATATATATATATATATATATATATATATATATATATTAGTTTTTACCAAGTGCAATGCGAGGAGAGATTAAATATATCCGGATAATAATTTATTATGAATTTAGTTAATATTAGCACATGCTATTTCCATTAGATATAAATATTTTTTAGAAAATACAACATTAATTTAACATGAGATAAATTAATGTCACCCCGCATAAAGGTATTGCAAGCAAAACAAAAAAATAGAGACTACATGCAACGGTAATTTAACATTAAACAAATTCAACAGCAGTCTTGATTGCAAACTAATGAGTAACTTAAAATATATCGGGAAGAGCCAGTAACACTAATTGACGGAAGAAATTTTTGGGTTTTTTTCCTATCATCCCATGTACCACATACTATACTACTAATTTCGTCCCAATTTGTTTGGACGGAGGGAGAATCCAATGGAAGATTTGTTATGATATCTAAAAGAAAAAGTGCAAGGAAACAAATCATTAAAAGACGTAAAGAGCTTTGCGCCTCATCATTTAGGAAGAAAGGACAACCAATATACAAAGTACATGATGTTCACACTAATGAACAATCTAGAGAAATCAAAACATATTCAATAACACTTCTGCTCAATTTCTCCATCAAAGGCACACTTCTTGTAAATCACCTCAACACCGGTGTTTCAATTGCAATTATTAAATTGCTTGGAGATAAGTGATGCCTCTTAAATAATTCAATGTGGTAATTAAGAGATTATAATAAACTCATTTTCAATTGAATGAAATACTACCTAAAATTGAAATACTCCGTACCCTGTATTTTCGCATATTACTTGGACAAGGATTACCTCAAGTCGAAGTTGCACACCCAATTTCGCACATTCGACGTAGACGATTTGCTTTAAATTGGGTCACAACCTTCCATGTGCCGTGTACCTGCAAGAAAAATAAAGCTTTGGTTTCAAAACGTTTCATCTATTGAATGAGTAGATCTGTATTTGCTCTGTTTAAATCCGCTGAATCCGCTATCACCAATCATCTCTTCAGAACTAATATTAGGAGGAAATGAAAAGAAAAGATAATAAGAAAATCGTTACCTTTTTTCGTTTCTTTGACGTCAAGTAAAGATCTAGTGCAAAAAAATCAGTATGAAAAAAAAACCCTTCAGCTATTGCTGGACAACATCAACAATTCCAAATTTCAAATGAAATAAGGTAGAAGAATCCCAACCTGAAACGTTAGCTGCACAACTGAAAATTAACAGATTGAATAGCATATTACTTCAAAAAAGAAAAAAGAAAAAAAAAAACAGTGCATTAGGTACTTAAAAATGAACAAATAATATCGTAACTGATATTGACCCGTGCCAACCAAAGCAACCATTAGATTGAAATTGTTCTTGTTGTTCTACAATGAAATAAATGACATAATGGAGGCCCTGTTTGTATCACCACCACAAAATCTCACACCTCTACCCATTTGAAAACCAACAATACATAAATGGAAAGGAAAAAATGTCGCATTTACCTCCGCCGCCTGATATAAGCCATAAAAATATATACACCCTAATACCTAATCGACAATTGTCAAAGGTTGACAAACAAAAATTAGAGAAGAAAAGAAGTTGAATGTTCTCGTATTATCTATTCTGGCGAAATCCAAAATTAAAAATGTTCTTGTATTAAGATTGAATACTACCCATGGTGAGCTTTGTATACATGACATGCTTTGCTGGTAAATAAATTAATCGTACCAATTTCAACATCAATCAGATTCACTCTCTTCTTCGTCACAGCAACCGGAATTTGAAGAAAAAAAAATGAAAAAGAAGAAGGTGGCCACGGTCCTTTTGACCATGTGATAGAAGCCACCCTAATCCTAAACAAAGAGTTTTGAAATGGAATTGATTTAGGGAGAGAATCAAATCGAATAATGTGAACGGAAAATCTTCCTCAAAAAAAAAATAAAAAATCAAAATCAATATCCAAGATTTTTAGGAGATATCATAATTTCTGTTTTTATTTTTGCGAGATTTTTTCGAGATTTTTAAAAGATATATATTTTTAAACCGGGCATTTGCGGGTTTGGAGGCGGATCAATCGGATAATTGGGTTAAATGTTGATTTTAAATATATATGACTAGTTCTCAAAAAATAAAAATATATGACTAGTATATATATATATATATATATATATATATATATATATATATATATATATATATATATATATATATATATATATATTTATTGATTGATTAATTTTAGATTGAAAGAGTTTCTACAAAGCTGGCACTTGCATTATATCAATCCTTTTGTCTCTGCAAAACATATCAAGAAAATTGTGGTGTCCTTTTCATTAAAGATAAAGTTTATAAACATCTTTGACAACATGTGTACCCCTTGATGTTGATGGACAATCATTTGCACTTTCTTTTTTCCTTTCTCTTTTAATTTAGAAAATTGGTCGCCATGAAATTATTTTACTACGTGTGACGCGACAATTCAATCGATTTTTATATGGTTAATTTCAGAGAGCTGAGAATGGATATTTCGGTGAACCTTTTTCGGTGGTTCATTCTCACACTAAACAGAGTGAGAGTCGGATAAAATTTAGGATAGTGATGGGCACCGACCCCATCCCCCGACCCATTCACATTCACGCAAATCTGATTGTTAAAAAAAAAAAAAAAACTATAAAATCTGGACCACAAAGTAAACATTGTGTGCACAAAGTGATACACTTTTTTCGGTAAGTGTATCATTTTCCTAAAATTTAATGCATAATTTATAGCCTTTTATTTATTTATTTTGCCGGCATACATGTACTATACAAAAGTGAGTAAAACGAAAGATACGGTGCATATCATTTTATTCAACATTTTTACGATGATGTATTATTGAGATTTCAGAGGCGATGATAAGAAGAAAGCGTTATTTTAATGAGGGATTTCGTGCTATAATAATTGTAGAAATATTATACCAAATAGACACATCATTTTCTGAGAAAATAGGAAATCAGACCTTTGTATATCCGTAATTTATTTTTTGGGTTTGTTCAGACTTGTCATTTTTTTTTTGAAGTCTCCTGTGGAAATGTCCCTTGAGCATTTTCATGGAAATTCGCCAAAACAAGCAGTAGTAGAAAATGAAAACTAAATTCATGTTATTGGCCGTGGAAATTTCCTACCGGTGACATGAATATAATGTTTTTCATATTTTCTTGTCCTTGTTTTGGCACTCATGAAATTTCGCTGTACACTAAAAATATCAGATCTCGAACCGACTGAAAAAAAACTGCCGACCCATATATGGACATGATTTCCTATTTTCTTTCATTTTTACCCTCCCTCCCACATACACACCGGGAGCTACTAATCGCCCCCCTCCCATCACCCTCCCCAATTTTTATTTATTTATTTATTTATCAATCTTCTTTGTTTTAATTTTTTTGCTTGCATTATTTTTTTTGCTTGTAACTTTTTTTTGATAAATTATTTTTTTAAAAATTATATGTTTTTGAAATCTATTCAATTTAATCTATCAAATGAGTCCAATATTGAATATGAAATGTTGTATTAAAACTAATTTTATCGGATCCAATATAATTCTTTTTATTAATATTATTTTTGTCATTTATCTTTTTTATCGATTATCCTTCATTTTCTTACAAGTATATGATATGTATCTTTTTTAAGTTCATATACTTGAGTCATGTATGTTGAATCCGTCAAAGTTATTTTATGTTTCTCGAAAATTATGTACATAGAAATAATAGATAAACGATAAATTAATCATCAAAACCATGTAAAGAATTGATGGGTCTTGTTGTTTCATCACAAGAAGAATTTTAGGAGGAGCAAGTGCTATTGGACATGTCACGCACTAATTGTTTAAGGTTGCGGTCAACCTTGAAGGATACTCAAATCCTCTAAGCTTTCAAACCGCTTCGTGGTTATGAAAACCATTAACAACCTTCAAACCCCACTTTACATCGTGGTGGTGGTTGTGCTACACTCGAAAGCTTAAATGGGCAACTATCCAAATGACGAACTACCAAAGAATGATGAATCGTTTCAACCGGCCAACAATCACTTCAGAACATCATTTGTAAAATCATTTCCAAATGACTAACTACCAAAGAATGATGAATTGTAGGAATCCATGTTATGAATTACGAAAATCAATTGAGTGTTTGTTGAATGAGTATGTATGAAAGAGTTGGAGAAATTATGATGATTTTTTAGCAAGTAAAATGAGTCCAATATATAGAGAAATTGAAGATGAGATGATAATAAGAAAATCTGAATGTGTGGTTAGTAGTCCTCATACACACCTTAATACAACTTTCGTATTATCATTAAAATTCTTTTATTTTCTCTGTGCAAGCATGAGTTTCATCATCATTTATTATGCAACATAGTACTACCCCCGTCCCAAAATGTAAGTCCTTTTATCTTTTTTGTTTTGTCCCATAATGTAACTCCATTTAAATAACCAAGGAAGCATTTCTTACATTTTTCTTTTTTACCCTCATTTATTATCTATTCACCCACTTTTTACTACTCTACATTAATAATAGTCAAAGGTTATTTTAGACCGTTCCATCAAAATTAATGACACATAACTAATTTAACCAACTTTCTTAATCTGTATGAAATACTTTAAAATGACTTACATTTTGGAACGGAGATGGTAACATTTTTGTCTCTACAATTCATGTGGCAGTAAATCATTTCATTTGCTTTCTTTCAAAACAATAATTGGAACATGTCTCAAGTCATATTTATTTTAAGGAACATGTCTCAAAACAATCAATGCTCGATATTACTGGAAAGATGGAAAGATTGAGCCTTCAAGTTTTTCGTGTTGCAAATCATCACCAAATCGAGAATTCATTGCTCGATATCAAACGGAATAGGCAAGTAGATGGAGCGCTGTTACATACTATGCGGGATTTTGAGTATCACCAACCAATACGAGAAGTTGAGGAATGAATTGACAGAGAAGATGAGGTGATTAGGGTTTGCTGAAATTAGGGTGTGAGGGAAATGAGGAACAGAATGAATTAGCAGCCAATATTTTGATAATTAAATGATTTTCAATCGTGGGAAAGAATTAGGAAAATAGTAATAAATGTATTTTGGATATACATTATTTTTGTCATTCTTTACAACTATTGTGTTATTTTCTTGTTCTTTTACACAAATAAGACAGAATCCGTCTCTCATGACCTTTCCTATTATTTTAAATTATAAATGTGATCAATTCTATTTCTACCATTTCGGATTAACAATTTCTTAAAGACAACAAAAAGATTACATAGAAAATTAAATACCCTTAAATTCGATGCTGAAAATTCTTAATCCAAAGAGAACCCTCACAGAAAAAATCATTGTGATACAATAAACCTCATTATGAAATCGTTGTTGCACACAGAGAAATTAAATCTGACAGAAAAATCTCATTGCATAAAAAATATTTACGCAAAATTCTCTGCATACAGAGAAATATTTGTAGGGTTTTCCTTTGCAATGCGATTTTTATGTGGCCACAGAGAAATTTCTATGTGTTTTTTTCAAGATAGCCATTTCTCTTTTAGATTTATTAATTAACAAGAAAAAAATATGCATGTTCTTTTGACCAAACGAAGCTTCACCAATTTCCAGTTATTTATACTATGAAAACGACATTTATTAACACTTTTTTTCTTTTTCACTTTTCATTATTTTTTACTTAAGTGAGTTGTGAAAGTATTAATTCTATGAAATTAATCTTTTTTTTTAAATCATTAGTTTTTTTATATGTGAAAAAAGCATTTTTTTTAAAAATCATACTATTTCCGTCCCATAAAAAGTGTGTACTTGGTATTTTGCAGGCAGTTTAAAAAAATAATTAATGTGTTGTATTTTAAGTATTAATTGACATATATGCTGATGAAGTCGGATTTCACCTGATATTAACCCACGGGTACAATTGCTCTAATGATAGTTTTCCGGTCACCGTCCGACGGCAAGAGAAGAAATAGTATTGTTTTATAGGGTTTTGATCGAACTCAAGTTTGTTCTTGAAATTCGCCACGTATCCAATTCGCTGGATTGGAATCAAGTCGGCCGTAGTTCTTGAAGCGGTTTATATAGGAGTCTAAACCCTAAACTCGCCGTATCCTCCAAGGATTCGGTTAATTAGATTTGATCCGACCTCCTAATTACTGTGGATAAGGATTCTCCAATATTGAGTTACTGAACCATACCTACCGATTCAAAGCTAGTTCAATTCCCAAGTTTATACTTGATACAAGTGCTCGACCGCTCAGATCTACTGGAGAGGTCGACCTAATCGCGCTCTGCGCATTCCTTATAGACCGACCGTCCTGCGGTGGTAGAGTTGATTTTGGTCTGTCCCAGTCTCTCTGGTCAGGAACCATTCCCGGCCCTACTTATTGCTATCCAATGGTTGTATGACGCGTGGCCTTGGCCGAGCCGACCATCATCATAAGCCCCCAGTCGGCCCAGTCCTCAACTCTGGGCGACACTGAGTCAAACTTGGTCGGGATTGGATGGTTCTTAACCGCTGGTGTCGATTGGGATTTTGTGACGCTTCATACATTATTGCGGTTGTCATTATTAGCACGAGAAACGAGGCGTCGGTGCCTGCTGACGTCAAGTGGATCGTTAACCAAAGCGTCGTTTGGGGTTATAAACTGTCCCTTCAAACGTCTGTTCCTCATTACTGCTGCCATTATTTACTTCGAAGGGCCGGGTGCAAACTGAAGCCTCTCTTCTTCTTCATTTCTGCATGTAAGTGCACGCTTCTCTGCATCTCTGATTATTTTTCAATTTTGCGATTTATGAGGGTGAGATCCTCAACTCCTTCCGACGAGTCAGTTGATAGAGAGTTGAGCCCCAAATCTATTAATCTTGAGTCTGAGAGAGTATCCGCCGTTCCTTCCTATTTGAACCCATCTTTTCTGGCCATCTCTCCGGCCATCTCTCACCAGTATAATTTATTATCTGGGCTTGTTCCCAGACACACTGTGTCTCCACCCCCTAGGGATTCTGCTTTCATACGACATTTAAAGGCCGTTTCCGCCACCAAATCTATCATGGGTAGCTTTGGAATTGAGTCAATCGTCTCCCAGCATTCTATCGATTACCTTTGCAATCAATACCACATAGATGTTACCAGATTCGCTCCTCGTATCCCCATCAGTCCACCTTCGAGGACGGATGCATGGGTCGTCGGTCGTTACGCGTCGGAGCCCCCTACCGACTACTGTGCAGTTTACAAGGATCAATTTGAATGTGGTTTGAGGCTACCTTTATGTCCTGCCATTGTGGCCATTCTTCGTCACTATGAATTGGGAATCGCCCAACTTGCTCCAAATGGGGTCCGATGTATCGTGGGTTTTGCTATTTGGTGCCGTTTGCACGGACTAGATTTTCATTGGCTATTCGACATTCTACCGGCGGTGTAGGGTCCCTAATTCTCCGGGTGGTATTATTTCCTCCGCCGACCAGGTCCTCTCGCTCGATATTCCCATTCAACATGCCGGGAAGACGTCTTTCAAACGTTGGAAAGAGAGATCTTTTTGTTCGCCATGAGGGAATACCCGGTGAGGGGGTGGAACATCGCCACGCCGACAAAGACGAGACCCCGATATGGCCGACTGAAGGATGGATCCAGGTTATAAGGCAATTAGACATCTCCATGAGTTGCCAAAATTATCCCTCCGACCATTGATCGTGCTCGGTTGCACGAGGCCGGGCCTGAGCCATACGCTCCTCTCACCGAGGATGAAGAGAAATCTTGTAGGGTTTTGCTGTACTCACTGATTTCTTTGCTTGCATAATTGTATTTATGTATCTTACCTTTGTGTTCTCTCAGATAAAGTGGCGATCGGCGCGATCTACTATCCGGAGCAGGAGCTAGAGCCGACGATGCTCATCTCGAAGAAGCCTCGGTCGATCCCCGCGACCTCGGAGAATCCTCGAGCCTTCGCTTATCCGATCATCCGCACGGTGCTCGGCTCGAAGCGATCCAGGCCCTTGCTGAGCAATCGGATGATGCCATACGTCACCCACCGCGGCCTGAGAGTGAAGATGTGACTATTACGGACCTTCCATCTGACGAGGAGACCTCTGATCTAACCCTTCTGCTCCGATCAGATCAATCAACTGTCAGGGAGTCTTCTCGCAAGAGAGGACGCTCGAGCTTACTCACGGCTGGTCCTTCTGGGGGAGAGCAAGTCGAAGCCTCCACAATTCAAACCGCTCTTCACGCTATGTCAACTGTAGATTTAGCTGAGATGGTAAGCCCAATACATTGCTGAGTCGATTTCCTTTTTACATGCACGATTGTATGCACATCCACAGATATGTATTTTTATTTTTCTAATGGTCAGGGTGCTCGGATCGGTCAATAAGTATTTGATCGTTTGGCCAAATCCAAAGTTATAGCTGATGAGCATGAGAAGACAGTGGCTGAGCTCAAGGCTTCCAGAAAGAAATACAGAGATTTGTATGAGGCCAAGAAAAAGGGTCTGCTCGACCTTAAGGCCAAGCACGAGCTGGAGATGCAGACTCTGCAGGAGGCGCATGCCACAGAGATACAAAACTTGGAAAGACAGCTGACCGAGGAGGCAGAGAAGCGGGCAACGGTAGAAGAGAGCTTGCAAGTGGCGCAATCGGCTCGTGATGCTCTGGAGAGTTCTCTTCCTGCCCTTGTAGCCAAGGGGATCCGGGACTATTACAGTACCACCCATTTTGATGGGGTCCTCTCCGCTCTTCTTGTACTATAGTCAACCATGGATACTCGTGGGAGTTGATGATGCTCGAGCGCAGTTGGTTTGGATATTTTGAAGTTGAGGAATGCCAATCTGTATAAACCAGGGATGGGACAAATGTATAATGAGCGTCTTCAGGAGCTCAAATCGGGAGTTGATATTGTTCAGAAATATTCTGCATCCCCCTCTTCCAAGCCGGCTTCTCAAGCAACTTCAGGGTGGAACGTATCCACTGGTGACTCCGAGCCTAAATCTGTTTAATGATCTGCTCAGCTGTAAAAACTTGTTTTTTATTTTGTAACTCATGACCGACATCGTTCTTCAATTACTGTTTACTGTTTCCCCCCCTCAAGCATGCTCCGTTTTTTTGACGTAGCATGTTTTGGGTTATTTTGTTTTAATGCCTGTCTTTGGCCGCTTATGCTTCATTGCCTTTATTTTCTAAGTCATGATTCTGGCATTCTATTTTCTTGCGCTCAGTCTCTGAGAGTTCTCTGCCTTTGGCGGTTTTTAATTTTACGTTGCGCTCCGTCTTCGGCGTTCTTCGCTTTGGCGATTAATTTACGTGGCGCTCGGTCTCGAAGTTCTCGCTTTTAGCGATTTAATTTACGTTGCTTTCGGTCTTCGGCGTCTCTGCGCTTTGATTTGATTTTTTTTTTTTTTTTTTTTTTTGCGCCGCCGTCTCGGCGTTTTTTTGGCGATTTGATTTACGTTGCGCCGGTCGACGGCGTTTCGCCTGCTGGCGATTTGATTTTATCGCGCGATCTCGAAGGCGTTTTTGCTGGCGATTCGATTTACGTCGCCTTTCGTCTCGAGCGTTCTGCCTTTTGGCGATTTGATTTACGTTGCGCTCGCCTCTCGGCGTTCTCTTCCGCTTTTGATGATTTAATTTTACGTTGCGCTCATAAATAGATATCAACTTTATTGAATAAATAGACGGTTGCATATGCAACTTATTACATTCTCATAATATAAGTAATAAATAAAACAAAGAAGAAGCCTTGAACCTGTTTCTGGCGTAGAACCTTCGTAAGTTGGCGGAATTCCAAACTTCGCTTAACGGTCTTCCTCGAGCATTTGCCGGTGGTAGGCACCTTTACCGTGCACTTTAATGATCTTGTATGGCCCTTCCCAATTTGGCTTGAGCTTGCCCACGAGGATCTTGTCTCGCTAACCTCATTTTTTCGGAGGACTAAATCTCCCACTTTAAAGTACAAATCTTTCACTTTAGCATTGTAATATCAGTGCGATCTCGTTGTTTGTATTTGGCCGCTCATTATCAATGCTATATCGCTGGTTTCTTCCAATTCATCCTTCCGATGTCTCGAGCTCGGTCTCTTGATTGATCGATTATACTGACTCTATTCTAGGTGAGGTAGTCCTATTTCTTTGGGATAATCGCTTCACATCCATATGATAATAAAAATGGGGTTTCGCCCGTAGCCGAAGTTAGGCGTCGCTCAGTATGCCCAAAGGACATGGGGCGCTTGCTCTACCCAATGTTCGCTTTCTTCTTCTAACCTTTTCTTTAACCCGGTCTTGATTTGTCTCATTAGCCTGCTCAACTTGCCCATTTGCCTGTGGATACCTACGGATGTAAAGTCTTTGAGTTATTCCCGGTCGCGCACCATTCCGGACCACTCTGTCTTCAAACCGGGTACCGTTGTCGAGAAACCAAGTGTTTAGGGATTCCAAATCGATGCACCACGTTTTCACGCCAGGAATTTCGAATCGCTCCACCTGTTATCGTTGTCAATGGCTCGCCTCTACCCATCGAGTAAAGTAGTCAATAGCTACTATCGAAACTTCAAATTTCCTGGTGCCTTTGGCAATGGACCGACCAGATCCACTCCCCACCTGGTCAAAGGCCAAGGGGATACTAGAGGAATCATCCGTTGTGAGTGGTGGTGTTTGAGGTTGTCATGCACTTGGCACGTTCTACAGGTCGTCACCAATTCTCGAGCATACGCCCCGTGGTCGGCCAATAATATCCAAAAGCCTACACTTGCGAGCTAGAGCCCTAGCTCCCATATGACTTCCACAGATTCCCCGGATGGATTTCTCGGAGGAGATAATTTCCCTCTTCTTGATGGCACAACGCATGACCATGGAGTTACAAATGATTTGCGGTATAAGATGTCATTGAACAAAGAGTACCGCTTGCTTGAAGTCTTATCTTCCTCGGCGAGATTCGGTCTTCCGGGACCACAATCGCTTTTTAAGAATGCTACTATGGGATCCATCCAGGTGGCTCATTGGTTGATTTGTTGAGCCTCTTTAATTGCATAGCTTCGCTCTCGTGACTTGCTCGATCAGGACTTTCTTATCGAGAAGAAATTTGATGCTAATTTGGACAAAGTGCATCCGCCCGAGCATTTTTAGATCTAGGATCTCGATCCGACTTGACATCTTCAAAGTGTGAAATCAATGCTCGACCATCGAAAGATATCTCTTCATGGTGTCTTCTTTTGCCTCGTACTCTCTCGTGACATGGTTGACCACCAATTTGCGAGTCACTAAATATGTGTAATCTTCGACTCTAATTTTGCGGCCGATTTGAGCCCGGTTATGAGCGCTTCATATTCAGCCTCATTATTGGTTGCCTTGAAGTCGAAACGCAATGCGATGGAAATTCTTCTCCTTTTGGACTACAGAGCGTAAGACCCGCCTTTGCTCCTTCTTTATTGGATGCTCCATCAACATATAATGTCCATTGGTCACTAGGACCATTAGTCTGCTTCTGCTCTAGAGTTATGGACATTCCTTCAGCTATGAAATCAGCCAGGGCCTGAGCTTTGATAGATGTTCTAGAGTCCGAACTCGGATCATAGGCGACCAATTTCGACCACCCATTTTGTCAATCTTCCCGACGCCTTCGGTTTATCCAGAATCTGTCTAAGTGGTTGGTCCGTCATGACCACAATAGGATGAGCCTGAAAGTACGGCTTCAGCTTCCTCGATGCGTGAACTAAGATCAGTGCCAACTTTTCTGCGCTCGAGTACCTCACCTCTGGACCTCTGAGAGCTTTACTCACATAAAAAATTGGTTTTTGGGTGCTATTCTGGTCGCTCACCAGGACGGAGCTCAACGCTTCTTGGCACGCAGACAAGTACAAGCATAGAGTTTCTCCTTTTTGTGGTGCAGTGAGAACGGGCAAGTTTGTGAGGTATTTCTTCAATTCTTCAAACGCCTTTTGGCATTCTTCGTTCCAAGAGAAAGGGTTGGCTTGTCTTAACACCTTGAAAAAAGGGAGGGCCCTCTGGGCCGACCGCGAGAGGAATCTGTTTAGGGCGGCCATACGCCTTGTCAATCTTTGTACTTCTTTAACGTTCTTTGGTGGAGCCATGCTCTGTATGGCCTCTACTTTGTCCGGATTTGCCTTTATGCCTTCTTTGGAAATCATGTATCCTAGAAACTTTCCTGACCGTACCCCGAACGTGCACTTCTTTGGATTAAGGCGCATTCGTGTTTGTCTCAATACCTCAAAAATTTCTCTAACATCTGCCAAGTATTGTTCAAGAGACCTGCTCTTGATCAACAGGTCATCCACATATACTTCCATGTTCTTCCCAATTTGTTTTTCAAAGATCTTATTTACGGCCCTCTGATACGTGGCGCCTGCGTTCTTAAGGCCGAACGGCATAGTAAGATAGCAGAAGGTCCCTCTTTCTGTGATGAAGGATGTTTTTTCCATGTCCTCCGGAGCCATGGCTATCTGATGATACCCTTTGTATGCGTCTAAAAACGCGAAGACTTCATACCCGACCGTGGAATCCACTAAGCTATCAATCTTTGGAAGTGGGTAACAATCCTTGGGGCATGCCTTATTCAGATCTGTAAAATCCACGCACATACGCCAAGAACCGTCTGGTTTCTTAACCAGAACCGGATTGGCTAACCACTCTGGATATACTACCTCTTTAATTATTCCAGCTTGCAATAATTTTGTTACCTCTTTTTGGACAGCCTCTATCCTTTCCTGAGCGAAAGATCGTCTCTTTTGCCGAACGGGCTTTGCTGGGGTCCACATTGAGATGGTGTAACGCTAAGATGGGAGATAGTCCGGGCATGTCGGGCGGTCGGGCAAAACGTCTCTAAATTCTTTTAATAAGTCGATTAGGCTCTGTCTGTATGGCTCTGGAATCCATGCTCCGACCCCGACCCCTTCTTCCTGGTCTTCCCATAGGGCTTCCTGTGTCACCACATCGTTAGTTAACCATCTTTCTTCTTCCTCTGGAACAAGCTCGTCTATGAGGACCTGTTGCACCATCATCTTCTGTTTGATGGTAGCGGTGTAACAGCCCCTGGCTGTTTCCACATCTCCCTTTATTTCTGCAGTTCCCTCAACAGTAGGGAATTTCATGCTAATATGCGCAGGGGAGATTACCGCCCGGAGATCTATCAGAGCGGGTCTCCCTAATATAATGTTATATGCTGAGGTCGACCGTACCACTACATAGTCGACCATAAGAGTCCTGCTCTTTCGTCCACGTCCAAATGTTGTTGGTAGCCTGATCATGCCCACAGGATGTATGGGTGGTCCGGCAAATCCAAATAGCGGGGCTGAGACTGGAGTTAGCTCGGTCTCTCGTATCTTCATAGCCTGACATACCGACAAGTACAAAACGTTTACCGCGCTTCCAGTGTCTACACATACTCGTTTCACGGTGTGCTTATTAACCACCAACTCAATCACTAACCCTTCATTATTGGGAATCAAAGGAAGAGGATCCCCTGGTCCATATACCACTTCTCCCGTCAATTTCTGTTTTTTACCCGTCTCGGGTGGCGAATTTCTGGGAGTGCTGCCTTCTCCCGTCGGTCTGTATCCTGACGGACCGCCTGCAATAGTATTGATGGTATTGATGGGTTTATTATCAATCTGATCCTCAGGGTCTGGTGAAGGATCCCTTCTGCGTTTTTGATCTGTTCTACCCTCATTCCCCTGATAATAATTTTTCCTTTTGTACTCTCTCCTACCTCTTGGGTTAGGGTTCCACGTTCGATCGATTGCTTCATCAATTTTTTTCCTCCAGGGTGGCTGCGGCGTCTATGTCTCTAATTAAATCCTACGACTTTTTCAATCATGACCTACGTCCTTGTGATATTTGCAAAACTTTGTCTGATCCCTTTTTTCCACTGGTCCCCTTAAAGGTGGGGGCGTACGCGCTATTCCTTTTCTCTCCATTAGGGCGAGCACCTGCTCGCGGGATCGATTCAATGGCACTAAGTCTCTGTCTTGGAGGGCTCCCTTCTTCCCGAGCCTGTCGGTAATCGGAGAGGTCATCCTGTCCCATACTTGTTTTCGCTCTTTCTCTGGTTGTCGTGCGGCTTTCCCCTTCCTAGGATCTGCCCTCTCTTGCTCTCTCTTGAGCCTGTTCGCCTCTTCTCCCTGACAGTGCTTGAAGACCGTTTCTACGCAATCTTCCATAGACCGTGGGGGTTTGCTGTTGAGTTTGGCGTATAGCCGACCCTCACGTAGCCCTGCTATGAAGGATGTAACTATCAGATGTTCATCCGCTCCCTGTACTTGCCTCGATTCCTCATTAAACCTTTTTAGGAATTGCAGCACGCTTTCATCGTGCTTTTGTTTCAACGTGAGAAGATGAGTTGCGTTCCTCTGGAACGGACGTGCTGTGATGAAGGCATGCATGAATTTTCTGGCTAAAGTAGTGAAGTCATTAATGGACTTGGGAGGTAGTTTCCTGAACCACTCCCGAGCCCGACCGGTCAATAACGCAGGAAACGCTTTGCACTTCATCTGGTCGGCCGCGTTGTACAGGGTCATATGCGTCAGATATTGGTGCATATGATCGTTAGGGTCTTTTGTCCCATCATAGGGCTCCATCTTTGGCATCTTAAATCCTTGAGGTCGGGGATAGTTTTCAACCTGCTCAGTGAAAGGGGATTCAAAAGAAAAGGGAGTTTTACCCATTATGGCATCCAGCTCGATGCAGGCTGCGTCTCTAGCTTGCTCTTTGATTTCTCTCCGGCCTGGGATGGAACTGGTGGACAAAGCCTCGACTTGCTCCTCATGTGAAAAATTGAAGGTCTTTTCCTTTTCATCCACAATTGGGTTATCCTTGGGGTGCGTATCCCCGGTGATGTCTTCCCCCCTGACTTTTAATGCGTTTGTTACAATCGTTTGGAAGTTGTCCGGATTAAGGTTGGATAATGCCTCCACCAAAGCCTGCTGTGCGGGATCTGGTAGGGGTTCCACCTGGGAAGGTGTCGCCGTAGTTTCTTTTGTCTTTTCCCCTATGGGTCCTCCGGCCTCTTTTCCAGCCATGGTAGGCTCACCACCTTGTGTAACTTGTTTTTTCTTCCCTGTTTGTTTCGGCGGCATGGTGACTGTAGATGATTCTGAAACTATCAGTAGAGGGCCCTCCTTCTAGCGCCAATGATGAAGTCGGATTTCACCTGATATTAACCCACGGGTACAATTGCTCTAATGATAGTTTTCCGGTCACCGTCCGACGGCAAGAGAAGAAATAGTATTATTTTATAGGGTTTTGGTGAACTCAAGTTTGTTCTTGAGTCGCCACGTATCCAATTCTTTGGATTGGAATCAAGTCGGCCGTAGTTCTTGAAGCGGTTTATATAGTGAGTCTAAACCCTAAACTCGCCAGTATCCTCCAAGGATTCGGTTAATTAGATTTGATCCGACCTCCTAATTACTGGGGATAAGGATTCTCCAATATTGAGTTAGGAACCATACCTCCGATTCAAAGCAGGTTCAATTCCCAAGTTTATACTTGATACAAGTGCTCGACCGCCAGATCTACTTTGGAGAGGTCGACTAATCGCGCTCTGCGCGCATTCCTTATAGACCGACCGTCCTTAGGTGGTAGAGTTGATTTTAGTCTGTCCCGGCCTCTGCGGTGGGAACCATTCCCGGCCCTACTTATTGCTATCCAATGGTTGTATGACGCGTGGCCTTGGCCGAGCCGACCATCATCATATGCCTATATCACATAATAAATGCTTATTCGAAATATGAAATGAATATACAAACATTAAATGTAATGATAGATGTATGTTTGGAAAAAAATGCAATAAATGTTGTATTGATTTTCTAAATGAACGTTTTTTATAAGACAATTTGTTTTCAAAAAATGGACAATTATGGGACAATTTGCTTTCAAAAAATAGACAGTTTTTATGGAACGGATGTAATTATTTTTATCAAAAGTACGGACTATGTGTACTAAATAATCTACTTATCATTAATGCTTAGCTTAATTTGCGGTTTCAAAACTACTCAAACATTATTTATTGGTTAAGGGATTAGTACTTGAAATGTGACGCAAACAATTTTTTATTAGTATCATTAATGAGCGGGAAAAGTCAATATAATTTGCTTTTTGAATAATTTTAAGTTCCCAATAACTTACTATAATCATAATGGAATCTCCACTAATCCTCCATTTAATGTACATGAAATATTAAAAAAAAAAAAATGAAATATTGATGTAGTATTCCGGCTCGATGTAAACTATCCGAGTCGAGTCTAACATACTTGAAATTTATGAATTTAAGTCCGGGCATGGATACACGTTAATTTAATGAAATCGGGTTTAACTAGAAGTCTAGGGTGAATAATAGTTTCGACAATAATATACTGAATATAATTCTAGCTCTTGTATTTATTTGTAGTTTTGTACAAACCTACTTTGTTTATGAGTTTGCTTATAATATGTATGAGGAAACGTGTTGTATTTCCATTGAATAAAAGGGAAACTCCTTATTAAGGAGTTTTAGGAATAGAAATTTCCGTAACATATAAAAATTGTTGGTCCCCAGTCCAAGGGTCCCCACTGTCCATCCTCAAAAACTTCGTGAACGATATAAATCGAGAGTTGTGTCTCATTATTACAGTTTACACAGACTGTATATATACCTCTTATTGTTGAAAGAAATGGACGTTTTACAGAATCTTAGCCCACAACACAACTCAAAGGCAAGGCAATTATATTAATATCCCTGTTCTTTTACCGCTAAGCTAGCTATGCCCCTGGAACCAAATGAAAAACAAAACAAAATGAAACCTTTAATTTCACCGCACCGACTCTACCGATGCATCACATCTACTATGCATTACACCGAACCGATCTTTTGAAAATCGATTCTTTAACCAAGAATCAATTTTCAAATGCCATTTATCACAATCGACATTGTTATTGGCAACACAGTGAATCCACCGTAACATCACGCTTCGGGCTATGCTCGACTTTACATAAGTTGAAAATAAACATCCAAGCTCTGTAAAGTCGAATATTAAATATATATATTCGATTTTCCCAAAATCGAATATCTTTATCAATAACAATTGCCAAGTCCCCATAAGCTCGAGAATCGACTTCCAAAAAACCGCTTTTAGTGCGATGTATATATAAATGACACTATTAATGGCATCACAATCAATTTACTCAGGTACCACACCTTGTGTTAATTTCGACTTTGTTGGGTTCGAAATCTGTTTTCAACCTTCTCAGAGTCGAAATTATGCATTTGACTCAGGAGGGTTGAAAACAAATTTCGACTTCTACAAATCTGAAATTTACACGACGTGTGTTGTTCGAGTAAATTGACCTTGGTGTGTGTCAAATATAAATATGTACAAATAAAGGTTTCCAAACAAAACCGACATATGATATAAACAGTAAATTTCCAACAAATACGACGAGAGTGATGAGTCAAAGGTGGAATCTTTAGTAGACCAAACCGATGCCTTTGGCCGCTCTTTGTCTCTCAAACCACTCCCCTCCCCCCATCTCTTTCCTCATGTGTGTGAGATTGTGTCAAAGAATCTCTCTAAACAATCATCTCTTTCTCTCTCTTCATCCATATTCCCCACTCCTCTTTTTGTGCCCATTCCACATTCTAATCGGGCAACTGCTAATTTTCTTTTTTGATTTCATTTGGTTTTTTTTTCTTTTCTGTGAGGAATTATAGCATACAGTTGATGTGGGGTAGTTGTGGACTATTGTTCAATAGTGATGTTTTTCAGCAGTCAAATCTAGAAATGTGAAGTGGGATTTGGCTTATTTGATATTATTTGGGTTCTGTTTAGCAAAAAGAATAGTGATGTTTTTCAGCAGTCAAATCTAGACATGTGAAGTGTGATTTCGCTTATAGAATGAGCCTTTGAGCTAAAGGGAGATGAAGAAATGAAATGATTGCTTCTACTTACAGTTTGGTGGTGGGTTTTTCTTCTGCTTCACTTCTGTCTGAGATCTAGTGGGGTAAGCCATTTTTTTTGTTTTTGCTTAACAAATTGCTCTCTTAATACTACCTTTGAATGCAAGTGTGTTTAGGTGAATAATTAGATTTTTAATCATTTTAATTTGATTATAATTTGTTTAATTGGATGCAATTTTGTACTTAAATGGATCTTTAACTTGTCTTTTGGAGCTTAATTTGGTTTTATGAGATTAAAGGTCCATTCTTTAGAAGCTAGATGTTCAATCCATCTAATGTGGGATTAAGATTCATTGCTTGAATGTTTACATTCAGTGTTGCCATTTTCTCATATAATTTCAAAATGGGTAAGATTTTTTTCTCTTTCTTTTCAATTTTAGCTTTTAAATGTCAGAAATGTAGATTCTTGTATATGACCATCCGGAATAATAATAGTACTTGTAGCTATTTGATTAGAGTGTAATGATCTTGTGGTTGATTTAGGGTGTTGTTATTGGTATTGGCATCACATTGAATCTATCGTGGCACTACATTTCGGGCTAGGTTCGACTTTACAAAGGTCGAAAAAGGACACTCGAACTTTGCAAAGTTGAATTATGAGCTTGCATTCGACTTTGCTACGGTCGAATGTCGGTGTGGTGCCCTTATTAGTAGATTCGTTGTGGTGCCGATACCAACTGTCTTGATTTATTATATAAATGGCATCTTGATGTGCAAGGCACCACACTACATCTGCCGTGGAACCACACCGGGATGTAACATTCGACCTCTGGAATGTCGATTCTTATACATGAGGTTCGACTTTGTAGAGGTTGAACTTCACCGTGCCCGTGCCCTGAAAGTAGGTTTGGGGTGGTGTCCACATGCTTTCTAGAGGACATTCGACCTCTGGAAAGTCTAAACGTTGTGTATACAAATGCAAAAATCGTGAAACAAAAGGATCGAAAGTGTCTTTATCCCTATTATTATGACTGATCTGTACTTGGATGTTGTTTCACAGTGCCGTTTTAGCGCCTTTTTATCGTATAAACCGAATGCTATATAGTGTTCTGTTGATTTTGAATCTTGTTAGGGGTTGAATATATCCATGAGGTTAGACATGGAGTTGGAATTCGACAAATACTGTGTAATTGATGGAAGTCCAACAACTGTTCTTCCTTTACACCGACAACCTTCGAAAACCGAAAAGAGACGGTCCAAAGGGTATTCTCGGTATCCAAATGATGTATTCAGTTTGAAAGAAGAAGCCATAGCAAGA
Organism: Gentiana macrophylla; assembly: GCA_026214975.1. Lineage (NCBI taxonomy): Eukaryota > Viridiplantae > Streptophyta > Magnoliopsida > Gentianales > Gentianaceae > Gentiana > Gentiana macrophylla. The sequence continues at coordinate 129,505,950 of CM047806.1, forward strand.
AGCTTTAATCGATACCGTAGTGCTTCGTGTAAAACCGGTTCTTCTAGGAAAGTATCTACAGAAAGCAATGAAGCACGGAAACGGGGCTCTGTTTATCAAAGCTCGAAAGAAGTGAGGTTGATGCAGAAAACAGATTCCACACAAGAGAGGAAGAAAATTGAACTCTCGAGTAATAGTGATACTCCGCTTTCGTATGGGATTGTTGAGTCGCTGTGTAGTTCAGACGAGGATAATATACGAGACGAGAGACGAGACTCGGTTATGTCCTTAAGGTCGGATTTAAGTGCGGCATCGACTAGCAAGTCACACATCGAATTGAACCCTGTTTCCAATAGGATTAAACAAATTTGTGTTGATTCAGATATTATGGGAGGAGATAAGAGACAAGACTCGATTATGTTAAGGTCGGATTTAAGCACAACAACAACTAGCAAGTCACACGTCGAATTGAACCCTGTTTCTGATAGGATCAAACAAATTTGTGTTGATTCAGATATGGGAGGAAATAGACGTGCTACTACGAATACAGAGAACGAGTTGCAAGGCACCTGTAAGTCATTATCAGCTAAGTTGAGTTTACCGCATTCTCCAGGTTGTTCAGAAACCGACTCATCAAAAGCCACTAGTCCAAAGGGACAATTTGGTCAAGTCAGACGTGTTCTTGATCCGTTTGTGAAATCCAAACCGCACAACACTCCTATAACTTCCTCAAGTGAACAGCACATCGAAACCCGAGCAAGATGAAAACTTTACGTAAATCTTTATTACATGACTTTTCAAACATAGGACATTGGTGGCAAAACGAAGAAACACCCGTGAAGCAGTACCGCCATCTTAATTCACCTGCTCACTTACAAGGTCTGCTCAAGGTGGTTCAGAAACACGGGGTACCGTATTTTGAGTTCTCGTGAAAGCCCCCGAAGAACTTTATATCGCGAAGATATGGAAATCGGATAACGCTTTAGATTGGATATATACTTTTCATTCATCACATGATGGAAGAAAAAGCAATGCTAGTGGAAAGGGATCAAAAGATAGCAGTAAATTATCTTCCATTGTAGGTCAAATGCATGTATCGTGTTATTTACGTACGAACCCGAACGGTTATGGAGTTTCCGACAATTCCATGGTGTCGGAATTCATATTATATAACGTCGCGAATTCAAGACGAAGTGTAGTAGACAGTTCTAGGGTTTATGCAGATGTTGCTAAAGCCCCGAAAGTTCACGACGAAAATTCAGTTCAAAGTAGTCACAATGCAGATGAAATCAGTGTCAAGGGACAACAACTACAGCAACAAGGGCGTTCTCGTCATTCTACGCGCAATGATTCGCCGCCATTGGCTCATACAGAACTGCTTACACACCTTCAAGCTGCAGCCATTGTTGTTCAAGTCCCTTTTGAAGAACATTTTGCTGACTGTACAACAAGCTCTGCAGCGAAAGTGAACGCTGTAATGCCATGTGGCGTGCATAGCTTACCGACTGCTACGGAAGAAAGTCAACGGCCTTCGCCGTTGCTTGACAGGTGGCGGACAGGTGGAGGATGTGATTGTGGGGGATGGGACTTGGCTTGTCCTCTGAACGTTTTACGAAATCCAACGGTTCAGATTAGGGAAGATGTTCTCATGGAAAATTGTCAACCTTTGGATCTTTTTATCCAGGTAATCTTTATGCATACATCAGAATCATATATGCTTCTGTTTGTTGAATTTGTTGAATAGATTTAATGACACTTTTGACCCCCCTGTCTTTTTCTATTGTGTCAAACCTATCCTCTATCTTTCATTATTACATTTTTTGATCAATTTGAGGAATCAAAAGAACTAGTAAAGTGGAACCTACCCCGAAGTGTGGTGCCACAGTAGATTCGTTGTTGTGTCTTTAACATGTGCCGAAAGTGAAACTTTAGAGTAAAAACGCAAAATTCGTGAAACAAAATGAGCCAAAAGTGTCTTTAGGTTCAATGGTGTCACTAATCACATACATTTTCTTCATCTTATAAATGCAGGGTAAAAAAGACAATACACCAGCATTAAGCATAAGAAAGACAGAGGAAGAAGGCCATTATGCAGTTGATTTCCATGCACAGTTATCTACATTACAAGCATTTTCTGTAACTATGGCTGTCTTGCACGCTACGGAACCCTCCCTTGGTTTTGCTCATGAACAAAAAATGCATTTACTGCGACGCGATTCTCTCGAGGCATTTACAAACGCAGAAAAAGTTGAGACTCTGATAGAGACAAAGAAAACTAAAGTAGTCAACAAGAACATAAGGAAAGGAATGCCATCTTTTATGGTCAAGCCTCCGTTTTCTCCTATTGCTCGAGTATAGTATTTTGATTATTCGGCTACCATATTTTTACGTGAAGCTTCCGGTGATGGAGGTGCAGGGGAGGGGTTAGCCATCTTGGTAGCGGCTCTTTCGCAGGGTTTATCAGATTATGTGCTAATAAGCAATCATTTGGTCAAAATGGTGAAGATGTTAGTACTCATACGGGAGAGAGTCTGTATTACACTGGACCGTTAGATGTATATCATCTGTGCACACATGGACCGTTAGATGTATATCATCTGTGCACACATGTCACTCATCTAACGGTAGACAGTGGCATGACACGGGTTATTCCCGGGCTAGAAACGCACACACCGATTCAAGATCCATTAGATACAAGTATGGTTGATCCTACTACAAGAAGATTCCGGTATTCCAGTTGTTCCCGGGCTAGAAATGCATATAGATGATTCAAGATGGCATCATATACATGGATGGATACACGATCATGATACCGGAAGATTCTAGAAGATTCTGGAAGATTCCACGTTACAGTCAGTATGTTTATCAAAGGCCATATTGTTTATATTGATAGATGTAGGAAGGAAAATAATCAAAATCATCAGTCAATTTGTGACAGATGTAGTTCTTTTTTTTATATTTCAAGTTTTTTGTATTTATACATGGCCTAAAGAAAATATATTGTAAAATGTTTTGAATTCACATTTTAGACAATCCTTCAGCATTTTTTTCTTTTCAAACCAGGGTAAAAACGTTCAAGCTTATATATATATATATATATATATATATATATATATATATATATATGTGTGTGTGTGTTCAAACAATGGTCAATTTACTCAAATCCTCGGAGATCGTCGTTGAGCCGCCACCGCCGACTCCTCTTGCGCTGCCCATTTTTGTTCTCTTTTTCTTCAGGCCAAACAACAGTGTAGAATCCTCCCCCTCCGTTATCCGGCGGCTTCTTTTTGTTTTTTTCTTTAATTCCCGAGGACACGGTAATATCGGAAGACGCAGCAAAAAATTGTTAACGACGGCTAAATGATTTTTGATTTGATTCGAGGGCAATCCAGCTACATACGTCTTGTTTTCTTTCAAGACACAACCCTGTTAAAAACACTCTCAAGTTAGAGCCTTAATAGGCAATGCAAAACATAGAGCATCAGAATACGGAACCGAGAAGAATACGGAACCGAGAAGATTTTATTCTACAACAGGTGAGACATGCATTATAGCCACACATTTCTACTCTCTTACACCATACACACACACACACACACACACACTCTCGGTGTCTATCTATGATATTTTCTTAGTAAGGGCATCAGAGCAAAAACGATGATTCACCCTGGACACCGATAGTATTTTACATTTTTTAAACTCGGATCTTAATGGGGGCATTAACACTCGTTGCCGGCTGTGTGTCCGCCCCTGCACACTCTTACTACGTGAAAGAGAGTAGAAATGTGCGATTATGATTTATGCCACATGATAGAGCCATATTAAAACCGTTGTAAAATAAAATTTCACGTATGGAGCCCCAACAAGTAAGCAAAACAAGTACCATAATCTGATGAGCTTTGAACTTCTTGCGGCACAGATGTTGAAGAGCAGAAATCGCAGTCTGCACAAATATAAATTATTAGTAATAATAGCACAATCGCATACATACATACATACATTCCCAAGTTCTTTTGATTCGTTTTACCTGTATAGTATCATCCAAGGTTAACGCTGAGTCGGTTTTCATTTTCTCCGTTAAAAAATTGATGGCAGCGTTTTCATCATACTTACTCGAAGCCTGTTCATTATGCAAAACAGTAAGCAACAATGAGCTCACAACATATATAAATGAATTCCCATGTTTATTATATATATATATATATATATATATATATATATATATATATATATATATATATATATATATGTACCTCATGGCCACTTTCTTCACGAACCTTATTAGTGTCTGGAATCATAGAAACTGCATGAAGCAAAAACAACAATTAACAAATGGAAAAGGCATATACTAAGTATAAGTTTGCTACCATGGACTCTAAAAACATACCAATACCGAAAGGCTTCTTGATGCTCTGGTCAAACTTATGAAACGATCCATCTGCAAAGTCGAACATGATAAGAAAATCATAATTAATAAGAAAAACTCAAGAGAAACGATAAGAAAGTTCAAAACATACTTTCAATTTCATAGATTAACGTCTCCATAAAGTTGTAAAGAATAGTATCTCTTGGTTGAATCTTAAAAAAACGTCCGCCCACATGTTTCTTGTCCTGTTCATGAACCATCCAAGTAATACTTAACATCTGAATAATAATAAGAATATATAACTGCTTGCCCCCATCACCCCCCATGCACATAAGTAAGAAGTGACGAACCAGTTTCTTCCTGGTAATTACACATATCGAGTTTATCCCGTGGACAGCAACCCAGATAATTCCAGAGGATTGGTCTGCATTCCAAGAAGATATTTTAAATTATCAACAATACATACATATATACATCTATGCATACATATACATATTTGCACAACATAAACCCGATTAACCCGATTAAATGCTTACCCTGCCATGAACATTGCCACGAACACTTATCACTCCACCAGATGCAAGTTTTTCGCTCTTTCATGCCCAAAAAATATAAATCAGAGTAAATCACAAATAAGAAATAAATCGAGACTGCTTCCCATGTATATTACATTAAGGAGGAAAAATAAAAGAATTTCAAGTGTTTACCTTTGTTGTTGTTACAATCAGAGGCATAGGTGTACCTAGATCGGAAATTGTTGATAATTAATAGTTTTTCTTCTTTCACAACTGAATAAAAACACCAGCAAAGCAAATAAAAAAAAATCAAATCAACTTTTAAACCGGAAAAATTCACTAAGTAGACACCCCATTTTATTCTGAAAATCCGCCTTTGAAACAGAATTTCAAAAAAGTAATGTGTATGAATAGAAAGAAAAAAAAAAAAAAGGTGAAGTTTTCTTAAAATAAAATTAAAAAAAAAGGGGTAGAAGTGGGTACAAAGCTCATGCGTGGCCAGGAATGTCTCATCGGCTAAACAAGGAAGATAATTGCTCTGGTCTTCCATAACTAATTCAAAATCAAAATTGATTTCATCAATCTTCAAAACTAAATTTAGCAATCTAATTAACTAACAAACACTTAATTAATTAAATACCTTAAAAGAGTTAATTAAATAACTTAAAAGAGAAGGTTACGAGATTATCCAACTGAAAGAGATGTCGTGATCCTCCGGTACGGTGTATCTCCGAACGATAATTGGTGGATGTCGATCCCGTCCTCGAATATGCCTAAACAAAATCTGGTTTTTCACCTAAGTTGTTCTAATTCCAATTGCCAAAACAAAAGAGATAAATTTTTCTCTTTTCCTTTCACCAGAATGGCGTGTAAATTATATAGTGTTGTGTTGGGCGAAACTGGTATTTATATAGGAAAATGAACAGGAGTATTAATTTTCCTTTTAAGAAAACGAAAACATACCCCTTAAAAAAAAAAACCCTTTAACTAATAGGAAAATAAATTTTAAAGAATAGACATCTATATATCTATCTATATATATAAAGAAGAGCATATTTAACCCAATTAGGTGATTGACCCGCTCCAAACCTGCAATGACCCGGTCAAATCTTGGGGATCTCCTGAAGAACAAAACAAAAAATAGGCAATAAAATAACAAACAAACAAACTCGCATATCTCACACGAGAGAAAATAGTCTCTCTCTAATATACGTATCTCCATCTCAACTGATCCATATCCTGATGTGATTCAAAACATTTTAAACTCATATCATCTTTTTATCAATTTTGGTAACAAATTTTCTACAAAATCTCCTCCTAAATATATCTGCAAAATTTGGTAACTACTCTTCTCTTGAGGTTCCCATTTTCCTTACGTGCGGCTTACTTTAGTTGTCTGCGATTGTGTCTTTGTTTTTTTGATCTGCTATGCTTTCTTTAGTTTTCCATGATTATTATACAGGAATAAATTCTTTTGCTTTGTGTTGTGTGGAATTATGTGTCGTGAGGTTTTACATAAACTCGCCCAACATTTTCCATTACTATACCTTCGGCTTCGAGAATACGTTTTTCAGATTTTTTTTTAGTTAGAAACTTAGAACATAAGCATTTATATATGATTTGTGTCTTTTCCTTCTCTTTATGGATTTTGCCTATGCTTTGAAGCTTTAATTTGGCTTGGATTTTGTTTCAAGACATCTTTCAACCTGCTTTTTACAGTCTCATTGTTGTCTTTGTTTTTCAGAGATGAGAGATAGCCTGATAGAAGCTCATGTTATTACGGATGATCCAACGTACGGGATCTACATTCCGAGACGAATTATCTTCCTTTGTAGGTATTGTCTTTACATCATCGGCAGTTTTTGATTTATGCCTTTTCTTTTCTTTTGTTTACAGACCGAGATTGCATGTTACATGATTATTGCATTATTTAGTTACATGATTATTGCATTATTTAGCATAGCAATCTTCCAACTACAAAGGTTTTTATCATGGACACAGTTTGTGAGATCTACTTATAATTTAGTTCTGTCTTTTCTACAATTGTCCAGCAGTACTGCTGCTTGGCTTGCTATCAGGGGCGGATCCACGTGCCCCAGGGGGGTCACGTGATTTTTTTTAGTATTAAAACTATGTAGTTTTGTTGTTAAAAATTGTCGTTTTGTCGATAAAAATTGATGTTTTAGACTCCGGTGACCCTACTGAAACTTTTTTTGAATAAAAGATGTAGTTTTAGACTCCGGTGACACCACTGGAATAAATTCTTGGATCCGCCACTGCTTGCTATATACACGTTGGAGGACTTGGACGGTCATATGACCAATCTTTAATGTTCATATAAAAAAGATTGGTCTGCATGTCTGACATGTTTACACATGCACTTTGTAAGTAAATGTTTAGACCATTTAACATGCATGTGACAAAGCTATTCACAATGTACTCATACAGATTATTTGATTATGAAATGAGTTATTTTGCCAGGCACTTTGTTATACTTCATTGCCCATTGCAAACGGATGGTTATGTGTAGGGATGGCAATGGGTCGGGTAGGGGACGGGTTTAATTAGCTCCACCCGACCCATACCCACTCCTAAATTTTTTTACCCATACCCGACCCATACCCGAACGGGTATAAATAAAATGGTTTATTACTTAAAGTATAATTTTTTATACTTATTAAAGCGCCATGGGACGTAAAGGAATTTGTTGAACATAAGGACATAATATATCTACGTATCACTAAAATATCCCTAATCTAATTGCACTATTTTCGCTGTCTTCAATTTCCCTTTACTGGTCATTACTATCTCTCCCACTTATTTTCTGCTCCTCCTTTTTCCTTTCTCATTCCAAAGCTAAAAGAAAGAAGAAGAAAAACAGCTATTCCCAGTCGTATTGGTAACTCACAATGGCCTCAACATACTCATCAATCGTCCCGGCATAGTAGTTTGTGTAGAGGGGGAAGCAATGTATCGATGAAATCTTTCACCTGCGCTTCATAGTTAAAGTGGTGGTGAGGTCCTCCAGGTCCCAGAGCAGGAGCCGGAGCAAGGGATGGACCCGGAGCAAGGGCAGAGTATATAGGAAGAGCCGGAGGTGACCCGACCGGGACAGGACTTGCCGGTTTCTTCAACTTGTGGGTCCTCGGGTCAATTTCCGGAGCACCTTGAGGTATGACTGCAGAAATTGATCTTAAGCTTCGGCGTGAATTGAATTCCTGTTGAACCGATTTGGGAATCAGAACCCTCTCGATTCCATGGATGATTCCTGTCTCGGATTTTTGCAATGAAAATAAACAAGTAATAAATTTATAAATCAGATATCACAAGTGTAGGGATCGAAGAAACGATTAATACCGGAAGTCGATCTCGGAGGAATCGTCGTTATCTAGTTCTTATTAACTCTCCTAAGTTGATACCATTATTACCAAAACCTAAGATAACAAAACGAAAATGTAAACTGGACAGAGGATTGTCAGTCCAAAGCCAGGAAACGATAATTGCGAACTTAAATCTAAAATATAAACTAGAAAGAAAACAATAAACAACTATGAAATTATGAAGATGATCATGGTGATTAAACAACGAACAAACAATAATCCACCGTTCCCGCAACCCTCAATTTCCTCTCTAAGGTTATCTTGTAATGATTTAACTAAAATTGTGGTTCACCTAACAAAAGTATGAATTTCTACTCTCGTAGATAATTCGCCTATCAATCTTTTATCTCTCGATCTTTAAAGATTAACGCTATCAAACCAAGGTGTAAGATATATTCAATCTAGCAACCTAAAAATCTAACCTATCAACTCTCGTTATGTTTAAGTTAAAAATCCAAACTCTCCTATGGTGATCTAAGGTTTACACCGATTCTCATCATATGGTAAACATCAAGTAGCAATACATCTCTCGATATCGATTGCATAACAATACTAAGCATATAGAAAAGATACAACTTTAATCAAAATCACAAAATAAACTTAAGATTGAAAATAAAGAACCTGCTGAAACGGATTCACATCGTTTGAACAAATGCTCAGCCTCCAAGCATTCAGCATAAACAGCAGCAAAACGAAATAAAAAGCGAAGAAAAACAACCCTCGGCCGACCGAGCCTAACTTTGCTCAGTCTAGGGTTTTCTCAATGTATGTAATGATATAAGGTATGATCTAGGGTTTAAAATAGCGTGCATATATATAGAAAATTGAGGCGGTGCTGCTATGGCGGTGGAAGGACGCCCGTTCACTATGATGGACGCCCGTCCATCTGCTTTAACTTCTTCGAGTCGGGCCGAACTTGGGTAGACGCCCGTCCTTTGCAAATTTGGACGCCAGTTCAACAAAAATCTCAAAACTCTAATCTGATTTCCTTCTCCTGGACGCCCGTCCAATTATTCAAACGCCCGTCCGTCCAGACGGAGCTTAGACGTGCGTTCAGCTTGATCAAAATTCGATTTTCTCATCTCTATCTCTTTTCTTCTATCCAATTTCTTTCTTATCTCTTTTTCATCAAATAAATCCGACATTTATCTTCATTTCATCATCTTTTGAGCCGTAATTATGCATCTACAAGACATTAAAAACATCGCAAAGTGTAATAATATTCAAATAAACATAAAATCATCAATAAAACACATAAATCAACCAATTTTGCGAATAAACCGTTTAAAACCTCACTTGCTCAATAAACCAATTAAACACTCAATTTCTATACAAATTACACGAATATGGAGGAAATTGTTACAAAATATAACGATATAAATCATATAAAATCACCCTAAACAACTCACCCACACTTAGCTTTTGCTCGTCCCGAGCAAAACAAAACAAAACCAAGGCTCGAGAAAATATAGACATTTCAGCAAGTATGAAGCATATTCAACAAGTTAGAGGTTCACCCCTGTGTGTGTGCAAAGCCATAACAAACTTCCACTAAGTCCAAACTTGATTTTTTCAAGCAACTAGCAAATACCCCATTTAAACTAGAAATAAGTGATACTTATAATGCACCCTACAAAACGTAACATATCCTGAAAAGGATGATAGAAGGTATTTAGGCCCTTTCTGATATACTCAGAGGATAATCCCTACAACATATCTGTCAGTTTATACTGGGGATAAGGTATACGATAACTAAGTCTTTCACTAATTCATACCAAATTCCTTATGTAAGTTGATTTAATAATTTTCACATATACGCACATCAGAATGAGCTATTGCCCTGTCATAGCAGAATAGGATATTCAAGATATACCCTACCTTACTCAAATCATAAGGCAGCTTCTTCTGACAGTCGTGAGCTTTTGGTCATCATAGTGGTATTGGACATTCGAGATATGACCTACCTCACTCAAATCATCGACCAGCTTCCGACACACCTATTTAATTTCATCTAAATTCAACTTTCAAAGCACAATAGTTACGTTTCACTTATCACATTCAAACCTAAGATATTCACAGTATGTCATACTTTGGATCTAAACACAAACTATTATAATTCTCACGATACGTACGTTAGCACTAAGCACACGACTTATAAGATAATCAAAAATCACTAATCCAAAGGGGTATATCTTTATATTATAGCTCATCATTTACTATGGCTTGTGAAAAATATATCGGGTGAAACAACTAACTTACTGAACATACAGTATACAGCATCAATGACTATAAAAACCGAACAAAAATATGCATTGCTCACTCGGGACAAAACGAAAATTTTGAAAAATTTAGCATATTTCGCATAGAATCATAATAAATTAAGCAAATGGTAGATACACATAAACCATTCCCCTCCCCCACACTTAAACCACAACATGTCCTCAGGTTGTGCAGAATTTAAAAGAAAAGATAAAGAACTTAGCTGATTGTAATTCGAAAGTGGCAATTCTGGAAGTGCTGCAGTTCAAATCCAGAAATGCTTGAGGAGATCAGTAGACTGTGGACCATCCACCGGAAAACTGATATCGTCTGAAACTCACAAACGCTATCGCAAATATCCTGCACACTTGAACAAACACGGCAACATCTCGGGGAACATAGGGGGATATAACATGGCAAAAATAATTATAGACAAGATAGAAGCACAGGATATAATTGCTCAGATGGAAAAATTACTACACAGTTAAAACACAGAACATCTAAGCGTCAAATAAGCCACAGAAGCTTACAATACAAATATGGTCCAAAATGTGCATACAGAAATATCAAACTCCAACTGAAAGTGTAAATAGAGGACACTACAAAGTAGCAGGGCTAGATGCACTAAATAAATAAAAAAAAATAGAATATAACACAATGCAACTAAATGATATGCAACTATACTAATAATGCAAAAAAAAAATAAAGAAAAATGCTAGCCCAACTAATTTCCATAGATGTCGCCCTAATCTACAATTCGGACTAAGCGATGAAACATGTCAACTACAGAAGGAAGGTCAAATATATAAACGTCTTCTAAATAAAGCCATAGAGGCAAGACAGACAAAGTGTAGACGTGCCTTAAGATCCTTCAGAAAATAATAGCAACGGAAAACCGAAAGTAGCTTCAACTAAAGCACAGATGAATCATATCAGAAAGGATGAATGAAAGTATAGACGGGCTTAAGGCTTACAAGATCCATCAAAAAGTGATAGCGACGGAAAACCGACGATGAGCTGGCAATCGAATCTGAGATGAATCAAGTAAGGAACAACAAAAAACAACCGGCCCCTAAACAACCCTAACACCCTAGATAGATTACAAAAGGAACAACATAAATCATATTAGAATCACGTCTAGCTGGGTGCTCCACATCAGTAGACTCGAAATACACACAATCACTCAACATGGACCGCAATAGATGGAACAATAACCATAACGGTGAAAGAACAGAACATCTACGCATATATAAAGGCCACAGAGGCTCACATTAAAACATCCAAGTCGAATAATGAAACATGCATCAAAATCAAATTTAATTCACTAAAAACTGATTCACTGGACGGCCGTTTGGGAAAGACAGACGGGCGTCTTCCTGTAAATGATAACTGGACGGGCGTTTGAAAAGGACAAACGCTCGTCTGGTTCTCTTTAGACATAACAGAGTTGGTGCATGTTGGACGGACGGGCATCCACTCACTATGGACGCACGACGGGTAACCACACAGAGTGGACGAACGTCCACAGAGAGCGGACTCCTGTCTGGTCTTAGCATGATGCACACAAAGAGAAACTCGAGCAACCTCAGAAACCCTAGATAGTTCTTCATAAAATCATAAACCCTAGATACCTCAGAAACCCTAGCAAAAAGAACAACTTATTTATTTATTTATTTAATTATTTATTATTATTTTTTTTCTTTAATAAACAAACTAAGGCATCTACCTACGAAAAATTAATAATTGAACTAGACAACCGAACCGATTCCCCGGCAACGGCGCCAAAAACTTGTCTCTGATTTTTGCAATGAAAATAAACAATTAATAAATTTATAAATCCGGTATACCCCAAGTGTAGGGATCGTAGTACAGCGATTAATACCGGAGTCGATCTCAGGGAATCGTCGTTATCTAGTTCTTATTAACTCTCCTAAGTTGATACCATTATTACCAAAACCTAAGATAACAAAACGAAAATGTAAACTGGACAGAGGATTGTCAGTCCAAAGCCAAGAAACGATAATTGCGAACTTAAATCTAAAATATAAACTTGAAAGAAAACAATAAACAACTATGAAATTATGAAGATGATCATGGTGATTAAACAACGAACAAACAATAATCCACCGTTCCCGTAACCCTCAATTTCCTCTCTAAGGTTATCTTGTGATGATTTAACTAAAATTGTGGTTCACCTAACAAAAGTATGAATTTCTACTCTCGTAGATAATTCACCTATCAATCTTTTATCTCTCGATCTTTAAAGATTAACGCTATCAAACCAAGGTGTAAGATTTATTCAATCTAGCAACCTAGAAATCTAACCTATCAACTCTCGTTATGTTTAGGTTAAAAATCCAAACTTTCCTATGGTGATCTAAGGTTTACACCGATTCTCATCATATGGTAAACATCAAGTAGCAATACATCTCTCGATATCGATTGCATAACAATACTAAGCATATAGAAAAGATACAACTTTAATCAAAATCACAAAATAAACTTAAGATTGAAAATAAAGAACCTGCTGAAACGGATTCACATCGTTTGAACAAATGCTCAGCCTCCAAGCATTCAGCATAAACAACAGCAAAACAAAATAAAAAGCAAAGAAAAACAACCCTCGGCCGACCGAGCACCAGGGCTCTGTCGACCGAGCCTAACTTTGCTCAGTCTAGGGTTTTCTCAATGTATGTAATGATATAAGGTATGATCTAGGGTTTAAAATAGCGTGCATATATATAGAAAACTGAGGCGGTGCTGTTATGGCGGTGGAAGAACGCCCGTTCACTATGATGGACGCCCGTCCATCTGCTTTAACTTCTTCGAGTCGGGCCGAACTTGGGTAGACGCCCGTCCTTTGCAAATTTGGACGCCAGTTCAACAAAAATCTCAAAACTCTGATCTGATTTCCTTCTCCTAGACGCCCGTCCAATTATTCAAACGCCCGTCCGTCCGGACGGAGCTTAGACATGCGTTCAGCTTGATCAAAATTCGATTTTCTCATCTCTATCTCTTTTCTTCTATCCAATTTCTTCCTTATCTCTTTTTCATCAAATAAATCCGACATTTATCTTCATTTCATCATATTTTGAGCCGTAATTATGCATCTACAAGTGAAGAGAGTTTGAGAATGTGATAAACACAAGAGTAAACTTCAACTTAGTTTATTCATTGATATGAGAGGTGTATAAATAGATACAATTGAGAGAGAGACTAGCTAGCTAGCTTGGGCGGCCACTTGAGTATGTAGATGTGGGCGGCAAGCATGCAAAAAGTAAAAGTAAAAGCTATGTCTATGACATAAAGTAAACTAGAGTTTGACATATTAATTGTTTATATGTATCACAATTAATATGTCTTTTACAAATACATAAAGTGTACAAATAATATAATACACGAAATAGAGATCTTTGAACATGTTACTCAATGAGGCATAAGAGCACCTCTTGAGGGTGATAAACACAAGAGTAAACTTCAACTTAGTTTATTCATTGATATGAGAGGTGTATAAATAGATACAATTGAGAGAGACTAGCTAGCTAGCTTGGCGGCCACTTGAGTATGTAGATGTGGGCGGCAAGCATGCAAAAGTAAAAGTAAAAGCTATGTCTATGACATAAAGTAAACTAGAGTTTGACATATTAATTGTTTATATGTATCACAATTAATATGTCTTTTACAAATACATAAAGTGTACAAATAATATAATACACGAAATAGAAGCTGCATTGAACATGTTACTCAAGAGAGGCATAAAGCACACCACCTGAGGTGCACCTACTCTTGAGGTAATATTTCCACACCCCTCAAAGCTGGGTCAGTATATGTTAATGCAGCCAAGTTTGCTACTTAGTCTCTTTGAACATAAGAGGTGGAATAGCCTTGGTAAGGATATCGGCATTACGATCTCTTTGAGGAACATCTTTGGAGTTGAATAATCTTGGCATCAATCTTCTCCTTCGAGAAAATGTCTGTCAATGTCCACATGTTTTGTTTTGTCATGATGGGTGGATCCTCTGCCATGCATAGTCTTTGAGTTATTATCACAAATGAGTGTGATAGAGTTCTTTGAAGAGGCTTTGAAGTTCGATAAGTACTCTTTTGAGCCAAAGAGCTTCACAAATGCCTAAGACAAGTGCCCTGAGTTCGACTTGGCCTTCGCGAACTAGACCACGATAGGTTGTTTCTTGCTCCTCCAAGTAACAAGATTGCCCCATACATAAGAGCGATGCTTTGTGGTCGACCTTCTATCTATGTGGCATCGGCCAATCGACATCGGTGTAGACCTTGATGGATCTATCGTGGAGACTTGGTGAAGTGTAACCCTTGGCGAGAGTGGACTTTAAATACCTCGATATCCTATTCACAGCATCCCAATGTTGCTCAAGTAGAGGCGGTGCATGAAGCGGCTAACGGATCGACACCGTATGCAATATCCGGTCTTGTATGGGATAGGTAGATGAGTTTCCTACAAGTTTTGATATTGTTCCTTTCTTACAAGCAATGTCACCATGTAGCGTGGGGTATGGTGGGGTCTCTGGGGATCTGGCGAGTTTGCACCCGACATGCCGTTTCTTCAAAGAGTCAGTACATATTTCTTTGGGAGGCGAGATTCCTTTGATGTTTCTAGCTACTTCCATGCCAAGAAAATACTTAAGTAAACCCAAGTCTTTCACCGAAATACCTTTGCGGTGATTCTTTCAAATGTTGGATCTCGGCGAGGTCATCTCGAGTAAGGATGATATCATCCACATAGACAATAAGAATAGACCTCTTACGGTTGGTTGTCTTGATGAACATAGTGTGATCAATTGCATTGGTGATATCCAGCGAGCTTTGACCACAGTTGTTAATTTTCCAAACCATGCCCTTGGTGATTGCTTGAGGCCATATAGAGATTTCCTCGGTTTGCACACCTTGCCTTGAGTATGAGGATTGATAAAACAGGAGGTATAGTCATATAAACCTCCTCGAGTAAGGTCCCCATTTAGAAAAGCATTTTTGATGTCCAATTGATGAAGAGGCCAGTCAAGTTGGACATTAGAGAAATTAGTAGTACAGCGGTGTTGAGCTTTGCCTTTGGTGCAAAGGTTTCTTTATAGTCAATGCCATAAGTTTGAGTGAATCCACGGCTACCAATCGGCTTTGTACTTGTCAATAGTGCCATCAAGCAGTGTACTTGATAGTGAATAACCATTTGCGGTGGTTGTCTTCTTGCCTTTTGGAAGAGTTGTGAGATCCCAAGTATGGTTATCCAGGAGGCGATCATCTCTGTTTTAACAAAGTGACCTTCCACTTATCATTTTGAAGGGCCTCCCGAATATTTCTAGGGATAGAGTGAGAGTCCAGGTCTGTGTAAACATGGCAAAGGCAGGAGACAAGCGATCATAAGATAAATAAGTATGAATAGAATGATCGGTGCATGATCTTTTCCTTTCCTTAGAGCAATAGTCCATGCATCATCCACTTCAGAGAGCTGGCGAGAGTCGATGGTGGGGTCCGATGTAGACTACGGTTCGATGGAGTTCTTTGAGGTTTACGATTCGGCCAGAGCTCGGTTCGATGAGTTCTTTGAGGCTCGGTGGGTGATGAGTATCGATGAACTCTCCGGGTCGACAAACTGTTGATTGTCGATAATGTGAGTATCTGGATCTTTGAAGGTTATGAGTCTGTGAGAGTAGAGCTTTGATGGTTCTCGAGGATTTCTGTGAGGAAGAGTTGGATCAAGAGAAGAAGGAAAAGCTTCTATTTCAATGAGGTTTCCATCTGTGGATCTCGTCTGGAAGGCTTCTTTGTAGTAGGAGTCCTTTCAAAGAATTTTACATCCATAGAATTGTAAAATTTCTTTTGATGGAGTGAATAACACTTGTACCTTTTCTGCATCTTTGGCATACCCTAGGAAAATGCACTTGTGAGCTTTGGGATCAAGTTTGCTTACATGTTGGGCATGGATATAAACAAACACAGTGCACCCAAAGATTTTGGAGGCGGTTGGGCAATAAGATGAGGCGAGGAGTGTGTGGTCGGCGAGGGGTTTGGATAGGAGTTTTGAAACCTAACACTCTCTTTGGGAGTCTGTTGATTAAGTATGTGGCGGTCGAGAATAGCTTCACCCCACATATATTTGGGAACATTTGAGGTAAACATGATAGACTAGCCATTTCTAGTAGATGCACTGTTCTTTCTCTCAAAGAACCCCGTTTCTTTGAGGTGTCTCAACACAACTCTTGATATGAACAATTCCCTTATTCACCAAGAAATTACTTGAGATTGGACTCATAATATTCAAGAGCATTGTCGAGTCTTCAAAATTTTAATCTTAGTGTCAAATTGAGTAGAAACCATGTTGTAAAACTCTTGAAAGATGGATCCAACTTGATTTATCCTTCATTAAAAATAACCAAGTGGTTGCAGGTGGTCATCTATGAAGGTAACAAACCACCTTTTTCTGTTATACTTTTCACTCTTGAGGGTCCCCATACATCACTTTGTGAATTAAGGTGAAAGGTGAGGAGGGCAAGTGAGGTAATTTAGCATACACTGATTTGGTGAGTTTGGCAAATTGACAAATATCACATTGAAGGTCATTAAGATTGCATCCTTTAAATAATTCAGGAGTTAAAGTCTTTAAATAACTAAAACTTGGATGTCCTAATCTATAATGCCATAACATGATGTTGTCTAAAGTTTGGGAAGCGGAGGCTCTTTGAGGCGATCGAGTCTTGATCTTACATGTCTTGGCGAGGTGGACAATAAAATGATCTGGCTTGAGCATTGGCTCTCTCCATTACTTCTTGTGAATAAGTATCTTGGAAAATACACTGATTGTCTTTAAAAGTGACTATCCAATTTAGGTCCTTAGTGAGTTTCTTGGACCGATATAAGATTCTGATCTAGCTTTGGAACAAAGCAGACATCATTGAGATAGATTTTATCGATAAGTTTAACAATTCCAAAACCTTGAGCACATGAAAGAGATCCATCGGTGAGTTTTAATTTTATGAGTCTCATTGGCGGGGTTTGAGGTTTATATAACAGTCTTTATTTCTGTCATATGAGATGAGGCCCCAGAATCAACTATCCAGTGCCATTATTGAGTTGGGAATAAGATATACTGTCTTGGTATGAGTGGCAATGCTGTGAGAGAGTTATCAGTCTTACGCCATTTGAGAAACTCTTTGAAGAGAGCTAAGCGAGAATCCACACTATCACCAAGTGATTCCGGTCTCTTTGAGAGTGTTTGGACTCGAGACAAGTCTTCCATCTTGCTTTGTCACGAGTTATACTTTTCATAGATCTTGACGACCCAATGTTATTGTTGTAATCAAGTGTGTGATTTGTATATGGAGTGGAGTCGAGTAACCTCGATCTGTTGAGATTTACTTAATGAGTAGGATGCTTGAGATGAAGACATTCTTGATAAAAGCGATCTTGAGTTTTGCGTGGAAAATTAGAACTCAGTAGTCTCGATACCATGAAGAGAGTTTGAGAATGTGATAAACACAAGAGTAAACTTCAACTTAGTTTATTCATTGATATGAGAGGTGTATAAATAGATACAATTGAGAGAGAGACTAGCTAGCTAGCTTGGCGTGCCACTTGAGTATGTAGATGTGGGCGGCAAGCATGCAAAAGTAAAAGTAAAAGCTATGTCTATGACATAAAGTAAACTAGAGTTTGACATATTAATTGTTTATATGTATCACAATTAATATGTCTTTTACAAATACATAAAGTGTACAAATAATATAATACACGAAATAGAAGCTATTGAACATGTTACTCAATGAGGCATAAGAGCACTCGCCGATTTGCACCTCTTTGAGGTAATATTTCCACAACAAGACATTAAAAACATCGCAAAGTGTAATAATATTCAAATAAACATAAAATCATCAATAAAACACATAAATCAACCAATTTTGCGAATAAACCATTTAAAACCTCACTTGCTCAATAAACCAATTAAACACTCAATTTCTATGCAAATTACACGAATATGGAGGAAATTGTTACAAAATATAACGATATAAATCATATAAAATCACCCTAAACAATTCCGTCCGGCCGTGCTACGTCGTCCGGTTTACTGATTTTGGCACCGCTGACGTGATTTTCACCGTTTTTCTGTGAAATCTTGAGAATCTCATTGCTTCCCCCTCTACACAATTTTGGTCCACAATTTCTCTAGTCTTTAAAATATCAAAGTCTTGATATTTTGGTCCATAATTTCTCTATTGTTCTTCTCTTTTAGTAAGCTCTCATCTGTTTTCCTTATGTTTTTTGCTGCTAACTTTCTGTTGATGCTGAATTTGGGGTATTTTTTTTTCTTTTCCATTTCTTTGAAGTATGTGTGTGTGTGGTGGGTGGGGTGGGGGGTTTAATGTTCTAAGATATGCTGAAATGGATGTTTGTTTCTATATCTTGGTTATTTCTTGTTTTAGATCTCATATCCTTTTTGTAAATTTTCGTAATATGAGAAACTTGTAGACGTGTCTGGTTATTTCCTATACTGTTTGAAAACTTGTTACATTTTACTACTTTTTTATCTGTATCTTTTTGACTTACGGAGAGATGTGCTTTCCCCAACATTGTTCTCATGAGCATTGATTGAAATACTGGATTTGTTTGTGGATTTATTTGTTAAATTAGGGAACATGGAGACTTTGCTTTGTATAACAAACAGGTTGTTTTGGTAAGGTTTACTGATTTTGTCAATCTAATGATGATTAGAGCTTTCTGTTGGTCTTTTGGTTTTCTACCGTGCATTGTTACGTGTTTAGGTGTCTAATATGAAGTGACATTGATGTCACTGCAGATGTCACTGCATACATTAGACATCCAATGAAGTGACATTGATGTCACTGCATATGTCACTGCATACACCGCGGTGTCTCTGCATCGTGGTGTCTCTGTATCGGACGTGGTCACTGTATGTATCGGGATGGTCAATGCATCACGGTGTCTCTGCATCGCGACGTCACTTTATTGATGTCTCTGCATCGGGGGTGGTCACTGTATCGCCGTGTCTCTACATCGCGGTGTCACTTCATTGTGGTGACAACGTGATGAAGTGACAATGTGATGAAGTGACACAGCATCGCGATGTCTCTGCATCACGGTGTCACTTTATTGATGTCTCTGCATCGGGGTGGTCAATGCATCGCGATGTCTCTGCATCGCGGTGTCACTTCATTACGGTGTCTCTGCATCACGGTGTCGCTTCATCGCCGTGTCTCTACATCGCGGTGTCACTTCATCGCGGTGTCTCTGCATCGTGATGGTAATCGCATTGGGCGTCGCGGTGTCTTTGCATCGCGATGTCTCTGCATTGCGGTGTTACTTAATTGCGGTGTCTCTGCATCACGGTGTCGCTTCATCGCCGTGTCTCTACATCGCGGTGTCACTTCATTGTGGTGTCTCTGCATCGCGATGGTCATTGCATCGGGCGTCACGGTGTTCAATGCATCAGGATGGTCATTGCATCGAGGTGGTCAATGCATCGGGGTGGTCAATGTGTCGCGGTGGTCATTGAATCGCGGTGGTCAATGTATAAGGGTGGTCATTGTATCGCGATGGTCAATACATCGGTTAAAAAAAAACCTGAACGCCTGAGACAATGGTCGATACATCATTTCAAAAAAAAAAAAAAAAACAACCTGAACGCCTTAGAAAAAAAAAAAACAACCTGAACGCATGAGAAGAGAAGAAAAAAAAACAAACATAAACATGAACATGAACAGCGCCTCCCCCTTTTATTTTATTTTATTTTTTTTGTTCATTAAGGGTATTTGAGTCTATCTATGTAATTTGTGTCATTATAAGTCCAACAGATTCCTTTTTGTCCTTATAAGTCCAATAAGTCCGTTTTGTGTACTTTTGAGTCTTTAGCCCTAAATAAAATCCCCCCATACCCATCCCCAACGGGTAACGGGTAGGGTACGGGTACCCAACTTTTACCTGAACATGTATAAATAATTTTTTTCTACGCCGCGGTGACACCTGCTGAGATAATTAACCCTGAAAATCTAACAGGAAAAAACTTAATTATCAACAAATCTTGTTGATGAAAAAGATCAACAAAATTTCAGAAAACACAAGAATGAATAACCTATTAGGTACAGAAGGAAAGACCGAAAGAGTCCTCAAGCAAGGTCAACGAAACATGCTGGAAATGAATTTGATTTTAAGTACAAGTCAAGACATTTTGCAAATGAATGTCCTATTAGGAAAACCAAATCAAATGACAAAAACAACTACATGTTCAAAAGCAAAAGAGTGATGACTAGTCAACAATAACAATATATCATTTAATGAAACCAAGGCCACATATACTGCATTTCTTGTTACAATAGATGCAGCATCATCATCATCATCATCATCATCGTAATCCTCTTCCCAAACGGGTAGGGTAGGGTACGGGTCGGGGAATGGGTCGGGGACGGGTAGGGTAGGGTTTTATGCTATACCCGATACCCGACCCGATACCCGAACGGGTATAGAAATTTTACCCATACCCGACCCATTACCCGAATGGGTAGTTGAAAATCATACCCGAACGGGTAGGGTAACGGGTAGGGCAGGGTCTGGTTGGGCGAGATTGCCATCCCTAGTTATGTGTGTGTGTCAAGCACTTTTTGAAATTGGATGCGGTTTCTTCGGCAGGTTTGAGGTTTTGACCATATTCTTGCTTATTAGATTAGTTCGATCAACCATCCTTCCCTTTTGGGTTGTTGATGTGTATGTAGTAGTTTGGGTATGTGTGTTTTAGCCTTAGATTATCAGGGGCAACTGCTTTTGGCTTTAATATGTCGGCAACAAAATTTTCAGGTATGTCAATATGCATTGATGTGGTGTAATATTACTTTGAGTTGAAATACATATAATTTTCCGATTAGTATTCACATTATACTTTTGTTCTTAATGTGATCAGGTCCCAATAGTGACGGATCCAGAACAATTATTCAGCGGGGCCCAAAAATGTTGTTGAGAGTAAAAAAAAAAATTAATGGGGTCCATAAATTTTTTCTATAAATAAAACTTTTTTGTTTTTGTTTTAGCGGGGTCTGTGGACCCCGTTGTGATACATGTGGCTCCGCCGCTGGGTCCCAAAGAGCTTCCTTGCTAATTATATCGTCAATCGACTATTGTATTTTTCATAAACTAAAGGCATTTTCCATGTCTCCTATTTTTGGTTGAAATGGGACTTGGTTTTGTTTATAGGTGAGTTGGAAAAATGGAAGTTGCGTTAGAAGAGTAAATTCTCTGATGGTCCTCAACGCTAGGCTTTTTATACCTGTTGTTTCTTAGGTTTCAACCTATACCAGATTTTCCTTGGTGTATACATTGAACTTTCTACGTTTTTTTCAATATATTTTCCACAACCGAAAATCATGTTTACAGTCCAATATGTTTCTGAATATTGGTGGTATAAACAATACAAAAAATACAATGCATCTTAGTTTACTTTAAATGTGTCTATTTAAATTTATTGTTTTTAAACCATAGGACAATGTAACTGCCTCTTTGTTGCAAGGTTTGCTAAATCAACTTGATGTTTCAATGTCTATCTATTTGTGCAGGGTTATCATACTAAGGATGTACTTATTATTTGTCCTAAAAAATGGACGACCAAAGTCTTTTTTTTTTTTTTATTTTTTATATATATATATATATTTTTTTTTTTTTAATTTTTTTTTATTTTTTATATTTTTATTTGTTTTGCTTTTGTTATTTTTCTGTTTATTACCATTTTTTGTTTTTTTTTTTGCTTTTCTTATATTCTGCCAAATGCCCATGTGTTGTCGTCTTGTTGCTGTCCATGGTTCCTGTATACACGTGGTCTTACAGCGCTCTCCACCTGTTGTATACGTGGATCTCCACCTGTTCCCATTTCTGCTCTTATACACGCTGCCACTATGGTAGCAGCGGGAATTTTTCTTGTAGCTCGGCTTCTTCCTCTTTTCATAGTTATACCCCATAATGAATTTAATCTCGTTGATAGCAATAATAATGATCTTATTAGGAGCTACTTTAGCTCTTGCTCAAAAAGACATTAGAGAGAGGTTTAGCATATTCCACAATGTCCCAATTGGGTTATATGATGTTAGCTCTCGGTATGGGATCTTATCGAAATGCTTTATTCTATTTGATAACTCATGCCTATTCAAAAGCATTATTATTTTTAGGATCAGGATCCATTATTCATTCAATGGAAAGGCTTGTTGGCTATTCACCCTACAAAAGTCAAAATATGGTTCTTATGGGAGGTTAGGAAAATATATACCCATTACAAAAATGTCTTTTTTTTTTGTGTACACTTTCTCTTTCTGGTATTCCACCTTTAGCCTGCTTTTGGTCTAAAGATGAAATTCTTAATGATAGTTGGTTGTATTCAGCTACTTTTGCACTAATAGCTTGGTCCACTCGGGATTAACCGCATTTTATATGTTTCGGATCTATTTCCTTACTTTTGAGGGACATTTAAATGTTCATTTTCAAAATTATAGTGGTAAACAAAAATCTCCTTCTATTCAATATCTTTGTGGGGACGGGAGTTTCAAAAGAATTAGCCAGAATTCTTGTTTATTAATTAGTCAAAGTTCCTCAAAAAAGACATATCGGGTTGATTCTAATTTTAGAAATAGGATACGCAATTGAAATTCCTGGGGAGTTATACATTTGTGTCTTGATAAGACCATTCACTATTTCTTGAAGCTCGATC
>CM047806.1:129531675-129622930 GCA_026214975.1 Gentiana macrophylla
CTTTGCCCCTCATGGAATCTAGGTCCTTCTACTTCATTTTTTGGAATATTTTTCCTCTCTTTTGCTTATATCATTCCTTAAGTTAAGTGCCCTTGTTTGGTTTGGGACTAGGTTGATCCATTTGGATCCCAAACCAATATTTTATTCACCCCACTAACTTATTTATTATTATTTCATTAATTCTATTATTTTATTATAAATTCTTTCATCAATCAATCAACATCAACAAATAAAATAATATTAATCCATCACTTTATATACTCATTACACTATTTAACCATTACTTTTTCAATATAATATTTCAAATCAACAATCATTACTTTAACTACACAAATTTCAATACAACTTTTCAACTTTATCATCATTACTTCACTATATTTTATAATTCTTTCTCTTTCTTGGATCCAAATGGATCCAGTCAGTCCGAAACCAAACGGAGCCATAGGTTTGATCCTGTAGAATTTGAACCATTTCTGAGGGGTATGAAATAAATCAGATTTCTTTTTCGATCAAACGTACTATGTGAAATCTTCGGTTTTCCTCTTCCTCTATCCCATGTGCATGCAGTGTTTGAATCAATAGAGAACTTTTTCTTCTGTATGAATCGATATTATTGGCTGCACCAGTGCACCATATCCATACAAGGACATGATCACAAATGTCGGATTTGATGTAGTAGGGTATTTTGGTGAAAGATGTTTCGGGATGGGGTTTGGTGGGGGGTGGAGGGGATGGGTGATGCTGAGGTAATTTTATATTGTGGTGTATGTACACCATACCAAATGTTGTGTGTACATATATGTTAATAATTTGTTGGATATATCATATTGCTAATATGTAATGATTTTCATTTGAAACACTTCTGAGAATATAAACATTCATATATTTACGTTGTTTGTCCAGATTTTTAACTCTTTTAAAAATTCAAATAACCCCGTGCATCGCACGGGTTTTAGACTAGTACTATAATATAAAGAGGAGCTGTTTTAACCCAATTACCCAATTGACCCATTCCAAACCCGTAAAAGATTCGGCCAACAACTCACGGATCCTAAGTCTCATTTTCTCGGAAAACACTTCCAAAAACCCTCCATCGCTTAAATTGCTGACAGACTAAAACCTAACCCTGGCAACGGTGCCAAAAAGCTGACGGACGTTACCTAGGCTATTACGATCCTAACCGGCAGTGTACCGGGTCAAATTGTAGTGCTAGTCTGGTGAGTCAGGTCGTATCCTCAGGGAAACACTTGGTAATTCAAAGTGTGGTTAAACACCAAGAAGCTATTATTAACTCAATCTAAGTCGCAGTTTTTCCTTTTTCCTTTTTAGTAACCGTAAAACAGTAAATAAAATTAAACTATACTAATATATATATATATATATGGATATACTACTATAATATATAGTTAACATATATAAATATATAAATACACATATAGATACATAGACATAAATATATATATAAATATATAGATATATAGATAACAATATAATATTTACTAATATATATATAAACTATAAACTAGCCAAGATGATGTTATTAAACCATGATCTCTTTTTAGTTAATGAATAAGACAGACCTTCCTTTATTCAAGGTGTAAATTATATATGAAACGGTGTACTCCTAAGCTCAACGATTCCTCCTCACACGAGCGTATGAAATTGTCATATATCTAGTCAACTGTCCAATGTCATCTTCAGGTCGGTTACTCCGTTTTGTCATACGGCCGGGGTCTAAGAGTGCTCAATTAAACAAGTGATTTCAACGTAATAAGATCTTGAGTCCAATTTTAATAAGATTTGTTTCTCTCAAAACAAATCTGCCCCCGGGTAGGAAATAGGATTCCGTTTGTCAGATGGCCATTTTTACCCTCCGGTCTTTCTATCCGTGATCTCATATCCTAACTTCACCGTTTAGTTCGTCATTAGGTTACGCTTCCGTTATATTGATTAATTACGTCAATATTAACATGCCATTAAGTTCAAATAGAAAGAGATTCATCATAATCGATTTTAATCATTTTTAACATAGTCGATCATCCATTTTTACCAAAAAGATTAAAATAGTTCAATTACATATCTTGGCTAATATTACTAATACTAATATATATATATATATATAGCTAGAAATAATAAACATAATAACATTAGAAAATTACCGATTACAATCATTGAATTGGAGCCTAATCCTCGTGAAAGTAACAACGGCTTCCGAGACAACAATCCTCGATAATAAATCCAAGCATTACAACGATACTACTCTATTTATTTATACACATATATATATATATATATATATATATATATATATATATATATATATATATATATATATATATATATATATATATATATATATATATATATATATATATGGGCCCAAACATAAAAAGAAATAGAAAGAAAAAGATAGAAGAAAATAATATATATATATATATATATATATATATATATATATATATATATATATATATATATATATATATATATATTTTGGGGCAATCTTAACAAATGGACTGAGGAGTATTTATAGGGGTAGTAAGACCATGCGGCTGGCCGGCCTCATCGGGGGGCGGTCAAGGAATCGATTCTTCCGTGTCGAGACCCACGTGGTGTAATGATGAAATTTCCGGCGGGGGCCGGTCAAAATCCGGTTCGGGCCAGATTCTTGAAAATATCTTCTACGGTTTCTCGCTGTTTCGCTCTCGATTTCTCAGTTTTCCATCGTACGTACCCTGAAACAGTAAAAAACACAAACCACAGTAAATCTGACCACAAAATCATAAGTTTTATTAAATTTATAACGATAATATCTATTTATAACGATTTAGGTTTTTATGAGTTTTTAGTATATTTTTATGAAATTATACGATATTTTATATAATAATTACTACTTATACATTTTGATAAAACTTATGAATTAATGACTTGATTTGATACAATAATGCTTAAAATGTTATCAATATTAGGGTAAAATGTCATAATAATGATTGACAATTTGTCGCTCATCACTAACAGACTACAGAGACACTTACGTCTACTCAACCTCAATAAACTCCTCTGTTTTTATCGTAACCCTATCCCAATTCACCCCAATCGATTATCCATCTCCAAGTCGTCTACCAAGACAATTGGCAGGGTTTTACTTCGGGGTCGGCTTATCGTTGCCGAAGATGCAAACTCCGGGACTTCGTATAGAGAATGGTTTGATTTTTATTTTTCTCATAGCTTAAAATTTTCTCGGTGGATTAGCTTGGGTCACCACTGATTAGGCATTATTTGATGCTTACAAATTGTTCATTTTTTTCTCTTCTATTTTTCCCGACAGATATGGATTTTCTCGGTGGATTGTCTTAGGAATCGGTAGATATGATATCATTTTGACTTCTTCCCATCAACGAGGGATATGATCGAGGAAGTGAGCAAGAGGTTGATTCACGTGGATGCGATGGATGGCGGCGGCAGCATTTGGGATTGTATGGTTAGCGTCTGTCAGAAATTTAAAAAAGAGGGCTACTAATCCCCCCCCCCCCCATCCCATCATCCCCCGTCACATCATTTTTTTTTTTTTTTTTTTTTTTTCCTTTTTCTTTTTCTTTTTTTTTTGTTTCTTTTATAAAATCTTTTAACAAATTTTTTTTTTTAAACTTAATTTGTATTTGGTTTTTTTTTTATAATTGAAAATTTTGTACAAATTTTTAACACAAATTTTTTTTATATTATTATGTTATTGAAATTTAGTAAATAAAATCAATAAAACGAGTGTAGTATTGATAATCACAGTTCTCTATCATTTTTATTCACAACCACTCATTCAGATTTTTTTATCTTCAATTCTTACCACTCATTTCTCTATTATTTTTATTCACAACCACTCATTCAAATTCTTCTTAGAGCACATGCAATAGCACTAATTTTGATATTGTGAGATGTGCTTTATACAGGAAAAGCATTGTGAGATGTGCTTTATACAGGAAAAGAGACATTGGAAATCAACCTATTATTGCATGTGCTCTTATCTTCAATCCTACCCCTTCTTATCTTCAATCCTACCCCTTCTTATCTTCTTATCATCAACTCTAACCACACATTCAGATTTTCTCATTATCATCCCAACTTCAATTTCTCTATATATTGGACTCATTTCACTTACTAATAAATCATCATAATTTCTCCAACTCTTTCATACATACTCATTCAACACATATTCAATTGATTTTCGTAATTCATAACATGGATTCCTACAATTCATCATTCTTTGGTAGTTCGTCATTTGGAAATAATTTTACAAATGATGTTCCTAGTGGGGATAGTTGGCCAGTTGGAAACGATTCTTCATTCTTTGATAGTTCGTCATTTGGAAATGATTTTACAAATGATGTTCCTAGTGGGGATAGTTGGCCCGTTGGAAACGATTCATCATTCTTTGGTAGTTCGTCATTTGGAAATGATTTTACAAATGATGTTCCTAGTGGGGATAGTTGGCCAGTTGGAAACGATTTTACGAATGATTTTCCTAATGGGGAGAGCATCCCCAACATTGAGCGTGATTACACATCCGAATTTACAACTGATCAGGTTAGTTATCGTTGTTGTTATTTTCCACATTCGTTACTTATTTTCATTTTAGATAGTATAATATTGTTCTTATACTTCAATTTTTCTATAGATATTTGAAAGTAGAGATGCCATGCTAGATTGGGCTCGGAGAGTTGGCAATGAAAATGGTTTTGTGATTGTCATAGATAAATCGTGTAGTAAAAATGGAAATAAAATGCCGAGATGCACTCGTATTTGTGGAAAAGGAGGATTGTATAAACCGCCACGCCGAGCGGCATACAATGAGTAGGGATCTTTGGGCGTATAAGCGTGGTTGCCCATTTAAGCTTCGAGGTGTAGCACAACCACCACACGGTGTGAAGTGGGGTTTGAAGGTTGTTCATGGTTTTCATAACCATGAAGCAACTTGAAAGTTTTGAGGATTTGAGTATCCTTCAAGGTTGACCGCAACCTTGAAACAATTAGTGCGTGACATGTCCAATAGCACTTGCTCTCGAGAAATTCTTAGTGTGATGAAACAACAAGACCCATCAATTACTACTGAGGAATTAGGAGTATTTACAATGTCAAAGCTTTGTATAAGAAAGAAGCGGTTGGGGGTTTATGTGAAGTCGGGAGTGCGTTTTAAGAGAATTAAATGTTAAAAATACATATACGACTTTATGAAAAATGAACACCTTTGGTGAGATCTGAGATATTCTTTGGGTTCATCCTAAAAGCCTAGAAGAGTGTATGTGAATTTTCCGTCGGTTTTAATTATTGGCATACACGTACAAGATCAATGAGTATGGGATACCGCTCGTAGAGATTGTGGGTATCACATCCACAATGCACACTTACTCTATTATGTTTGCATATTTGAGTAATGAGGCAGACAGAGCGATTTGTATGGGTATTGGATACGTTAAAAGATGGATGGTCTTAAAAGGAGTAGTGTTTCCATCGGTGGTTGTTTGAGATAGGGATCTAAGCGCTTCTTTGTGCAATTGGAGAATGTTTCCCATTCGCGCATCACATCCTTTGTATTTGGCATATAAATCGTGTGTGTAATGAAAAGTGCACTCTATGCTTGGTAAAAGATGGATCGAATTTAACAATGCATGGCACTCGATTATTCATTCACAGAGTGTGGAGACTTTAGAATTCAGGTGGAATGCCATGTTAATTGAATTTTCAAAATTTGCCAATGCCACAACATACCTTTGGAATACATGGTTATATCCTTACAAGGAGCGGTTCGTTGATGTGTATGTAGACAAAGTTATGCACCTCGGAAGCCATTCAAGTCAAAGGTAACTTTCTAATATCCACTATTTATTCATTATCCTACACTATAGAATATTGCATGTATCATTCTATTTAACACAATGCATGATTAAAATATGAGGGTGGAGTCTCGCATGCGAGACTCAAACGATACCGAGGATACTTGGCATCGCTTTCAACATCCTTTCAAAAAATAGAAAAGATGTTGACTGCTCAATTTAGGGATATTCAAAGTTCATTCCAGAAATCTTTGAGTTTTCCACGACATCGACATGTACGTGACGCAATTTATAGTGAAATCAGATATTGCATTTCATTAGAAGCAATGGACTTAATCGATAAACATATAAAAGTTGCTGATAAACATCGTCTTTCCGAAGAAGATCTTTGCAATTGCAAGATCAAACTGACACACGGATTGCCGTGCGCTCACGATATTGCAATGTTTCATCTTTGCTTTGGCATGCCGATTCCGCAAAATTATATCCATATTCTTTGGCGTACATTGTCCATACTAGCCCCCCAGCGTCACGGATGAGGAGTACAACCCGACAAGGCAAATTTCGGCTTATGGAAAGATTAAATGAAATGGAACCCGCTAGTCGAGATTCTATGATTGGCGAGTTTTCGATATGGCGAGATCCATCTCGTTATGCGATTCGACCCCGGCATACAACACGAACAAAAGGGTCGACTACAAGAAGGAATGAGCGAGAACATTGGCGCGTATGCCTTTCTTTTCAATACCCACTTCGAAAAGAAGGTACCATATATTCCGAATTATCAAGCGAGTAAAAGAAAGGATCCCTCATTTTTCTGCATTTCTGACGCTTCTATCACCTTATATTTTCATTGTGTTGGCGCCGGCGGCGGTCATTGTGGCTTCAGAGCAATAGTCATTGCGCAACTTTATGATTCGAACATGAATGGCGAAAAAATGCGATTTATGCTTATTCAAGAGATTAATCAAAATATGGACTTGTATGAAAACCTTTCTCAAGAAATTAATTATGCATCAGGACTACTATCAACACTTAATTGCTTCACGGTACCCGCACCCGGCAATTATTGGATGGATGCTGCAACACTGGGGGTTGTTGTAGCTTGGTACAACGATGCTGCATACATTCGATTCACATGATACTCATTGTCATACTCACTTGCCGTTGAGATCCCCCGCTGATTCCATTTGCCCAAATGGCAACATATAGCTATCGGTCATGTTCAAAATAATCACTTGCATACAAGTTTTCTTGTACCGAATACTACTGTACCACCCATCATCGTATGGCGTTTCTCGAGCGAATCAAACCCATCAGACGAATGGGCTCGTGATTATCAAGCACGTGTTCAATTGTGGTATGATATAATGAGGATAGATCAACCCGGACAACATTTTGAATTTATGCATGGTTTTGATGATTAATTTATGCGTTTATCTATTATTTCGATGTACATAATTCAAAAAATTAATAAAAGTTATATTGGATCCGATAAAATTATTTTTAATACAACATTTCATATTCAATATTAGACTCTTTTGATAGATTAAATTGAATAGATTTCAAAAACATATAATTTATTAAAAAACAATTTATCAAAAAAAAGTTACAAGCAAAATAAAAATATAAGTAAAAAATTTAAAACAAATAATTTGTATAGATTAATAAAAAAAAGAAAAAAAGAATTGGGGAGGGTGATGGGATGGGGGGGTGATTAGTAGCTCCCTTTAAAAAATTATTTAGACTACCTTTTTTTTTTATGTTCTGGGGATTATTTTAAAATGAACATTAATTTTACCACGATTGGCTTATATGCACACGTGCACAACCACCAGAACTTCATTCCGCGAACATACTCCTTCCCGTTGAAGTCATTTGAGCAATTTCTATGTGGTAACTTTTCTTTCTGTTTATATGAATCCGTCAACCCCCTTTGGCATTCTGGGTGCTTATAAGAACACCCCGATGCGTCTAAATCATTCTGGACTCTTTTTTTTCTTCATGTTTTTGTGTATTTTAATTATCTAAGTTCATTACATAATGGGTTTTGTGTGAATTGTTTGATTGTGTTCATGGTTTCTATTGATAACCCAACAAAGGTAAGATATTTTCCTGTTATTGAATTGTTTGATTGTGTTTGTTACACATGGTTTCTATTGACGCCCCAAAAAAGTAAGATATTTTCCTGTTATTTCATTCTCTATGCTATTTTACCGTTATTAATGAATCATTTCAAAACTAACCTGCATCATTAACTCCTGAAACATCCTCCATTGTCATATCTTAATGAGCAGACCTCCAGAAGCTGTGACATTTTCCTGCTGGTACGTACTTTAGCTCCTCTATTTACTAAAGGTTTTCCACTAGACGAGTATGTTTGAAAGAGTTACTTATGTTTTTACGGTACCTATTTAGGTAAAAGCGTTCTAAACGTTTATGTTCTAGAGCTAATTGTTAAACTTTTAATCTTTTTTTTTTTAATTTAAGATTCTCATCAAGCCTGTTGGACAAGAACATTCTTATGTTGTCACCCAAAGCAACTTCAAGCATCTGTGAGGATCCTCTCCCAGCTTAGAGTCATCATGATTTCACTATTTGATACGTACATTAAACTGTTTGTTTGGAACTTGGAGGGGAATCTTATTATCAATGATGCATGGTTTTGTACAGATATTGGAGTATTACACAACAACTTGCACACCATACTATAAATGGCTGCGACATGCAACTTGGTGACATTATCAGTGGGCCGGTATGATTTAAAATTTCGTTCTTTTGTCCATTTTGCAATGAACATTGTGTGCGTTATTTGATTGGCTTATTATAAAGCTCAAAGGATGATAGAAAGTTTGTAGTAGCATTTTAAAGCTCAAAGCGGAGTTGGCTTATTTTCGCCGGCAATCATATTGAGGTTTTTTTTTTTCTTTTTGTCTGACCAATTTGTATACTCTTCATAAAACTATTTTAATTTTATCTATGTATCTATATATCTTTCATTTTTGAAATTTCTATCACTTTTCTTCATTTGGCTGTCTTTGGCATAATGCTTTAAGGATTACATAATTTGTAACACTATTCATCTCTTATAAGAATTTTCTTTTCTCTTATTTTATATTTTATACATTCATCCGTACCCGTGCAATTTTGTTGAATATGTGCATTCGTTTTTTATTTGGTACTCATTTTGAAATTTTACATTATCCCGTGCAATTAGAAAACATTAAGCGAACAGGCATTTCGTGAAACAAGCTCGTGTTCGGCTCGTTAGTGTTCGTGATCGTTTGTTCGTTTAGCTTAACGAGCGAGCTCGAACATGATTGTAGGCTCGTTTTTGCTTAACGAGCCGAGCTCGAGCTTAGTTGTGAGCGTTCGATTATGTTCGCGAACATGCTTATTATGTTCGCGAACATACTTATATAATGTTCGCGAACATCCTTATATGCTTATAATATATGTCTAACGAGCAGAACTCGAGGCGAATTCGAGCGAATTCGAGCCAAAGTCGAGCCAAAAGACAAAAATATGTCTAACGAGCCGAGCTCGAGCGAGCTCGAGCGATTCATGTTTTAAACGAGCCGAGCTCGAGCGAGAATTTTTGTTCGTTTAACAAGCGAACGAGCTCAAGCGAGCTCGCGAGCTTAACGAGCTCGAGTTGAGCGACCAATACTCGGCTCGGCTCGGCTCGTTATCACTTCTACGTGCAATGCATGCGGTTTTCCTACTAGTGGTGTAAAATAGATAAAAGAGGTGTTTGACTTTGTAAAATTTATAATTTATTAAAATATATAATTTATAGGTTTTTGTCAAGAAGGATGGACTAATGTGTTTATGAGGATCTAAGGAAACTGATTATTAATTAGGACAAAACATACGTACACTTACCAAAATACCTTTTTTTTTTTTTTAACTAAACTCTCCTCCTCCCATTCTTCGATCTGGAGGCTGCAAATTGAATTACCGCACCTCCGGCCACCACCACGTCTGACGGAACTCCAAACCTAATCCTGCTCCGTCATCCTCTTCTTCAACCCCTAGCAAATATTTTCTCCAATTTTTTTTTCGGCCCAGTTATTTTCCATCCTCCAATCAAAACTCCTTCTTCTTCTTCCAATCACAGCAAACATCTAAGCCGGCTTTGAATTCTTCCCTACAATTGCACCGGTTTTTATGGCAGCCACTCACCCTATCTCCTCTTCCTCCTCGTCGGCGTCACCATGGAGGGGTTCAGCTCCTCAACAACAACAGTTCGCCTCCAATCAGCACCACAATGACACCTCCTTGCCTTCTTCGACTGCTCTGCCCACTGCTCCAACCGAATCCAATTTCCGGCCAAGAAGATCGGATTTGTATCACCCGAATCAGATTGAGTGATTTGGGGAGGAGAAAGAGGGGTGGCGCTGTACCGCCGGAGCTGAACGATCGGATTTGAACGCCGGAGCTGGGGCCATGTGCACCGGCGAAGGAGTTACGACAGCCATGGTTACTGGAGAAGCAGACTGTATTTTTTTTAATTTTATTTTAAGAAAGCTTAGGGTTAATGGTTGTTACTATTAATTTTTTAACATTACTATATTTTTTGATGTAACTTTATCTATTTTACGGGCTGTTACTACATGTTTATTGGTCGTTACTACATTTTATGAAATTTTATTCATTACTTGTTTTTTGCACATTACATTACTTGTTTATTGCCTGTTACCACTTGTTTATTGGCTGTTACTACTCTTTCATTGAATGTTACTACATTTTATGGGCTGTTAGTATTTATTTTTTGGTTGTTACTACTTGTTTTTTGGCTGTTACTATACTTTATCTAGCGTTACTACGTGTTGAATGTGTAAAAGGGTATTTTTGTCTAATTATTATGAATTTGTCCTTTTTAATCAGATAACATGTAGTAACGTCCTTCTATCCCCATTTATGATTTTTTTTGTCCTTTTGGCCCCTTCCCCTATAATTTATTACAGTACGTGTATAACCTGGATATGGCCTAGTGGTGAAGGCATGGGTGTTGTAATGACCGCCTGGACTATAAGCTGGAGGTCAGCGGTTCGATTCCCGTAATGGGGTTGATTTCCGATTGATAACACCCTTCAGTGCAGTGGTCGACCAGGCAGCCCATGTTGAAGCTACTAGGTTACCTGATTAACCTCTCCTTGCATTCCTGTGGGATCGGGAGCGAGGGGGTCCTCACGGTTAGGGTTTAACCGTTTTTTATTACAGTACGTGTAATGTTTAAATCCAATTTTCATATCACACAGATAAAAGATAAGTATCACCAAGTCTAGGGGGAAGGGGTCAGAAGGACGTAAAACGTCAATAATGGGTCTGGGAGGACATTTTTCAGAGTGATTAGGAAGGACAAAAACATAATAGTTTGATCGAAATACCCATTGGTTTTTTTTTTTATCTATTTATCTCCAACCTGTATTAAATGCATTGACATGTAGTAACCGTTTCACACGTACATCCGATCCTAGGAATCTGCTAGCGGATTTATTGTAAAATTTGAAAAGCTATGTTGATGGAAAACAAGGTGTAAACCTCTGTAATTCCCGAAAAATATGGCTCAGTTCTCACGTTTATTGATTAACGTTTCAGATCTCGATTATTTCTTAACGCTTCAAAGAAGAGAAAAAAAATTTAGTTATCACGTAAAAAGGAGCAAAGGCCGAATATGATACGGCTCGGATTTTAGGTTGTTACGATTTGTTGAAGGGTGAGATATGTTTCTAATGAATTCCAGAAAGTGAAATTGAAGGCGAAAAGACATAGATTCACCGGCGTTGGTGGGTGCTCGCCATGGCTAGAAGACAAAAAAAAAAAATAGATGAGTAAGAAATCCTTTCCTATATTTACTTTCATGGCTATAGATCTAGATTGATGTTTGGATTCTAGTAGTTTGTTGAAATGAGTGGCAGATACTGTTTTCAGGTTTATCCATGTTGATTGAAAAAAAACCCAATTTGCATGTAAGGACATTGCTCGGAAATTACTATACGTGTGTCATTGTAACAGTAATTCACAAGTAAAGTTGGCTTCTTGTTGTTATTTACTGTAAAAAATGCTAAGTTATTTGATCTCAATGTTTCATATAAAAAATGAATACCAACCCTGTTACCAAGTCTAGCCGCTGTATGTATTTTGCAAATAGTTGATAGTGATTGTTACTTCTTGAATAATTGTTACTGCACGGTTGATGATTGTTACTTCTGAAATGTTACTTAAAAGTTGTGTTCTCTTAGTGTGGTATTGTGACTTGAATGAGTTTTTGAAGCGTTTTCTAAACTGTTGGAATTGTTTCATTACGTTAAACGTATGGCTTGCATAGAGCTTGGTTTGGTTACTTTATATGTAGAATAGGTAGTGATTGTCGTATACCAGCCTGCATAAGTGTTACTGTATGTCATATATGTCGTATAGTAGCTTGTCTAATGGTTTCATTGTTTACTTGATGTAGCTTAAGAAATTGTATGGTAGTTTACCTAATTGTTACATTATGTCGCATATGTACTTTACCCATCGTTGGTATCTACAGGTTGATGACGTAGATTCTCACCGAACTGTTACGTTATGGCCATTGTGTATGTATAGTGCGATAGTTACTTTAACATTGTGTTCTTTTGTTGTGGAATTGTGACTTCAATGATTTTGTGAAGCGTGTTGTGAGCTTGTGGAAATGTTTGATTATGTTTAGATTATGGCTTTCTTGGAGATGGTTTTGATACCTTATATGTAGAATAGTTTGTGTTTGGCATATAGTAGCTTACCTAACTCGTTACTTGATGTGCCGTTGTTACTTATGTCCCCAAGATTTCATATGAAAACGTAGTAATGTTTTGTAAATTGTTTTTGGTTGTTACTTAAGGATGTTCGTAAGGTGACATACGGTTGGTGTTACTTGATGAGAGAATTTTTCACCCACTCAAAAATATTGGTCCCCGGCAACGGCGCCAATTTTTGATGAGAGAATTTTTCACCCACTCAAAAATACATTTATAAAGACTCGCAAAACCGTGGGTAAACTAACTCTCTAACTGGCAGAGTACAGGTCGATTGTTAGGATAGCTACAGGAGTACGAGGTCGTCCCAAGAGAAATGTGGTTGTGAGTACCAAAGTGAACGTGTTTCTTAGTCTAGGCGATCAAAGTTTAGGTGGAGTGTTATACTAAAAATAGAAAAGAAAGAAAGAAAATTAAACTACTTAGTTTTAAAAGACATAGCCGAATCATGATCAAAATAGTTAATTTCAACCCCACGGATAGACAAAACTGGAAGTGTGCATTATAACAAATGAACTCTCACGTTCAATCTCACGGGTGCGTGCTCCTAATTCTAATTCTAAAATCTGAACAACTCTCCTTCAACATCCTATGTGAGGTTAACTAATTTTCCTTTAGAAAGCCGATTAATCTAACATGATTAAGTCTTTGTGAGACGCTCTGTTTCCACGAGAAAAAACCTCGTTAAGAAACAAGTCCGAAATCACTCGATCGAAGTTACTACCCCAATACTCATCAACGTACTACACCGAACATCTTAACAAGAATGTGTCAAAGCGCAAAGAAAACGAAGCTTTACCTAATCCATGGTCTACCCGAAATACTCCGTGAAACAACTTGTCATCGTTGGCTCAAGAACCACCCGGCACTTCATAGTTCAACCCTGGGATCTAACATTAAACTACACTAATCTAAACTACCACATTCAAATTATTATGTTGATAATAATACATCGACGAGCGCGGGCCTGAATTCACGACCTAAAACCCGGTATGTTTTACCTCCCGATTTTAGAACCCTTTTTCCCACACCACTCTCTTTGAACAACTCTCAAGAGTGATGTGTGTGATTTTTGACCTAGGTTGTCAATCTAGCCCAAATCCTTTATAACAAGTTCTAAGACGTGAAATATGTGAGATATAACGATAAAAAGCACTACACACTCCCTATTTCATTTTCCAAGGGTTGATTTTACCCGTTTTCACATAATTCGGCTATATTTATATTTAGCTACTCATTATAACAGAAAAGTAAAATATATCATATATATATATATATATATAAGTGCATAAAAGTAAATATAATATACATATATATATATAAGTGCGTAAAAGTAAATGCGTAAGTAAATTGCGTAAATAAAATGCGTAAATAAAAGTGCGTAAAAAGTAATATATATATATATATATATATATATATATATATATATATATATATATATATATATGTATATAGATATATAGATATGTATATAATATACGTATATATATATATATATTTATACTAATTGCATAAAAGTAAAAGAAAGCAATAAAAGCGGAAAGCGAAATTATATTAAAACTATAACTAGTCGGGTTATTACAATCGACATTATAACTACATATATATAACTACATATAGCCCCCAAAACATAATAAAAAGAAAGGAGTAGGAGAAGAGGGGCAATCTTGAACAAAGGGGCTGAGAGGAGTATTTATAGAGGTGGTCACCGGCGCGTGCCGGTGACACAGTACATATTCGATTGTCAGGATAAGGTGGGCCCAATGTCAGAGATATTTCTGCAAGATTCGGCCTTGTCCGGCGCGTGTCGAACTTGCAACATATCAGTTGTTCGGTAAAACCCATCTTGAGCTGTAGACTTCTGATTGACGTGATTCAATATTCGTTGGAAAGCTCATTTGAAGATCTACAACTTTCATCAAGGACTCTTCTCCTGAAAATGCCTCTAAGTTAGGTCAAATGTCCGTTGAAAACTGGTAATGGTAGAAGCACGTAGAACAATTTGATCCGTTTCGAACTCGTAAGCTTGTGGCATCTTCTTCTTTCCCTCAAAAAGAAAGTTTTTGGCCTC
This sequence comes from Gentiana macrophylla, assembly GCA_026214975.1. NCBI lineage: Eukaryota > Viridiplantae > Streptophyta > Magnoliopsida > Gentianales > Gentianaceae > Gentiana > Gentiana macrophylla. The sequence continues at coordinate 129,546,357 of CM047806.1, forward strand.
AAAACGTGTCATCACTCGGGATCTTGGTCATCTTATAATTCTGCAATAAAGCACCAAAATACCAAACGTAAATCCGACACAACACTCCGGTTACTAAACCGGTACAAAACTTATAAAAAACTTATAAAAACACGATATTTTACATAATAACTACTACTTATATATTTTCATGAAACTAAGGAATTAAAGACTCGAAACGATATAAAAATACTCAAAATGATATCAGAAATGGGGTAAATTGTTATAAAAATAACGGTGAATTTTTCCGTCATCATTACTCGATATCGAATTGTATGATATGTTATGTAATTTGGTGTTGGTGGTCGGTGACATAAAATCCGGATTGTTACTTGTTGTCCATTTGCTAGTGTTTCATTCTAGGGGTGTAAATTGATTTGGTATCCGTAGTTTGATAATGAATTGATTTCGGGGAACTTTATGAGGAATCGGGACATGTTACTTTAAAGATGTTTTAGAATCTTACTTCCAGCCAAAGAGGTGAGGGCATAATTTACCAACACAATGCTAGTATCTGACAAAAGGCTAGTGTTGTTATGTCAACTTGATACCCATAATAGTTACTTATTGAAGGCTAATGTTTAAATTACATGTTATTTATTTGTTTCTGTTGGTCCCTTGAAAAGGCTTTGGTTAAGTTTAGGGGGGGTGAATACACTTAAAACTTAAAACTTTGGAGTTAACAAATTAAGAACTTCAAGACTCTTTGAAGTTCAAGAGTCTCTTGATACCTCAAGAGCCTGGCCGATAAATGTGAGTTCACTTGACGATTCGATTGGGCCATGAATTTGTGCAAGAATTATGTCAAAATTAAGCCTTAATACTTATTGTTAAATATGATACTAAGTATTAGATACTCGGTAATGTATGTGTGTGAGTTCAGTTGCTAGATTCAGTAGGTTGATGTGTATAATAAACTAAGTGCAGAATGTAAATGCTGAAAGTAAGTAGGCAGATTTTATAGTGGTTCCAGGTGGTGTAATCCTGTCAGTCCACTCTTCTCCAGTGATGTTGGAGGAAATTCACTAGAGATCTTTGATGTTGCAGTTACAAAGATAACTAAGGTTGCTTGTCCTTCACCAATGACTATGGCTTCACAAACTGAATACTGGGAACATGTAGGATTGCTTTGCTCCAAAGTCTTCACTTTGGTCCTTGAAGGTAGGATTGCCTCTTCACTAGCTCCACCACAAACAACGATCTTTCACACCCAACAGATGCTTCAATTGTCTTCAAGAGGTTCTCGAGTAAAATAAAGATTGAATCAAATAAATGATTCGATTCTGCGGCGGCCTTGATTAGGATGATATAATCAGCAGCTTGCAGTCTTCAAGTGTGTATACTTGATGTAGCTTGAACACAGAAAACACTTGAAGATTTTCTTTGGATCGATAAGGTTAAGCTCAAAGAGTTCAAGCAGGTGCTTTTTCACTGTAATTATCTCTTAATTTTTTCTCTTAAAGTTCAACAACCATCTCTTCTTTTCTGAGTTGAAGGTCCTCTATTTATAGGTAGGAATGCATGTGACTTATATTTGAAATTCAAATGTAACTGTTCTGGTTTTTGTCTCATCCGATTTGCTTTCATCACTATTCATAGGATCGACATCGTCGAAATTCCTTTTGACAATGCGATCTTTTCCACCCTTTGACTTATAACTATTGGATAAAATCTCGAATCATCCCAACGTTCTTTTAATCTCACTTTGATTTGTTTGATAAATCGAGGTAGTTGGTCTGTCTTTATCTATGTAATCTTCCAATGTAATCTTGAATTAACCGAGGTACATTATCGCGAGGTTCATCATCATTGTAATACTTATCATCACAATGTAAATTTTTCGTGTAATAAATTTAATGTACATTTGATTTCTTTTATCTAACTTTTATTTGTGAAGTTAGATTACACCTTTTAATTATAACCAAGTTCCAAACATCATCCAACTTATGGAACTTAGACCTTGTACACAAGGTATATGTAATCAGTTTAGGTCATCACAGATTTGCCTAAATTCTTATTCCATATCCTTGACTTAAATTACTAAGTTTGATCCCTTAGCCTTTCAGAATCGAGTTTGAGTCCTCACCTTTCGTCTTCAAAGAGGTTCACGACTAGTTCATCGACCAATCTACCCTATCGATATGGACATCAATAAACAAGTCGGTGACCTTTACAAAGGCTTGTTTGATCAAACCTATACAAGGATCAAACTCTAATAAACCTATACATTTGATCTAGACATCTTTTTGCCTTTGCACTATAACAGCTAATCTGGCACTCATCATCAAAACATAAAAAATAAGTCCAACAATTTCCCCCTTTTTGGTGATGATGCCACTACCCTCACCTAACAGCAAAGCAAAAAGATTAAAACAAAAACAGAACAAATTTCAGTCAATTCCCATTATAATCATTTGTTCACAGTTATTACAGTCTAGATGCATCAAAGATAAAATATGATAAGTATGCTGATCTACTGTCTTCTTTCTCTTTCCTGTCTAGCCTTCTCCACTTGTTCTTGGTAGGCTCTGATTTCTTCTATCATTTCTGTCATCCATTCATTCTCAATTAGAGTGAAATCAATGTTGGAATTGACTTCTTTCCACCATTTCCAAGCTTCTGGTAGAAGGAGATTGATCTGATTGACTCTGAATCCCATTCTCATGTACAGTTCTTTAAATTCATTCAGAGAGTCTTTAGCTTTTGTGATAGGTAAGCTCTTTTCACCTCTACCACTTCTACCACCTCTTCCACCTCTAAAACTTGCCCTCAAGGCTTTAACTCTTGCTTCCCAAAACTTCAATCCCAAGAATGAGTTTAAACCTTCATGAAATCCCTTGTCATGATAAGGTTTCCTTCTGTTGTAGTACTCCTTCTTGTATTGTCTAAGGAGATCATCAGTAAGTTGAACTCGCCGGTGCGAGTTCCACAAAGCATTTGTCTCATTCTCCCATCTTTTCTATGCAAAGAGTCTGGCAGCTTCTTTTGCTATTGCTGTTTGACCCTCTTTCCCCTTAGTGACATCATCAACAAAACGGGACAAAAGACCATGAACACTCTCCTGTGTGATAATCAGATTACTCAGTTGTCCTTCCATAATCTCAGTTCTTGTATCAACTGCAGTAATCCTTGATTGCAAAGTCTGCTCTAGTAGATTGATCCTCTCGGTGAGCTTAGGATCCAATCCAAAGAGTTGAGATGTTCAGCTGACCTCGGCGAGCTTAGGTTCCTCAAACAAGTTTGTCAAGTTTCTAGTGGATGGTTTCAAGTTGATTTTTTGAAACTTCTCTTTTGCTGTGTTTCCTACCTTGATTCCTCTCATATCTAGCATCATATCATTTGACAAAGATTCGAGTACATGTGAAATTTGAAGCAATCAGATCAAACAGATTATCATTGTCATTCACGATTTCATCGATTCTTCAAATCTCTGTTCTTGTCTATCCAGTTGAGTCCTTAACTATTGCATGTCATTTCTCACAGTCCTTAACTCATTCAAAACTTCTTCTGGTACTCCACCAGTCATACCTCCAGCAATTCCATCATCAGGCTCTTCTATAATATATTGTGCTCTTTTTCTGCTGATGGCCATTGCTTTACTCATATCTCTCCCAGCAGGTTCATCAATATGATCATCAGTAGATTCATCAATTTAAAACTCTTCATCACTGTAGTCATAGTCCAGTAGCTGTTCTTCCTCATTATCAACAGCAGCCTGCTGACTATCTTTCCCTACAGTGACCTTGTCTCCAGTAGGCTCCATTACAGCAGCCTCTTCAGCAACATTAACAGCAGGGGTTTCCTCCAAACCCAAAGATTGTTCCAACATGTGTCTAGGTGCTGTTTGTAACTCAGCAACCTGTACCTTCTGTTCCAACCTTTGCTCAGGTGCTGTTTGAACCTCAGCAACCTGTGCCTCCTGTTCCACTCTCTGAGGGTTGAAAACAGCTTCATTATCCACTTGAAATCCTTCAGCATGGCCAATCTTTGTTAGGATAAGGGCAGTTTTGGATAGAGTTCCCTCAGTGTCAATCCAGTAATGATATTGAATTGATTCCTCTGAGCTGGCACTAGGTTCACTGTGGATAGTAACCCTCTCATCATCTAAATCAGCACTTTGTTGATCTTCAGATTGTGCAATAGGTTCTTCATCAAGTAAAGTAGAAGATTCACCAACCAACCTATTTGCAGCACTACTTATTCCATCATTGGTCAATGCCTCATGTTCATCCATGGTGAGATCCTGCAGATCTTCATCCATCTCTCCAGTCTGCTGGACCTCAGCAGACTTACCAGTCTCAGTGGGTTCAACTTCTTTGCCATCAGTGGCTCCTTGACCAGTGGCTTCAATTGATGTTTCTCTAGCCACTCCACTGGTCTCCCCAGGGAACATGGGGGGATCATCATCAGAATCTGATGAATCACTGTCTGGTGTGTACTTTGGATCTCTGAACATAATTGCTCCACTTTTCTTTCCTTCACTCAAAAGATCCATCAGCCTAGATTGCAGCATGCTTGTATCTATCAAGTCCAATAGGCTGTCCACACCCAGCTGATCAAATTCCCATTCTTCAAATCCACTCATTGGATCAGCAGCTGGTTTCTGTTTCTTGTAGAATCCAAACTTCCACTGGAAATAGTTTTGCACCTTTTTGAAGTTAGGATCTACTTTGTCCTTCTTAGATGCCTTCTCATATGGCATACTTGGCTTTTTGGGAGCTGTTTCAGTAGCTTGATGACCTCCAAAGGTCCCAACAAGCAAACTCAAAGTGTCTTCAATAGATGTATGAAGGTCAGTAGGTTGCTCATATTGTACATTTGTGCCTACTACCTCCATCTGGACAACACTTGGTTCCCCCTGACTTATATGCTCATCAGTAGGGTTAGCAGCAGACTGCTCTTCCCCCTGAACTATTGCAGGATTTGCAGGGTCTTGAACATTTGTTTCCATCTCCACAGCAGTGTAGTCTCGGTGGTTTCTTGTGGTTCTTCAATGAGATACTACAAAGAGCGAGGCTGGGTCGATGGCGCTATATATCTCCAACAGATTGCTCAACAACAACCTGTGAACTTTCAATAGCCTCAACAGTTTCTTCGGTGTAGATTCAACAACTCCATCAGTGGAGACTCGATTCTGATGAGTCTCTTTGTGTTTCACCAAAGAGAGTTGCTCAAGAACAACCTCTACATCCTCATTAGGCTTGAAAATAGTCAAAGGCCCAGCCTCAATGGCCTCTTCTTCGTCTTCTACATCCTCTTCTTCTTCTACTTGTGCCTTTTGAGCCTCTAAGATTCTCAATTGTTTTCCCTTTCCATGTTTCTTTTTATGGAGAATCTCTTTCATCCTCTTAGAAAGTGGCTCATCTTGATTTCAATCTGATGACTTCCTCTTTCATCTGGCTTCTTTCGTTGTTCCTCAAAATCTCAACAATGCTTTTTAGCAGCCTACAAAGCAGGTCGGTAATCTTATCTTCAGCTGGACCCTTAGCAGACTTAGCAGTCTGTTCTGTTTGCTTCTTTGTTCTTTTAGGCTTTAACATCTCAGTTGTCTTCTTTGTATCTGCAGCCTTTCTTTTCTCAGTGGTCTTCTTTGGTGCAGCAGACTTAACAGATTTCTTCACAGTTTGCTTGACCTGCTCACCACCAGCATCACCATCATCTCCATCACTATCATTATCAGCAGCCTCTGCAACAACTTCTTCATCATCATCCAGACCAGGGATAGCATAACCGATCTCTTTCTTGTATCTGGACTGATTGATCTTCTCAGGCGCAATATCAGGAATCTTCAAATGATTCAGCAGGGTCTGAACCATTAATCCTAAGGGTAAGGCCTTGGATTTCCTTTTCCCTTCTCTTTCCTCCTTGGCTACTTTCTTCATGTAGTGGATAAAATATCCAGCCCAATCAAATTTCATACTCTTGCAAATAATCATCATCAGCTCTATCTTGGGTCCTGATAGAGTATCCATACTTCCAACCAGCCCTAAAATATTGTTTGCAATGAGTTTGCTCAGCAGGTTGTACTCATTCCCAATTTGTCTACAATTGATGCCTGGAATTGATTTGGTGTCTTTATTTGTCTTGATTTTATCAACAAAATCCATCTTGGACAATCCCATTGCCTCAGGATTTGTTGGACCACCCACTACTTCTTCAAAACCTTCCCTCAGCAGACTTGGGGAAATCTCAATCTTCTGGGCATTCACAGTTGTTTTGAATGCCTTTGTACCTTCTTTAACAACAATATTCTTCCAGAAACTAACAACATTTGTATATGAGATTGTTTTCAATCTGATATTTAGTACATTCTCCAGTCCTGCGTATGTCCTTATTCTTCTACCAATGTTGATAGCTAATTTAGTTCTATTAGCATCAACAACAAAGCCTCCAACACTTTGGCTTGATTCAATCTGGACATCAATCTTTTCTGCCATTGTTGTAAGAAAAAGATGAAGGAGAAAGTTTTGTAAATCTGTGTTCACACAGTGTAAATATGCAGTGATAAAGCAGATTTTGCAAGTAGAGAATATCTTCAGTATGTAGGTCTGTTTATATAGATAGAGGATGGTTGTAACTGTCAGAACACGTACATTGATGTTAACCATGATTAATTTGAGTGAATGCTAGCTTGACACGTGGCCCATTACTTTTCAAAACGTATTGTAACCGTTAGATCATGTAACCGTGGTCATAAAGGATAAAATAAATATCCCGCCAATCGCTCTTTGACTTTAATAAAGTTTGAGTGTGTAACGTTCCATTCAGCAGGTTGTCCTCAAGAGGTTGGCTCAAGCAGGTGTGTTGATAGAGATGCTTCAAAGAAGTGCGACAATGTGACTCTGCTGATCCTTGATTTCTTTTTGTTTTGAACAATTGATAATACAAGATGAAGTTTAATACAAATGACTGATCTGTCAAGTGAGCTCACCCAACATGACGAAGACCAATCCCCTTGGCAACCTCATTTGCTCAATTATCCAAACATAAGTACATGGAATTGTTGATACCAATGACTAATCTGCTAAGTGAGCTCACCCAACATAGCAAAGACTAATCCCCTTGGTGAATTCCAGTACACTGCTGATTCTCAGTCAACTTTGATAATTCCAAGTTCAGTCCTTACTTTGGCAAATCTTTCACTATCAAGTGATTTAGTGAAAATGTCAGCAAGTTGATCTTCAGTAAGGATATATAGAACCACCACATCTTTCTTCTCAACATGATCTCTTATAAAGTGATGTCTTACATCAATATGTTTGGTTCTTGAGTGCAAAACAGGATTTTCTGTGATTGCAATTGCACTTGTGTTGTCACACATGATTGGAATTTCCTTTTCTTCAATCCCATAATCCCTTAACTGTTGTCTTAACCATAGTACTTGTGCACAAAGAACTTCCAAAGAAGACAATATACTCGCTCAAAGGTGGAGGTTGAAATAGAGTTCTGCTTTCTTCTTTGAACCAGAAACCAGTCTATTTCCCATTAACTGATGTGTTCTCGAGGTGCTTTTTCTATCAATCTTGCATCCAAAGATAATCGTAACTGAGTAAGATATAACTTTGAAGCTTCCATCCTTGGAATACTATATCCCTACTCCCAAAGTCTCCTTTAGATACTTGAGAACTCTCTTGACTGCACCTAAGTGACTTTCTTTAGGTTTAAATTGAAATCTTGCACAAACACCTACAACAAATGATATATCAGGTCTGCTGGCAGTGAGATACATCAGACTGCCTATCATCCTTCTGTATAAAGTCTGATCAACATCTTTGCCTTCTTTATCTTCATCCAATCTGATATTTGTACTTATTGGAGTTGATATCTTGGTGCTATTTTCCATACCAAACTTCTTCAGCAATTCCTTGGTATACTTGGTTTGATGAATGAAGATTCCATCTTTCATCTGTTTAACTTGAAATCCCAAAATGTAGTTCATTTCTCCCATCATACTCATTTGAAATTTGCTCTTCATTAGATTTGCAAACTTTTCACATAACAGTTCATTTTCAGAACCAAAGATTAGGTCATCAACATAAATCTGGACCAAAGCAGGTGTTGCCCCCTTCATCGATTCTCAAAAAAAGGGTTTTATCAATGGTGCCTTTTGTAAAACCACTTTGCCCACCAAGAATTGAGATAGAGTTTCATACCAAGCTCTTGGTGCCTGTTTCAATCCATAAAGTGTTTTGTTAAGTCTATACACTTTATCTTCTTGATCTTTAACTTCAAACTCAGGAGGTTGCTGTACATACACTTCCTCCTCTAGGATGCCATTCAAAAATGCATTTTTGACATCCATTTGATATACCTTGAAGTTCTTATATGCAAAGCATGTGTGGGAATAATCGATAGCTTCCAATCTTGCAACGGTGCATAAGTTTCATCAAAATCTATTCCTTACGCTTGAGAATAGCCTTTTGCAACTAGTCGGCCTTATTTCTCACAATGGTACCTGATTCATCAAGTTTATTTCTGTATACCCATTTAGTACCAATGATATTTGCATGACTTGGCCTTTCAACTAGTGCCCAAACTTGATTTCTTTCAAATTCATTTAACTCTTCTTGCATAGCAATTATCCAATCTGGATCTGAGTCCTTACACCTTGCTGTACATTGCCAATAACTTATTCAGCAGGGTGATTCCTTCTGGTTAGTTTGATTATCAGGAACCTCATCTTCTGTAGGGTCTGCTGTAGCTTCTTCAACAACAGGGGGTTCAGCAGATCCTTGAATTGCTTCAGATGTTGCATCAGTAATATCACCAGCAGGGTGTTCAGCAGGGGCAGTATCAGAGACTTTTAAGTCATTGAATCTTTCCAAAAGTTCAACACAATCTGGATCAGTGACTTGTTGATTCTCAGCAGGTTCACAATCTTCATCTTCCATACCAGTGAACTTAGGTTCATCAAATACAACATGGATTGTTTCTTCATGTTTCAGTGACCTCTTGTTCAGTACTCTGAATACCTTGCCGACTGAAGAATATCCCAAGAAAATTCCTTCATCTGACTTTGGTTGGAATGTATTCAAATGAACCTTGTGATTTAGGATAAAACACTTGCTTTCAAATGGACGGAAATAGGATATATTTGGTTTCCTTCCATTCCAAATCTCATAAGGTGTCTTCAGCAGTTTCTTATTCACTGATGTTCTATTTTGTGTATAGCATGCTGTATTAACTGCTTCACCCAATATCTTTCAGGTAGCAATGCTTTATAAATCATTGTCCTTCCTGCTTTCTTTAAAGTCCTGTTTCTTCTTTCAAAGAACCCCATTTTTTTGAGGTGTACCAAAGACAGAGCAAGTTGATGTAGTACACCATTACATTCTGATATTCTCTTATAACTTTTTTGAGAAATTCGATTGAGACTGATCCGATCTTATTTTTACTCTTTGTCAAACTTTTCTCATTTTGTAATCTCTTTAGAAGATTAGGCATGCTTTTGAGTGTTTCACTTTTCTTGTTCATAAATATCACCCAAGTGTACCTTGAATAATCATCCACAATCACCAAGGTGTATTTCTTTCCTGGTACACTTGTTGGAGTTATTGGTTCAAATAGATCCATATGCATCAGCTCCAACACTCTATTAGTTGATTGTTTAGTTTTTGACTTGAAGCTTGACTTTATCTGTTTGCCCTGCTGACATGCATCACATATAGCATCCTTCTTGAATGTGATCTCAGGTAAACCAATCACCAGCTTCTTCTTCACCAACTGATTGATATCATCAAAATTTAGATGATTCAACTTCTTGTGCCATAACCAATTGAGTTCAGACTTGGTATGCACAATCAGCAGGATTCTCGAGGCTATGATAGACCAATCCACAACATACATGTTTTGTTGTCTTCTACCGGCAAGACAACTTGATCACCTCTTTCACTAATGACAATATAGTTGTTTTTGTCAAAAGTGACCTTGTATCCTATGTCACGTAATTGTCCGATTGCTCACAAGTTGTAGTCCGATCCTTCCACATATGCAACATTCTTGATTGTAAGTCCATTTATCACAAGTGTGCCATATCCTCTTGTATATCCAGGTGTATTCTTGTTGCCAAAATTCACCCTTGGACCATCCTTTGCCACAAAGTTTGATAAGCAAGTGCTTATTCTTTGTCATATGTCCGGAACATCCACTTTGTCAAAGTACGGACACCTACAAAACAAAGTTAATACATTTTAGGTACCCAAACCTGTTTGGGTCCATAAGTGGTCGATAGTAAGCATGACCCTTGGTAAGTTTCCAAAAGGTCTTCTCCTAAAAGTGTCATACTTTGGTTCATACATGTATTCCACACATCCATAAGTTCTAATAAAGAGGTTGTGTAGGATTCATATATGTTTTACGGCCTTTTGATTTATAATCTTTTGTTTTGAAGTGACTTTTGGTGTTAGAAGCATTAGTATAACCATTTGTTTGTTTGTCTGTTAGGAGCAAAGTCTGTAGTATGGAGTCTCTTGAGGTCCTGTTGAGGTCTTTTATAAGTCCTCTGTTGAGTTCTTTCTTTGATTCCATTGCTTAGGTTTTACCCTAGCAAAGATGGTTATCTTGGTTGTTTCTATCGGCGAGTACAAGAATATTCCAATCATCATCGATGAGGAGCAGTCTACCTTTCCCACGAGATAAGTATCCCTTGTATGATTAACATTTTTAGATTTAGGATTCTTATCCTTGGAATATTTCTGACCTTTGCCTTTTTGTGGTCCAGCAGACTTGGTAGCAGGTCTGCTATCAGTAGGTCTAGAAGGTCCAACAGTCCTATTTTTGGATTTGTTCTTTTTGTTAGGAGCTGTTGACTTCTTTGACTTTTGATTTTGCTTCATTGAAGTATTCTCAGTAGGTTTTACTGCCTCAGCAACCTTATTTGGAGTTGGATCTTGTGCAGTACAAACTCGGGACCAGTCTCGTACTAGATTCAAGAATCTTCTTTGGATTCACTCTTTTGGATTGTTGAGTTCCAAATCCAAGCCCCTGTTCTATCACCATAAGGCTTTCCAGATTTGTATGCAGTAGAGGAACAAGATGGTTCAGCAGATTCAGAAGCTACTGGATGTTCAGCAGGCTTATACTGATTCTGTCCAGCCTCCTTTTCCTTACCTTTAAGAATCCTTAATTCAGCATTCAATCTTTCAACTTCTACTTGAAGAGCTTCTTTTCAAACCTTCACAATCTCATAACCAGATTGTATTGTCCTCGATTGATTGAGGATGGCATCCAAAGCTTCTTCATTGTAGGAGTTTCTAGGATTTGAACCACAAGTTGATTCACAATCACTTCAAAGCAGAGTGTTAATTGATCTGAGTGATTGTATACCTCCTCGTTTCATCCATATTGGCCATCAAAGCATAATCTTCCATATCAGCAACCAATGCTGTGTCATCTGATTCATTTCCTTTTTCAGATTCCACTTCATACCCTGATTCATCTTCAACAACCATAGCCTTCTTGCCATGTCTTCTTTGTTGACTCTTGGTCTTTAGTAGGTCTGGACAATCAGGTCTAAAGTGTCCAGGCTTCTTACAGTTGAAACAAAGATAATCAGGTTCCTTACTTTGTTTTAACTCAGGACAGTCAGGTTTGAAGTGTCCTTGTTTCTTGCAATGAAAGCACAGATAGTCATTGTCTTTCTTTGATTCTTCTTTCTTCATTTCAGTAGGCCTTTTTGTGAAATTTCTTGAAGGGGCCTTTCCAGTCTTCATCATCCTGATTTTCTTGCTCAGTAGAGCAATCTGTTCCTACATCTCATCCAGCAGATCATCTTGTCCTCCAGATGTTTCTTCCTGATGTGAAGCAACCAATGTAGTGGTCTTTGGCTCTTCTTTTTCAGTCTTAGGTACAAGCTTCTTGCTAAATTCATAAGCCTTAAGATCTGAAAATAACTTGAATGTGTCTTCTTCATGAAGCTTTCTCATTTCTTCTATTGCAGTCACCTTCATTTTCCAAACATCTTTTGCAGGTAATGCTTCCAAGATTTTTGTGTTTATTTCCACTTTTGAATAGCTTACACTCAGCAGGGTAAGTTCATCCAGATAGCATTAAATCTTGATTCCATCTCGCTCAATGGTTTCATTTGGCAAAGATCTTGAACTTTTGAAACCTCTTTTGACCACACCGATTTTGTTCTTCTTTATAGGATCGGTGGCTTCACATGATCAATCTGTATCTTGTCCCAAAGTTCCTTTGCAGTTTTGCAATCTTTAACCTTCATGTACATATTGCTATCCAAGGTTCTATAAATGATATCAATAGCAATATTGTTGAGGGTTTGCTCTTTTTCTGTCTTCTGCATTCCATTCTCTTTTTGGTTTAGGAATGTACTCTGTAGTATCACCCACTGTTACTTTTTCAATCTCCAGTGGTCCATCAGTTAGTACATCCATCATCTCATCATGAGTTGCAGCAAGGTAAGCCTGCATTCGACGTTTATATTCATCAAATCTATCTAGAGAACACATCAGCATAGTTCTAGCATACTGGGTGTTATCCATGATGCAAGTTTTTGAAAATCAGTAACTTGAAAAAGTTTCAAAGTATTTTCACAAGCACAACAAGTAGGATTTCTTCAGAACAGAAGCACTGCTCCGATACCAATTGTTGGTCCCTTGAAAAGGATTTGGTTAAGTTTAGATGGGGGGTGAATAAACTTAACACTTAAAACTTTAGAGTTAACAAATTCAACAACTTCAAGAACTTTGAAGTTCGATGAATCTGGCTTGATACCTCAAGAGCTCTTTGATAAATGATGAGTCTATTGATGATTCAGTTCATGAATTTGTGCAATGAATTATGTCAAAATTAAGCCTTAATACTTGTTGTTAAATATGATACTAAGTATTAGATACTCAATGTAATGTATGTGTGTGAGTTCGATTGCTAGATTCGATGGGTTGATGTGTATAATAAACTAAGTGCGAGAATGTAAATCTTTGAAAGTAAGTAGGCGATTTTATAGTGGTTCAGGTGGTGTAATCCCTCAGTCCACTCTTCTCTTCCTGTGATGTTGGAGGAAATTCATTAGAGATCTTTGATGTTGCGATTACAAAGATTCCTAAGGTTGCTTGTCCTTCACCAATGACTATGGCTTCACAAACCGAAAACTCGGGAACAGTAGGATTGTTGCTCCAAAGTCTTCCTTTGGTCCTTGAAGGGTAGGATTGCCTCTTCACCACCACTCCACCACAAACAATGATCTTTCACACCCAACAGATGCTTCTTTGTCTTCAAAGAGGTTACGAGTAAAATAAAGATTGAATCAAATAAATGATTCGATTGCTGTGATTTGATTAGGATGATATAATCAGCAGACTTGCGTCTTCAAGTGTGTATACTTGATGTAGCTTGAACACAGAAAACACTTGAAGATTTTCACTGGATCAGTAAGGTTAAGCTCAAGAGTTCGTAGGTGCTTTTTATTTGTAATTATCTCTTAAATTTTTCTCTTAAAGTTCAACAACCATCTCTTCTTTTCTGAGTTGAAGGTCCTCTATTTATAGGTAGGAATGCATGTGACTTATATTTGAAATTCAAATGTAACCGTTCCTGGTTTTTGTCTCATTTGATTTGCTTTCTGTCACTATTCATAGGATCGATAATCGCCGTAATTTCTTTTTGTGAAGGCGATCTGTGGCCCACCTTTGACTTATAACTATTGGATAAAATCCTGAATCATCCCAACGTTCTTTTAATCTCAGCCCTTGATTTGTTTGATAAATCAGAGGTAGTTGGCTGTCTTTATCCATATAATCTTCCAATGTAATCTTGAATTAACCGAGGTACATTATCGTGAGTTCATCATCTGTTGTAATACTTATCGATCATTTGAATGTAAATTTTCTGTGTAATAAATTTAATGCAGCTGATTTCTTTTATCTAACTTTTATTTGTGAAGTTAGATTACACCTTTTTAATTATAACCAAGTTTCAAACATCATCCAACTTATGGAACTTAGACCTTGTACACAAGGTATATGTAATCACTTTAGGTCATCACAGATTTGCCTAAATTCTGATTCCATATCCTTGACTTAAATTACTAAGTTTGATCCCTTAGCCTTCAGAATCGAGTTTGAGCCTCACTCTTTTTCGGGCCTTCAAAGAGGTTCGACTAGTCTCATCGACCAATCTACCCATCGATATGGACCGGTCACTTGAAACAAGTCGGTGACCTTTCTGAGGCTTGTTTGATCAAACCTATACAAGGACCAAACTCTAATAAACCTATACATTTGATCTAGACATCTTTTTGCCTTTGCACTATAACAGCTAGTCTGGCACTCATCATCAAAACATAAAAAATAAGTCCAACAGTTTCGGGTCGAGGCTGTCTTTTAAGTACAATACGTACCTAATGTCGAGTTGTTGCTTGAAAGATGAAGCCTGTCGAAACAGGTTCCACAGAGTTTATTAGACCATTAATGTTATCCTTAGTGTTGTTCTGAATAACAAAAATAGTATTGTTGTTGTTTAATGAGTTGTTGGTTCTTCGTTACGGTACACGGTGTCGAATGGTTACTTGGTGTTGAATACACAGCCATTGTCGAGTAAATACTATACTTGAGTACAATTGATGTCCATTTGTTACTTTAATGGGGTGTACATGCGAAATTGTAGTTGCTAGCATGTAACACTCCTTGTTGCAGGGGAGCTAATCAATACAGATGCACACTGAAGACCTTACAGCAGGTATATGGGGAAATAAAGGGCTCTCTTACAAGTAGACACCGAGACTTGATGCAGGAAACACCTTTCAAGCATTTGCTTAAAGCTTTGGATGACGACAAGCTAAATCTCAGAAAAATGTCTAACGAAATGTTAGACCATGTTATTTCAACTTATGATAGACAAAAAAAATCGTTCAAGTTCGGTGGTAACTACTACAAACCGGAAGTAATGGATGTGAAGCTTGTGTTCGGAATAGAAGATTGTGTGAAGGAAACCGGTAAAATGAAGAGACACGGGAGAAGTTCATCGGCATTGGCATCGCGGATATTTCCAGGGAAGGATAGGCTAACAGCAAACCGGTAAAATGAAGAGACACGGGAGAAGTTCATTTGTCCATTTGAGTACAATTGATGTCCATTTGTTACAATTGATGTCCATTTGTTACCTAGTGTCGAGTTGTTTCTTGAAAGATGAAGTTTGTCGAAACAGGTTCGACAGAGTTTATTAGACCATTATGTTACCCTTAGTGTTGTTCTGAATAACAAAAATAGTATTATTGTTATTTAATGAGTTGTTGGTTCTTCGTTACGGTACACGGTGTCGAATGGTTACTTGGTGTTGAATACATAGTCATTGTAGAGTAGTTACTATACTTTAGTACAAATGTACAATACGCAGTGTCTTTGATCTAATAACAATAAAAATTAGAGATAAAAGGCAAAAAAAAAAAAAAGGATAGATTTTGCTGTAACAGCATAGTCATAAAATCAGGGGATTAAATGCTATAATCGGCAGAAAAAAGGGTGATTGAAATTATTGGATCGTAACCGCAACAACATATATATAATGTTAGAAATAGCAAAAACTTGAATCTGTAAAAAAATTCAGATTGCGGTAGATATAGAGTATGATGTCCAATTTTATCCAGAATCTGTTGAATAGAGATCATGTATACAGATTCTGATGTAGCACATTTTAGTTGGATCAGGAGCTGTATATACAGATTTACCACTTTTACAGATTCTAATGCAAGTGTTCTAATATATCACACATAAAGATTCACCCCGTTGCTTGAACACCCCGTTGCTATCCCATCTAACTAAAAGGTCGACAAAATCACCTATATTAAGGATTTTTTTTGTTTTTTGTTTTTCCTATATTAAGGAATTAGTTTAATATATTTTGATTTTAACCATAAAATGATCTATATATATTGATTGACCCGATAACCAGCTCCAAACCTAGTTATTACCCATTCTACACGGCTTATGACCCGACCTCATTCAATACTCAGCTTTAATTTTTGCCAATTTGCACAATTGACTCATTAAAGTGATTAAATGCTATTTATGACCAAATTCAAAATTCAAACAAATCCTGGAAATCATTCTATTAAAAATGATTCAAAATTTAAACAAATCCCGTAAATACTCATTAAAGTAATTAAATGCTATTTATGAACAAATTCAAAATTTAAACAAATCCCGGAAATCACTCTATTAAAAACTAATTCATAATTTATTCAAATCTCAGAAATCACTCCGTTAAAAACTAATGATTTTTTACTACGTTGAAGATGGTAGATTTGTAGATGTATAATCCTATATTTACTTATTTACCTAAAATTCGGGTATGTTTTTATTTTTATTTTTTTTATAGTATAAATCTCAGTTGTTCATCTCTTTGTTTTTTGTGTTTATTTATTCTTATTGTATTTGCCCAGAATGAATTCAACAAGAGGCATCATGTATGATTTTTTAGTTGAATCACAATTTTCCACTTATTGGTTTTCCGTTTTTGTGTTTATTCATATTATAGTTGCCTAGAATGAATTAAAAAAAGAAGAAGCATCAGGGATGATTTTGTTTTAATCGCAATTTTCCAGTTATTGGTTTTTCGTGTTTAGTTTTGATTATAGTTGCCGACAATGAATTGAAAAAAAATCATCAGGTATGATTTTTTTTGTTCTTGCTGAATCGCAGTTGTCCGGCTCTTGATTTTTTTGTATTTAGTTTTGCTCTGTACGGGATGTATGTTGTAATGTTTTTTTTTCATGAGACACGGTTGTTTTTCTGTCAATGGGGTTCATGAATCATTTTTTCTGACGTGATTTCAAAAAATTCGCTGTCGAAATTCACTATTATTCGAAATTCACTATCGAAATTCACTGATTTTCGGGATTCACTGAATGAATTTCGACAGTGAATCTCACGAAAAACGTCAAAACGAAGAGAATCAAAAAATAAAAAATTCAGTGAAATATTTATCACGTTTGGAGATCTAGATTAAAAGATACGAATGTTTGAAAATAGAGGAGAAAGAGAAAAAAGGAAATTAAAAAACACACGGGTACAACGTTCAGCATATGGCGTGCGAATTTTATTTTATTATTTTTACTTTGTCTTTTAGGCTATAAAAACAATAGAAGTTATCATTCTTCCAGTAAAAAATATATGGCTCTCATGTTACTTTTTTTTTTTTTGATTGAAGGCTGTCATGTTATTTAAAATATTCTAAACTGTGTCCTTATACTTAATTCTATACATAATTTATTGCATTTTTTTTCCAAAGATCCACCCGTTTCTTTATATCTAACTAAAAGGTCGGCAAAATCACATAAATTAAGAAATTAATTTAATATTTTGATTTTAACCTGATTTTTTTTTTTAGATAAAATTATTATTATATACTGTATATACACTACCTCCCTCCGATAAAAGTGTCGAGCTCGTACATATTAAATAAGAATAGTAGGGTTCTAAGCGTTCAACAGACAGGTAGGGTTTACCTATGGAGATGTCATGAATTGAACAATTAACCGGATAGATTAACAAAAATTAGAGGTAGAGGAGAGAAGAAATTGGGGACGAAGGAGAAGAATTTTATTGATAAGGGAGAAGATAAGACAATTACATTCAACATATCTAATGACACTCCTTTTACACCCATATATAGCTTTAGATGACGTCACTTTCTAGTTAAATGACATCATAGACCGCCAAATACATAAATTCGAAAATACATATAAAAATTATAATAAAAGGCAATATCGTGACATATCCTTCCCCTCAACAACCACCTTGTCCTCAAGGTGGTGAGATGAAAATCCCCGTCTAAATCCTCCCAGGAGAGCTGCGAGACTGATACAAAAGAACCCGGATCCCATATGTAGTGTTCCAGCTCCGCAGTAGAAAATACCAGTGCGTTAGGGGTTAATCCAATATCATCCAAGGCACCAATTGTGTCTCCCAACCCACCGGAAATACAACATGAAGCATACAAAGCATCCCAATCTGGGTTCCAAAACGGTTGTCCAGACAAACACCCCAGTATCATTATTAGTCCAGTTATCTCCAATGTAGTATCCATACGTACTACATCCTTTCCCACCCTCTCAAAAACATCCTTGTCCTCAAAGATGTAGAAGGAAATGACATTTTGTCCTGGATCCCAAACAAAGTTTTGCAATTTAGCAACAGTTACGCCATCATAGTCATTTGAGCTCAAGTACTGTTTGAGATGCTTAAGCTCACTTAATAGAAAATCCAACTCAAATTTCCCAGGTCTCAACGTGTCCAAACCAATGTGCAGTATAGAAAATCCATAGTCTTCCATATCACTAATTTTGTCCATATCATGTAATAAAGAAAGCAATAAGTTCCATAGGTAAAGACCACCCAAGTGAGCCCACAAACTGTAACAACCTTCATCTAAGAGACCTAAAACTTTGATATCTTGGCACCAAGTCACCAGTCTGCCTATTGAAAAGTGATTGAACACCGTCCACTCAACAACTTTATCAATGTCGTCATACTCAAATACGACTATCGGACTCCTCCTACCAAGCTCCCAAGTGACAGACTCAACCAATGATGCAGCAACATTAGTTGTAATGATCTTCCAACTATTATCCTCAAGGAGTCCACCCGAATAGAAAATGAAATAACTCTTCAAACTCCAAATTCTCAAGCCATCCAGAATTTTATCGAAGTATACTTGATAATTGCACCTGGAAAGGAAAAGGATTGACAGCAGTTTGATGTTCCGACCATTATCAAAAGGTCTGCCCCAGTTTGGGGCAAAACGATCCTCCTGAATCCAAGTTCTTAACAGGCATAAATACATGTTATTCCTCCGTGAAACATCAGAATAATCAGATGCATTTCCATTCCAATTGTTACTTCCACGTTTTCGAAGAGGATGAAGGACATTTGAACCAACAAAAGATGTTGTTGCTGCTGCAAAAGAAGTCTCAAGGAAGTTGGCACTGCTGTGTGATGGAATCAATCTCCTGCTATAAAGCAAGCTCGCATGATTCTTTCTTCTTCGTTCAGTGTGGACTGCAAGATGTTTTTGACAACTGCGCTTGTCATCATCGAATTCAGACAAAGAGTGGAACCTGCTGCACTGCAGACAGAACCTTTGTCCAACACCATTGACATGAGCTTTAGCTGTCTTTGAGTGAATTTCATAAACTTTATGCGTTTCAGAAGATGCTATCGCCTTACGCTCAAATTGACCTCCCCGATCGAAAAAATAAAGATACCTCCAACTCCAAACTCTTAAGGAGCAGGATCTCCCACCCGGATCAAACAAAAGCATTATATCATCCTTACGATTTCCATTTGCCAGGGATATGCTCTTACGTGAACATAAATCAGCCAAATGCAGCTCAAACCCTGTTGGACATGACCTTCGGTTGTTTTGGACGTGTAGGTAAGTAAAAGGATCATATAAAGTAAAAGTTTCGATTACTTGAGAAGCCATAGGAGAAATGATTTCCATATCCTTCAGTTTTTCCTCCTCACTAAGTTCATCCAAAGAATCACTCCAAGGTTCAAGTGTCTTTAAGCTTTGCTCATTTGATTTCAGATTCACCTGAGATTCTTCAGCTTTTGAACCATGAGCTTCAGCATCTTGAAATTCATTCGGGATTTGGCCAGGCATTTCGTCGAACATGTTGCGTGCAGCCTTCGTACCTGTCCAAAATGGCTTAGTCATTTCATCGAGCACCTCGTACGCTTCACTATCCAACATATTCTGATAAAAAACAACTTGTGTAAGCATTGTTGCTTCTTCAAATTCCATATTAGGCGAGGCTTTAGTCGACCCACTTTCAATTGCACCAGCCACATAGCCCAAAACGCATGGTATATCAACAGAGGAAGACATAAAATCATTGTACGCACCATTCTCTGCATTTTTCCCATACCTGACACCATCATTGGAGCCTTTGCTAGCTGAGTTAGGTGCTGTTATTGCTGATTCTAATTCGTCATCACTTGACTGAAGATGAAGTTGCTCATACTGCGAAGAAGTCGACTGAGAACCTTCAAACACCAGTTGTTCTTCGAATTCATTCTCTGTAATTGGAGTATCATAAACGAGAGTTTCAACTTGCTGCACTCCATTCGGCTGCACATTAAGCTGACTCCCCTCATCGCAAGACATTTCAAAATACACCGTGCAAGCTTCATTCCGCACAACATATTTAACATAAACGGAACCATCATTTCCCTCCAACCCCAACCATTCATCGTCGTGCAACACCTCCACAACAGGATTTTCTATTGTTATGGCTGATTTCAGATCTTCATTCACTTGTCCATTCACTGTGACTTCGAACGAAGTAGTAGAAGGTGGAGAATCAATAGTAGAAATTGTGACTTCGATCGGCTGCTGCACCAATTTTTCTTCGACGGTAAGCTCAGATCGGATTCCTTCAGCCACCCTGTTTGCCTTGATCTCCTTGAGATTCTCTTCAATAAACATCATTGATTCCTCAAATTTTGCATCATAAAAGGCATTAATCAATTTACTCCTACTCGAGTATTTAGATAATCCCGATCGAATGTCCCAACTCAAATTTTCAATAAATCCATCAATATAATCCTCTTCCTCAGCCGGAAACGGTAAGCTAGCCATTTCCTCCTTCCAGTCGCGGAACCGAGCGTAATAATCTTCTACAGTCATTCCAGTCATTTGTAACGGTCTGACAAACCATTTCAATTGCCAATAGAGTTCCATTTCCGGAAGATGGAGCACCATGCTAACTATTGTAAGGTTTTTTTTTTTTTTTTTGATCGGCAGAGAATAGAGAAAAGAGAATAGAGAAATGGAGATTAGAAGCGAGGAAGAAGAAGAAGCCGAGAATCGGTAGCTCTGATACCAAATGTCATGAATTGAACAATTAACCGGATAGATTAACAAAAATTAGGGATAGAGGAGAGAAGAAATTGGGGACGAAGGAGAAGAATTTTATTGATAAGGGAGAAGATAAGACAATTACATTCAACATATCTAATGACACTCCTTTTACAATCGTATATATATTAATTGAGCTTTGACGTCACTTTTTAGTTAAATGACATCATGAATCGCCAAATACATATATTCGAAAATACATATAAAAATTATAATAAAAGGCAATATCGTGACAGGAGACAAACAACGTTGTGTTCCGAGACGAAATCAAATCGCTTGAGGATTTGGTATTCGAAATATTTATTAGGTTGGCGGTGAAGTCTCTGATCCGTTTTCATTGCGTATCGAAAGGTATGTGTGGAATGATTGATAGCTCAATGTTTGTTAAAAATCATAATTTTCATGGTCGGTCCGTATCGGATGATGATTACGCCATATTAGTCTTCGATCCCAAGCATAATAATCGGTTGTTTCCCGTGAATTTTTACGATGATAATCTGGATCGTGCTAAGGCAATAGAGTTTATGAATTGTAGTTTAACTAAACAATTCGTTCCAATGGATTGCTGCAATGGTGTTTTTTGTTTTACGAATAATAACTATCCAAAAGAATGGTATGTTTTATGGAACCCGTGTAACGGCACCGCTTCCCGACGGGTTGAACTTGATTGCTCCCCAGATGTCGACACTGTCTCGATGGGTTATGACTATGTTAACGATGATTACAAGTTAGTCCGTTTAATAGAAACAAGTATGGAAGTTTACGGTTTCAGAAAAGATTCATGGAGAAAATTCAACGGTTTGTTTAATTTTGACCGCAAAAGAGGAGTTTGTCTTGGTGGTGCTATGCATTGGTTGTGGAGCTGTAGTGACGATAATACCGACTCGTCATCATCTCAGTTCATTGTTGCATTTGATTTCGCGACGGAAACATTTAGATCGTTACCTTTACCGTTGGAGGCTATACAACATAAACTCGAACTTATGGACTTCGGAGGGCGTTTAAGTGTAATTATTAAGAAACCGGGTCGCACTTGTAAACAAACTCTTTGGGTGATGGAAAAGTACGGCGTTTAAAGATCTTGGACTATATTTAACACTTTTAGCCGCTTAACATACCATACTTTTTTTTATTTTCCAAATAGTAAAAGGCTATTGCTTTGCAACTTTGAACATTTGAGATGGTGGGATCCTCAAGACGGCAACTCATTTGAGAGAAGGAGAATCCAATTTCAAAGTTCATCAACAGGCAGAAACAAGGATGCATACGTCTTTGTCAGGAACCTCGTTAGACTTTGATCAGAGTACGTGAGGAACCTCGTCAGATTTGAACACAAACAAATGCATTAGCAGACTCAAAGTACATACAAACACAAAAAGCCCAGAACGTCCAAGTTCACTCAAGCATATTTCATCAAACAGCTTTGGATTAATTCAAATAAATTCATCAAGTTCAATATATCCCGGATATACCTGTGCAAACTGGAGAGATAAGGCAGTATTTGTGCACAATGGAGAGATAAGGCAGCTTTTGAACCACGGTTTTATCCAATTAGAGCTCCAAAAATTGAGTCCTGCAGAACCAAGCAGGAATGCGATTCGTGGTCAAGAGTTCGAAGGAAAATCCGGCTCTTTATCTTAATGGTAGGATAGCTATATATGTGTGTTTAATCAAAAAATACACGCTTTTGATTTTCAGTAAATAGATAGCTTAGAGTTTATCTCTTTTGTTTCAAGCAAACTCAGCCTCCCATGGCTATAAGAAAGAAGATCGGATGATCAAATAATATACAAGAAGTTTCAATAAAATAAATCCCTTTTATATTTACCTTGTTTTTCTTCATTGTATCAGAGCCTAGTGGTTGTTAACCATAATAAACCACCGTATATCATCATACACAACCAGCAAACACTATGACAAGCCTATCCCTCTATGTATCCAGTTTCATATCCCTAAAACTCACCCCAAAAGATTGCCCCCTGTGGAGAGAACATGCACTGGCCCTAGCAGAAAGTGAGGACCTCATTGATCACCTGGACAAGAAGACCCCAGCACCTGCATAATTCAGCACAACAAGCACATAAACCGTATCTACTACACAGACACAGAACCCTGAATATACAAAGTGGAAAAAAAGCAGACATATTACTGAGAGGGTGGTTGATTGGATTTAATCAAAACCCTAGTTGTATGGGATGCACTCAAGGGAGCATATGCTCAGGATTCACAGGAACGAGAATTTAATCTCAAGCAACAAACCGCATATCTGAGAAAGGAGGAAAATAAAAGCATCAATGAACACATTCAACAATTCAAGGGGCTGTGTGATAGTCTAGCAGCAATTGGAAAGCCAGTGCAGGATTCTGAAAAAGTCTACTTCTTGTTGACAAGTCTAGGGACTCAATATGAGACATTTACAACCACAATGTTGAAACCCCCCAGACCAACCTATACTGAACTAGTATCTCAACTACAAAACATGGATCAAAGGAGAACATGGTTCTCTACAAAAGGCACAGAAGGACAGCCCCTCACTCAAATGGCCTTTTATGGACAAAGGCCTCAGCAGAGAACTGAAAACCCCACCATATTCACCTCAACATGTAGAGGATTTCAGGCACAATAGTCAACATGATCAGCTTCAAATAGTGGACAAAGGAAGGTCTTTAAGAGAATGACTAAGGCATAAAGAGACCAGTACATGGATGAAACTTGCCATCATTGTGGAGTACCTAGTCACACTGCCAAGATCTGCTGGTGGAACCCTAAAGCACAGGATGACAACACTCCACATGCACTGTCAGCACTCACATTGGATAACACCATAGCAGACACATAGTGGATTATGGACACATAAGCTGTTAGGAAATCAACTAGTTTAACGCAGCGTTTAGAGATAAAAAATTCAGTGAATTTTTTTTATCACGTTTAGAGATCTAGATCAAATGATGTGAGCGTTTTAAAATGGAGGAGGAAACAAGAAAAAAAAGACACACAGGTACAACCTATCTTGTATCGAAAGGGTTTTCGTGCTATACACCACGTTGAGAATTCCTATGTACTGTGCTTTTTCCTTAGCGGCCTCGAAAGGAGGTCCTCTTACGGTGCTACGGACAAGCCGTCCGAAGTGCAAGGGGTAAACTTCGGACTCGGATAGGATTATGCGTGCCAAGCCCTTTTGGGTGTCATATTTTGGCGAGTTTGTTGTACCTTCTTCGCCCCTATGTTAGCGGCCATAATATTTTCTTACGTTTTACCATTTGTTACACGAGAAAGAAAAGGTTACACACGAACTCCCGTTCTGCGACGTGGTGGCGGGACCGCCAGGAGTGGTTACAGGTGTAGATTGGGTTCAATCTACAGGGGTCATGCAAATACATAGGCCCCTTATCTTGGATGAATGGGGTGGTTTAGAAGGCACTTTCCAATCTACGGTCCCTCGCAGCGAAGGGTTAGGCAGGTAGTATGGGCCCTCTGACTTCCAGCTATGTGATGTGCGGCTCCCGTGAAGCACATGAAGGGAAGCTCGAAGAGCTTACGGGTGAGCTTACGCTTACTCTTAGCCTCTTTGATTGGTAGGTAGGCGGGCTAAGTCCCCTACTTATGATTCAATTCATAAGGCTAATTTTATGTTATCGTGACGCTTTGGTTAGGCCAACTACTACTACTCTATGCTAGCTATGTAACATCCCGACTTTTCGTAAAAGGGTAAAATAGTCATTGGGCGTATTTACTATGACCTAATTATTATTTATCCTATTTATTTGATTAAAAGGGATTTAATTAAAAGGATTTAGCAATTAATTATAAAAGATTTAATTAATGGCTATAAAAAAGAAAATAATACCAATATTTTCCTCATTAACATACACGCACATTCAAAAAAAAAAACAAAAGAGGACAATGCAAATATGAAGAAAAAAAAGACGCAGAGTTTCGCAGGATGCCTGGAACGTAAACTTCAACTGTGAGATCAATCCGTTCATCTGATCAAGATGCCGCATGAGAGAAAAGTGATCAGCATAATGAGACGCAACTTTGGAAAATAACATCTCTCAATTTCGTAAGTTTTGAATTTAGCCCTAGTTTTTGGTAACCGTTGAGTTTGATCTTCAAAAATTCGTATCTTTCAATCCGTAGCTCTGTTTTTCAGCCATGATTAGTCGAAACGATCGTCTTGGAGCGTAGATTATTCTAAAAATAGTTTGGCAGCAAGTAATCCAGGTAATCTTCGGTTTATTGCACTTTCTCAGTTTCGGTTTTCTGCAAAGAAATAGGATTTTAGGGTTTCTTGTTGATCAAATAGGTTTTAGGGTTGAGGATAAACAGTTGTTACAGTTGCTTGGCGTTTTGCTTGAGGTTTTGCTGGCAATTAAGGTAAGTGGCTCTTCCTAATGAATAATTTTAGTTGCATTATGTTAGGTTCAGTTTTGAAATAGATTGGTGATTAGAAATCACGTTTATGTTAGTTCTTGTCTATGTTAAGCTATGGGATACTTTGAACATGTTTCCCTGTTGTTTTTCTGAGTTTTTGATGGTAAACATGGTTGGTTTGGGTTAGAAATCGTTAAGTGATGAAAAATAGGTTTTAGGGCTGCTTCTGCTAGGATGCGTACGCATTGGCTAGCAATGCCCACGGATCCCTGTTACAGGATTGCAGGCCTCGGTTTTGTCTGATGAATGCGCACGCATTCAGAGCAATGCGCACGCATGCATGATTCAGGATGCTTAGATGTAGCTTCAGCATAGGTAATGCGCACGCATTCATAAGAATGCGCACGCATTGATCAAATAGCAAGTTTCCAGCATGTTTTTAGTTAGGGAATGCACATGCATTGCATAAGGATGCGCACGCATTGCCCCCAGTTTTAATTAAATGTTGTTTAAGCCTTTTAATAAGATGTTAAATGTTATAATTTGATCTAATAACCTTAAATGAAAATGAACAAGCCCTGATTGAGTTTCTGATTTGTTCAGTTAAAACACCGAATGTACTCTTAAAGGGAGTTGAAGTTCGGATCCTTCGGAAGAGCATGAAAAGGCTTGTGCTTTGATGAACTAGAGTTCATCAATGTCTGTGTATTTGCTAGGACTTGTCCGTGTCTAGTGGTCTAGGGAAGAGAGTAGTGTATGTGAGGGAGCTTACTTGAAAACACTTAGGTTGCTCGTTAATTCACAATAATAATTACATATGTGTAGTAAAAGCTAAAACGTCACTTATTCTCGGTTAGACACTCTTTCATATCGGCGATGTGATATGTTCATAAAAGGTGAACAACGCTGCTAGCCTATAAACGGCTGAATGGCAGTGGAGGAAATTCATCGGACGTATACGCATACCGGGGAGACCCCGGAGCTAATCAATGCTAATCACCGTTAGTTAGCAAGTATATCTTCAGGCTGATGAACGCCATGCGCAGTGTCCTTGAGTAATGACGTAACCAAGATAAGCTAAGCTAGAAAAGTTTAGTCATGACGTGTCGATGTGCATGGATTGAACCCTAGATTGAGTCGGTCTCATAAAGATAATATAATAATTATAATAATAGCCTTTCGTTATATAACTTAGTTATTAATTAGCTTCTCACTTTTACTAAGTACTTTGTACTTACCTCCTTTGCATTTTATTTTGTATGCATGATGAGCGTAAAATTTACCCTTCAAAAACAATTTATAAAGGAATCGAATCCGTGGGTAAACTAACTCTCTAACAGACAGTGTACCGGGTCGATTGTTAGAATAGCTACAGGAGTATGAGGTCGAACCCAAAGGAATATGGTTGTGAATACCAAAGCAAACTTCAAACTTAGTATAGGCAATCCAGTGTTTAAAAGGGTTAATTACTACAACGACTACTAAAGCAAATATCAACGAAGTTTAACTAAGGGAGAGGGACATAGCCGAACCATGATCCAAATAGCTAATTTCAACCTTAAGGATACACGAAACCGGGAGTGTGCAATATAACAAACGAACTCTCACATTCAACTTCACGGGTGCGTGCTCCTAATTCTGGTGCTAAGATCTGAACAACTCTCCTTTAACACCCTATTCCATGTTAACTACCCTTCCCTTTAGAAGATTCACTAACAAGACATGATACGCACTAGAGCCGCTTAAACGTTAAAACGAGTAACCTCACTTTGGGCCCGGGCTTAACAACTAAGCCGAGTCTACGCCGTGATCCTAGAACCCTTTTCCCACACCCCTCTCTCTGAACAACTCTCAAGAGTGGTGTGTGTGATTTTTGAGGTAGCTAATCTAGTCCAAATCCGTTATAACAAGTTCTAAGACGTGAAACATGCAAGATACTACAATAAAAAGCACTACACACTCCCTATTTCATCACCCAAGGGTTGATTTCACCAAATTTCACATGATTCGACTATGAGAAGGAATTAGCTACTCATTATACTAGTTAAAACATAAAGAAAATAGTAAACAAGAGACATAACAAGTAAAAGAAAGGAGATATTTACCATTGAAATGCAGAAATTCGAATTTGGATCAAAAGGTACAAAATAGAAAATTAACTAAAAGATAGAGACTTGGTGTTTGAAATGGAAATCTAATCTAGAAAATGTAAAGATTGAGCTAAGATGTTGTTGATCTACATAAAAAGATTGTATTCTAAGCTATTACAAAAATCGAGCTAAAAAGAGGGTAGAGTTTGGCTAAGAAGATAGTTATTGCCAAAAATAGTCAAAGGGGGGTATTTATAGGAGGGGAGAAAAATCTGCAGGATTCTGGCCCAAACGCACTGTTCGGTTAAAAACAGTTTTAAAATTTATTTAAAACCGATGTCAGCCCCAAGTGCGAAGGCTCGCAGCTAGTGGTGAAACCGGGTCGAACCCGCAGGGAATTGTACGAAAAGTTGTGCCTTCGATTTTCTTTTATAAAGTTGATGACTATGATCTTGGATTTTTAGTTAAAAATAAAAATAAAAATTTCAAAACTGAAAAGAAAAACTACCACGTGACAAATCTTTTTATAAAAATTATAATTAAAACAACTAGAACTCACTGTTGTTCCACCACCCCACCGAAATTAACAAGAAAGACACACATTCATTTGCAAGCCTTGGATTAACATCTACTAAACAGGCGTTTCCTCTCTCGATTTAACGCTGTTAATTAGTCCACCGCTCGGTGCAACTAACGGACTTATGGAGCAAAGATATGGATATAAAATCCCAATCTAACAATATTCTCCCTCAACTCTCGTTTTTAGGAGCAATATTGTCACTCTCCTTCACGGTAATCTAAGAATTTATCAACTGTCGTTTATTTAAATTCAATTAGCATGCAACACACGTATGGTTCATACATATTGCACATAAACAATTTAAAACATGAAGGAAGAACAAGAAAGCTTACGAGAACGAATGAATGCGAAATTCTTATTTATTCCGGTGATGGTGGCTTCACAGTGGTGGTTCTAGCCTTGAGCCCTTAGCCACTCATCCTCTTCACGGACAACTTCCTTCGATAATCCGTTTAAGCGTTACAACAGTACTACTTTATTTATTCATACATAAACATATACATATACATACATAGACATATGTATACATACATGGGCCCAAAATAAAAGAAAATGAGATCGATGAAATATATATATATGTGGATGTATATATATATATATTGGGGCGTGTGTGTGTGTGTGTGTATATATACATACACAAGTGTGTGCAAAAGAAAATTGAAAGGAAAGAAAAGGGAAGAAGGAAAGGAGAAAGAAGGGGCAAAGGAAATGGAGGGAGAGTGAGGGGTTTATATAGGTGAAGGATAAAGAGAATATGCTTGGGAATATGCTATCCTTAATCACCAAGGCAAGATATTTATTTTTGCTCCTTGGCCGTTTCGAATCAGGAAGGGGCCGATTCGAATCGGCCCTTGATCGATCAAAGTGAGATCTTACGTCTCGTCATTGATCTTGATTCCGTCTCATGATAAATCCTAACTTTCTTTCCTGAACACAAAGAAACGAACCGCGAGTAAATCTGACAATAAAAGTTAAAAAGCACAGTATTTGTACTGTGTATACATATTTTATACTAATATATTTTTGATAGGTTTATGATAGAAAATTCATAAAATACATAGATAATTCATAGATAATATATAGGTTTTTATCGTAATTTATATCATATATTTATCATACATCACGCACGTTTGGAGAAAAATTTTGGGGTTTCATCGCTTCAAACGTGCGTTTCGCATAGGTGAAACGCGCGTTTCGCTTCATTTCTGGGCAGCTTTTGGCGATCTTCATCTGGAACGCGCGTTTAGGATGGGTCAAATACACGTTTGGTGAGCTTGGAACGCGCGTTTAGGATGTGGAACGCGCGTTTGGCAGACTTTGAACGCGCGTTTGGGGCAGTTTGAAACCGGCGTTTGGAGGGCTTCAACTCTGAATGAAAATTGACATCTGAAACGCACGTTTGGGGGGGTTCAAACGCGCGTTTGAACCCCTGTGCCCCAAAATCTTCACTTTTCTTCCTTTTTCACCTCTTTTCTTGCCTCGGTTATGCTTTCCACTATAAATCATTGCCTTCCGGGTTCTCGAGACATTAATACCCTACAACATCATGAACGACCAAAAACATCCATACAATTCCGGAGGGTAAAAGTGCTCGGGAATAGGGTTAATATCACTAAAAAGAGGTAGTAAACCATCAAAGCGACGGATTTACTCCCCGTGCTATAAGCTCACGATATCACCCCGAAAATGGTCTAAAAACACCGAGAATGTGCTAAATGTAGGATAAACGGTGGTGGAAAATGCACCGGAATCACGTAAAGTTGACTCCCATCAATGCATTGTGGGGTGAGAAGACGAACAGGTAGACGAAGAGTAGATGACGACTTTTGAAGGCAGTGAAGTCTTGACGGAGCTTCTAGTTCCTTTTCTTTGTAGAGGTTGTTCTAGACTAGTTGTATTTCTTTTCTTAGATTTGTTGTACTTCTACTTTTAAGACCTCGTATTGTATAAGTCTTTGGGTTTTTCGTCGTTGTAATTTATCTATCCATCTTTAGTATGGTTACTTTCTATTCATAGTAGCTTTTATGTTTTTACCCGAGTCTTTTTAGCTTCCGTTTCCTTTATTTTGATACGATGACGTAGAGGCTTGTGTATAATATTAGATCTATTTAATACTATATGCGCCGAACGTTTCTCTTCCGGATAAGGGCTCGGTATCCGGGAGCGGGGCGTTACAGTTGGTATCAGAGAGAAGCATCCTTTCTATCCTAGGCTTATTTTCCTCTAAGATAAGATTCCTTTAGACCTTTTAGAACTTGAGCTTGGTGGTAATCCTCGTATGACTAAGAATCCTTAAACCGTGGTTAGGTTGCATTCGAACCATGTGAAGAGTCTTCTTGGACGAAGGTTAGGTTGAGTTCCCAGTTCACATCTTTTATGTGATCACCTCAGGTTTTGTTCCTTCTAGGATCTTAGTAGAAAATTTTTCTTCCTTTGAAGTTTCCAAACCATAGCTTGTCACATTGGATTAAGTGAAACCCCTTTTGGTAAAGTTTTGGGATAGGAGTCTTATGCCTACACCTTAAAGTCGAGGTTCTCTTGGTTGATTTACTTTTTCTTACTTTCCCTTTTGAAACCTCTCCACCTTCTCTACACGAATATCTAAGTTTACTTTTATCTTGGCCTAAATCGGTAGAGAATGATACTTGATTTAACTCTACGAATCCTCAGCTTTCTCTTTTCACCATCACTTGGTTTGAGTTCATCAACATTCTTTGACCTTTTCTTTGCTTGAGATGGATTCTACACGAACTTAACGTGTAATTCTATTCCTTCCAAATACTCTTCAGTCGTTTCAACTAATAGTGTTAAAGGTCTCTTACTTGGCACATACTTTTCATCATCCTCGCATTTGGCTTTATCCAACATGAGTGAATTCTTTTGTTCTCGTGTTTTCCCTTTAACATAAGACAGTCTTCCCTTACTCTAAAAATTCTGCAAATTTTCATCAAAGTAGATTTATATCTTATCTACAATTTCCATTTTTGCTTCAACTCGATAATCATTACGGATTGTTCAGAAAATTCATGTTTATGCTGGACACTCTGTCCAGAAAATCTACAGCAGCACCTTCACTTCTTCTTCTATTTTGAACCGGTTAAACACCTTCAAATCACCTGCATTTTTGATATGATACAGAAAACACTTTTATCTAAAACTTTCCTTCTGGAATTAAGTTCATATTCGTTTTCGTTTGATCTCGATTCGCAATGTAACTCAGTGATTATTAATCTGGAAATTCTGACAGCTTGTGCAATCGTCAGAAATAAATGTTTTTGACCAAGTTATTTCCATCCAAAAATTTCAATATTTTTATATCACTTGGGAAACTCCAGTATCTAAATATTTTCTCTTTTGATCATGCTCAAACTCCTTTTCGTTTGGGCTACACAAGTCGATAATTACAAGGCTGGAGAAAATATCATACACAACAACATAAAAGGAATTCTCACCTCTTTTACTTAGGGTTTAGGCTAAGAAGGTAGTAGGTTACGATTTCATGTTTAGTAGTTCCTCGAAGTTTGATCTCCTTCTGAGTTAAACCTTCTAGTAGGAATCGTTAAAGTTAACATTGTTGTTTCTTTTGCAGTTATAAACAAGAACCAATATGCTATCCTCAAGCATGCCTTGTTTGTTGTTCAGACCCTTGTTGTGCCTGTTGTAATTGTACCTTTTTCTGGTAATTTGTTTCTCATGTAATCCCTCACTTGAGATCTTTAAACTCAATAAATCCTCTCCACTTGTTGTCATGAATTACCTCAGAAATATATCACCTTAAGCCCTTCTTCTGAACAAATTCATGCCTTCTTTCTTTTCAAATCAAGAAACAAGACCTCTTCAGAACCCCAGTGTCGCACTCCTGTTCTTCATTTCAAATTCAAGTTTGACTAAGCCTTCTGAGGTCAGAACATTTTTCTTACTTGTGTTTATTCTCAGCTTCCCTTTTAAGGGTAGTGTTGATTTTGGTGATGCTACTTGCTCTTTCAAAGTATGCATCTCATCTTCTTACCAGTTGAATCTTTAAGCCTATCATGGCATTCCTCGTCAGTTACTTATCTTTAACCTTCTAGCAAATTATGCTAAACTAGTTTCAAGCAGAAGGCAGAATCATTCAAGATGCCTTCTGAACCTTACTAGCCAACCGACTTTTGAGTTCCTAAACTCCTGATTTCCAATTCAGATTAATGCACCTTGTACCTTTTCAGTTTTAACTCTCTGTCAGGACATTTAGAGCCATGAACCGCCATATACACCATTTTGACTTTCCACTTTCTGTTATGGCGTTTCTATCACAATTTTGTCATACTGGTTGAAAGTCCATTTTATTTTAACCTTTGCATTCCCACACGAGGAATAACCTTGAGTATTTATTCCTTGACAGTGTACTATTCCTCTCGAGTAGTGTAACCTTGAATCCTCAATGATCGTTTAAACTTCCTTTGAAAGTTTGAATTAATTCTTTGAAATCAAACCTTATCCGACAATTCTTAAGTGTCGTTTCCTCTTCACAAAAAAAAAAATTCTTGCATGCCGCTTAATTATTCAAACTTTTGATATTCCCTTACAATTCCTTGAGGGAAATTTCTAATTCTTTTAAATCTTGAAACAACCTCTCTTTGACTACTGCAAACTTGGACACTTCTTGACAAGTGTTTATTTTATTCTGAGACCTTTTGGTGTACTCGTTTTTGTCTCCATGGCTCCTTCATGTTGAGATTCTTGCTCTCTGTTGATTTCTAAATTCTTTTTAGTCCTTCTGGTGCTCGACCTTGCACCCTTACTTTGATTTTCTGTTGTGTGATGTTTCCTCTACTCATGCGAACTGAAGATTTTCCTAGTTCGCCAACATCCATTTTTGTTAACCAAGTGTTTCACAATCAAGGTCACCTGCCTAATGTCCTCAAGTTTAGCATTCTCTTTTCTTTGCAGTTAATATTTTCCTAGTCCATCAGGTGATGTTTCCTTTAACGTCCCTGCTTTTTCAAAGCTTATATGAATGCTTATTACCATCCTTTCAAGTTTCCTATGAAGTCATTGTAGACCACCGTATCTTGCAGAATTTAACTCTCTCAAAAGAATTTCATCTGCAAGGTGTTCTTTTGTTTTTCTTCTAGTGGCTATCTTTTGTATTATGATACAGTGCCCCCTTCTTCATTCTAGAACCACCTTCAATTTTCCCCCAACATGGAATCATCTTGTTTTGCTTGTAACCCAAGCAACCTTTCTTATTTCAAGTGTATTGTATCCTTCATTGGCTTACCTAGTTGACATACCACCCTGGTACTCAACTTGTCACTTTTCAACTTCTTTTATTTTCCAAGCTAACCCTAATT
Source organism: Gentiana macrophylla (assembly GCA_026214975.1). Classification (NCBI taxonomy): domain Eukaryota; kingdom Viridiplantae; phylum Streptophyta; class Magnoliopsida; order Gentianales; family Gentianaceae; genus Gentiana; species Gentiana macrophylla. The sequence goes on from CM047806.1 coordinate 129,579,629, forward strand.
GGCACAAGGATTGGATCAGACCTCCAGAGAAAAAGTATGGCAAAGCATGTTCTCCATCCCCAAGAAGTCTCAGAAGTCCTACAACTCAGATCCTTGCAGTTCTTCATCAAGCTTGTGGTGCCATGATGGAAGTTGAGATCAAAAGAAGTCAAGTGTGCCAGGAGTGTGGTTTCAGCTGGGCAGGTTTGGCTTTCGGGTATAGGTCAGCAGGAGCAAGACAAAGATCCAGTGGTTTTAGTTTATATGTGAGTGGTCAGAACCAACCAGCAATTGGTCACGAGTTAGATGAAGATAGCAACCGTTGGCATCAGAATCAGCTTTGGCTTCTGAATGCGGAAGATTGGGAAGGACAAAGAAGAATGAAAACCATGAGATGGAAATTGCAGTTCACCTCAGAGTGACTAAGATGTACAAGAGTTGGAACAATACTGCTGATGATCTTTCATGAAGATAGAGATAGAAGAATGCGAGTTTTCTAGGATGAAGTGGAGCGATGACAGAATACGAGACTAGATTTCATACAGCAAGCCAACGAGAAGGACCGTCGCAACCTCAAGTTGGCTCAAGACAACAAAAGAGTTGGGAAGATGGAAGAAGACGAAGACTGTAAAAGTTAGAAGACGAGACGCTTCGCAAAGTCCACAATTCAAGTATCTCTTGGTTACATTCGAGTTTCGTGGATGAAACTCCTCTTAAGGGGGAAGTAATGTAACATCCTGACTTTTCGTAAAAGGGTAAAATAGTCATTGGGCGTATTTACTATGACCTAGTTATTATTTATCCTATTTATTTGATTAAAAGGGATTTAATTAAAAGAATTTAGCAATTAATTATAAAAGATTTAATTAATGGACATAAAAAGGAAAATAATACCAATATTTCCCTCATTAACACACACGCACATTCAAAAAAAAAAGAGGACAATGCAAATCTGAAGAAAAAAAAGACGCAGAGATTCGCAGGATGCCTGGAACGTAAACTTCAACCGTGAGATCAATCCGTTCATCTAATCAAGATGCCACACTAGAGAAAAGTGATCAGCATGATGAGACGCAACTTTGGAAAATAACATCTCTCAATTTCGTAAGTTTTGAATTTAGCCCTAGTTTTTGGTAACCGTTGAGTTTGATCTTCAAAAATTCGTATCTTTCAATCCGTAGCTCTGTTTTTCAGCCACGAGTAGTCGAAACGATCATCTTGGAGCATAGATTATTCTAAAAATAGTTTGGAAGCAAGTAATCTATGGTTTATTGCACTTTCTCAGTTTCGGTTTTCTGCAAAGAAATAGGATTTTAGGGTTTCTTGTTGATCAAATAGGTTTTGGGGTTGAGGATCAACGGTTATTTGCGATTGCTAGCGTTTTGCTTGAGGTTTTGCTGGCAATTAAGGTAAGAGGCTCTTCCTAATGAATAATTTTAGTTGCATTGTGTTAGGTTCAGTTTTGAAATAGATTGGTGATTAGAAATTACGTTTATGTTAGTTCTTGTCTATGTTAAGCTATGGGATACTTTGAACATGTTTCCCTGTTGTTTTTCTGAGTTTTTGATGGTAAACATGGTTGGTTTGGGTTAGAAATCGTTAAGTGATGAAAAATAGGTTTTAGGGCTGCTTCTGCATAGGATGCGTACGCATTGGCTAGCAATGCCCACGCATCCCTGTTACAGGATTACAGGCCTCGGTTTCTGTCTGTGATGAGCTAAAATCTACCCCTTCAAAAACATTTATAAAAGACTCAAAAACCGTGGATAGACTAACTCTCTAACCGGCAGTGTACCGGGTCGATTGTTAGAATAGCTACATGAGTACGAGGTCGATCCCAAGGGACAAGTGTTTGTGAGTACCAAAGTGAACGTGTGTCTTAGTCTAAGTGGTCAAGTTGTTGGAATGGTTGTCACTACACGAAACTAAAATAAATTTCATTAGCAAGTCTAAGGAGAGAAAAGAGAGAAAGAAAGATTAAACTACTAGGTTTCAAAGATAAAGTAAGGGACATAGCCGAACCATGATCAAAATAGCTAATCTCAACCCCAAGGATAGACAAAACCGGGAATGTGTAGTTAGACAAACGAACTCTTGCATTCAATCTCACGGGTGCGAACTCCTAAACCTGGTGCTAAGGTCTGAACAACTCTCTCCTAACACCTTATGCCATGTTAACTGCTCTTCCCTAAGGAAAACTCACTAACATGTCATGTCTAGCACTAGAGCCGCTTAAACGTTAAAACGAGTAACCTCACATTGAGCTTGGTTGAACAACTAAAACGAGACTACGCCGTGATCCTAGAACCCCTTTTCCCAACACCCCTCTCTCTGAATAACTCTCAAGAGTGATGTGTGTGATTTTTGACCTAGGTGATCAATCTAGCCCAAATCCGTTATAACAAGTTCTAAGACGTAAAACAAGCAAGATATAACATTAAAAAGCACCACACAATCCCAATTTCATCACCCAAAGGATGATTTCACCAAATATCACATAATTCGACTATGTAGGGATTTAGCTACTCATAGTGAAATCTAAATAACAAACAAGGTAGAAAAACATAGCAATAACAATAGAAGAACAAGAAAACCAGCTTACTTGATTAGGGAATTGAGAGTACCAAAGTTGTATACAAAAGATCGAATCTTGCCCAATGAAACGTTACAGATCGAAGATACAAGTTAGATAAAGAAAGAGAGGATCGAAAGATGATTCTAATGATATATAACATTAAACCTAACACCTAAGGACGAAGAAAATCGCCCAAAATTGCCTAAACTATCTACATTATCTAAAACTTGTGGCTGGAGAAGAAATGTACAGCTTTTTATAGCAGGAGCATCTGTCCGTACGGAATCCCTGTCCGTCCGGACAGATCTTCAGCTTCAGGCAAACGCACGTCCATAGCTTTGGACGGGCGTCCGGTTCTTCAAACGTCCGTCCGGACAAGGTTTTTCAGCAGATTTTTTCCAAATTTCAGAGTGATAGCCGTCCGGACATGCTCCTTATCTGTCCGGACAGACTTCTTCCTCAAAAACTCCATTTTCCCGAGAGTTATCCGTCCGGACAATCTCCTTTGTCCGTCCGGACAAATCCTTCAGCATGCATGGACGGGCGTCCAGGTTTTTGGACGGGCGTCCAGGTTTTTGGACGGGCGTCCGGTCCCCTGCATCCCAAATCCTTCACTTTTTCACCTTCAACCTCCGTGTTTCGCCTCGGGCATGTCTAAACTTCATAATTCTCGCCTTTCGGGCTCTCGAGACACCCTAGTCCTGCATCCATATAAAACAACGAACAAACGTGTAACCCCGCAAACTACGGGTGCTCGGGAAAACGGGTATAAAATGCTAAAATAAGGTCGAGTTTATGGAAAACCAACAGTCACTCGCCGTGCAATAAAAACCTCAGTTCATACTCAAAATATGGTCTAAACTCACCCGAAACATGCCAGAAATGTGATAATCATGGGCCAAACTGTACGGAAATGTACAGTAAAGTTGGTTCCTATCACCACCCCACACTTAGCCTTTACTCGCCCTCGAGTAAATCAGGCGTTCAAACAATGCCAAGGAATCAACTTTATGGTACATGCATGCATTTCAAAATATCGAGGTGAAAAGAACTTAGTTAAGTGAATGTATTACTTTGACTCTACCATACCGTGACACGGAGTGAGTGTGTGTTGAATGACGACGACTTCTGCTTAATACGATCTCGGGCTTGGAATACCGGACAAATGACTTCACACAATCTTGCCCTTCCTAGAATCCCCACTAATCGGGACTAACCAAGGTTAAACACGGTCCAGCAGGACTTGAACGGTTATAACGTTAGGCTAGGGTAGATTCGGTTAATCGAAAAGGATAATTTGGGACTGGAGAAACGGAAGTACGAGTGAACTCAATCAAATACGTACCGCATCTTCTCTACTATACAAACCTTCCAAACTCCTTTTTGATTGTATTCAACAATTTGGGAACTATAGGATACTAAAATACCCGAACTCATTGCCAAACTCGACTCTGTTTCAAGTGTCGTGAGGTGAGCTCGAATGCCTTAGTACCTATCTGACTATCCCGACCCTAACATCATCTTTAGATTTAAGCTCATTGCCTTTTTCAACCCTTTATTTCTATATACATCAAAGTTATTTGGCTTCTTTTTTTTTCAACAAAAGATCCGAACATTCTGCCCCGCCGAGCTCCTCATCTCCTTATAGCTCAACAACGAGAAACCACCAACCCAACTAGAACATCGCTTCCCCCACCCCACACTTGCCTTAGCAAGTGTGGTCTAACACGAGACTAAGTCCACTCGTAGGGTCGAATGAAGGGAATGTGACCATAATAAAGCTCAAGGGTAGGTTTCTGACTAAGTAACAAAACGGCTATAAAGCGAATGGTGGTCAGACCATTCTATCAAGGCTGAGAGGGGCTACGAAGGTCAATTGTTCGGCTCAGGCTTATTTGGCTTAAGTAGGGTCAAAAAGAACGCCAAAACTGTCATCCCGTGTTCCTACCGAGGTTAATCCTTCTATTTCGCCTCGAAACTAGGGGTACAGGTGTGTAAAGCAATCGTGATAAGCATACTGTCGTCAAATGTGTACTGAAAAGTGTTCCGTATCATGACAATATAGACTCACTGTGAGACATTCACAAAACTAAAAACCTTTCACCACTCAATTGTGAACAGCATGCATATATCGTGGTGTTAAAACCTTGGAAAAATTTGAAAAACGGCCTAAAATCGACTCGGAAACGAGTAAAAACCAAGTTTATCACATCACGGCATAAAACTTTTAAGAACATGTGAAATAAGCTAAGTCGTCCCCCACCCCCCACTTAAGTGAAGCACCGTCCTCGGTGTGTGAACGAGAAGGAAAAAGAAAGACTTAGCTTATGAGCCCGGCAAAACGGCGCGATCAAGTCCCGTAACGGTCGTGAAATAATCCATCCCGAATCCATGTACAGTGAAAAGCATATCTAAGACATACATGCACGGGACATGGTCCACGTGCCAAAGCATATAATATATGGGGAATTCTGGGGATAATAAAAAGAACGACCTCGTTACGTCAGAAAACTTGAACAAATATGTCATGAAGATAGAAGAATATGGATCAAACATACAATAAACACCCAACATGTCCAAACGTGCCCAAAATAAAATCCAAAACGCCAAACAAGTCACAAGAGGCAGGAAAAAGTGAAAAAACCGGACAGACAAGGGGTGAACCGTCCGGACGGATGGGTTGGATGTCCGGACGGACAGGTGTCTGCCAAGCCAATGTAAAAACCAGTGGTATATCCGGACGGATGGGTAAGTTTGTCCATCCGGACAGGGTTTTTCAGCGGATTTTTTCCAAATTTCAGAGAGATAGCCGTCCGGACATGCTCCTTATCCGTCCGGACAGACTTCTTCCTCAAAAACTCCATTTTCCCGAGAGTTATCCGTCCGGACAATCTCCTTTGTCCGTCCGGACAAATCCTTCAGCATGCATGGACGGGCGTCCAGGTCTTCGGACGGGCGTCCGTCCCCTGCATCCCAAATCCTTCACTTTTTCACCTTCAACCTCCGTGTTTCGCCTCGGGCATGTCTAAACTTTATAATTCTCGCCTTTCGGGCTCTCGAGACACCCTAGTCCTGCATCCATATGAAACAACAAACAAACGTGTAACCCTGCAAACTACGGGTGCTCGGGAAAACGAGTATAAAATGCTAAAATAAGGTCGAGTTTACGGAAAACCGACAGTCACTCTCCGTGCAATAAAAACCTCAGTTCATACTCAAAATAGGGTCTAAACTCACCCGAAACATGCCAGAAATGTGATAATCATGGGCCAAACTGTACGGAAATGTACAGTAAAGTTGGTTCCTATCAGTCTGATGAATGCGCACGCATTCAGAGCAATGCGCATGCATGCATGATTCAGGATGCTTAGATGTAGCTTCAGCATAGGTAATGCGCACGCATTCATAAGAATGCGCACGCATTGATCAATCATCAAGTTTCCAGCATGTTTTTAGTTAGGGAATGCACACGCATTGCATAAGGATGCGCACGCATTGCCCCCAGTTTTAATTAAATGTTGTTTAAGCCTTTTAATAAGATGTTAAATGTTATAATTTGATCTAATAACCTTAAATGAAAATGAACAAGCCCCGATTGAGTTTTTGATTTGTTTAGTTAAAACACCGAATGTACTCTTAAAGGGAGTTGAAGTTCGGATCCGTCGGAAGAGCATGAAAAGGCTTGTGCTTTGATGAACTAGAGTTCATCAATGTCTGTGTATTTGCTAGGACTTGTCCGTGTCTAGTGGTCTAGGGAAGAGAGTAGTGTATGTGAGGGAGCTTACTTGAAAACACTTAGGTTGCTAGTTAATTCACAATAATAATTACATATGTGTAGTAAAAGCTAAAATGCCACTTATTCTCGGTTAGGCACTCTTTCATATCGGCGATGTGATACGTTCATAAAAGGTGAACAACGCTGCTGGCCTATAAACGGCTGAATGGCGGTGGAGGAAATTCATCGGACGATACGCATACCGGGAGACCCGGAGCTAATCAATGCTAATCACCGTTAGTTAGCAAGTATATCTTCAGGCTGATGAATGCCATGCGCAGTGTCCTTGTGTAATGACGTAACCAAGATAAGCTAAGCTAGAAACGTTTAGTCATGACGTGTCGATGTGCATGGATTGAACCCTAGATTGAGTCGGTCTCATAAAGATAATATAATAATTATAATAATAACCTTTCGTTATATAACTTAGTTATTAATTAGCTTCTCACTTTTACTAAGTACTTTGTACTTACCTCCTTTGCATTTTATTTTGTATGCATTGTGGGGTGAGAAGACGAACAGGTAGACGAAGAGTAGATGACGACTTTTCAAGGCAGTGAAGTCTTGACGGAGCTTCTAGTTCCTTATAAGGAAAATCTAGCTCTCGTGAATCTTTGCAAAGTGGGAGTAAATGAGTTACTTCGAGAGAGAATGCTATCCAGATTATAAGATACGGTCGTTAATGTATTGACACTCGAGATATGACCGTATGGATATTATTACAACGATATGATTCTATTTACACGGTAATCTTTTCACATGAAAGGTAGTAGTCATTGCATTTGACTCATCCAATGATTGAGGGTCACGATGAGTTGCTAGACGTTATTTCGTGATCGTTAGGTATGAAGGGTATTTTAGTAAAATGCACTTTGTGCCTACGGCCAACACATTCGGAAGCCTATCGAGTCACACACATAAGAGCAATTGTAATAGCTCTAAAGTAGAACCCTTTAACATCAAAGTCAAATATTTTGGATGGAATCTATATTTTTGTTATGCAGTAATTACTCTAAAATGGATTTAAAAAAACTTGACTCCACCTAGATATCCATCCAAATATAGATTTACATCTAGACTTTCTTTTTTATATTTTATCTCAATTTCTCTCACTTTTTAACAGATTTAGTATATGTTTGGCAATATTTTTCCACGGAAATTTTTTCCTATTGAGAATATTTTATTGTTTTTTTTTTGTTGTTGTTGTTGTTATCTTTATGCACAAACTGTATATTTTCTACCAACAAAAATATTTGTTTATAATTTTTTAAAAAAAAATTTAAATTTGAGCCACTACGGTGATTAACTTGATTTTTTTATCATTCACATCTATTTAGTGGGTTCTACGTCTAAATAGACTCCATAATTCTAAAAGACCATTACAATTGCTCTAAGATCATCCAGCCGGATTAAAATGCGGTTATAGTGATAACCAAATAAGAAAAGTTTATCTTGACTATAAAGTGTTATAGTGGTCAATTAATATGATGTTATTTATTTATTATGAATAAATTAAATACAATATATTAATTGTGTTGGTTAATTATATATACATATATATATATATATATATATATATATATATATTATATGTATGTCGAAATATGTATGTATATATATGATATACATGTATTTTACGAATTAATTAATCATAGTATTATATTAATTAATTGATAAAATTCCGGAAGCCGATTATTGGCTATATGAGGCGCATATGATGTGTATATGATACGCATGGATTTTGCAATTAGTTAATAGTATTATCGTATATTAATATTAGATATTAATGAGTATAGATTTACACACATGTGTAAATTGATATGATAATACGATAAAAATATATTCAATATAAGATATTGACAATATATATATTGGAAAGTATTTAACATAAGATATTGAATATTAATGAGATAAATTTAGAATATCTATTTTTCTTATTTCACTAGTAAAATATTTTCTTTCTCCCCAATCTACTAGGTGGCGCCATATTGCACTATAAATATAGTGTAGATGTCAAGCTCTTTTGTAACATCACAATTCCAAGAGTTAATAATTCTTGTGAAAAATAAGAGAGCTTCCTAGAGAGAGTTTGAGAGAGAGAAAATATCGGTCTAGCAACCGAGTTTTTCTAGTAGCAATCCAATAGTGGATTCCGGCGGGTTGTTCGTGTGGATCAATGGTAGATGCTGAACATTTGGGTGGCTTCGTGCAGAAACTACAACCCTAGATAAAGTGACGATCTATTTTAGATCATCCAAGTTGATCCTGGTTAAAATGAAAATAAATTTTAAATTCCGCTGCGTTCCCGCGTGGATTTCCTAACATTCATGTACTTGATCTTTTTTTCTTCCATGGAGAAACATGTGTCGTCTGATGCATTTAGGTATGTCCGACTGTGTTTTCTTACTTTTTTTTTTTAAGTTTGTGCACCTTTTTTGAGAAGCAACCTGCAATTTTGAGTAATCCCGCATATTTGATGAGAGTCAACCCTACTTTATAGTTTTTTGGGTTGTAATTCTGTCATTTAGATGCTATCTCATGCTATTTTCATCACCTACGGTTCCACATCGCATATATTACAAAATATCATTTTTATCGTAAAATATGGACATTTTTATAGCACACATGGGGTACGTGGTACCCCATGGGAATTACAGTTGTATTTGGTGTTGAGCCTTTCCAGGTCCTAGATGATAATGAAGATGCACACCGAGTAAGCATCTCAGTTTGTTGATGAGTGGATTTAGAGAAATGGAGCTAGATGTGATTTTTGAAGAAAATCGGGACAAGAGCATGCTTGCCCCAACCAAGAGCACTCCTGAGTCATCATTTGGGAAGCAGAATGGAGATGTCAGCACAAGAGCATGCTTGAGGCCCCAGTCAAACCGTCCAACTTTCTGTTCAGGACAATAGCACGCTAACTCAAGACGAGCGCACTCTGACTGGCCAGGAGCATGCTTGCTTCAGTCAAGCGCATTCTTGAGCTCCCAGTAAATTCAGCAGAATGCAACATAACAGACAGATGCACGCTTGCCTCAGCCAAGCACACTCATGCGGCACACGAAATTCTGTACTATAAAGTCGAATTTTCAGCCAAGAGAGAGAGAACACCTCATAATTTTTTGTAGATTAGAATTATATTAGGAAAAACCCATGAACTTTTCTCTTCGCTTTCTTCATCCCTTTAGCTTAAAAGTAGAATCTTAGGTCTTAAAACTCCAAATTGAAGTGTAATTTAGCTTGGGCTTTCATCTAAAATGGTGAATTCATCATTTTCTTGGTGAATCTCCATAGGTTTTGATTTCATATTTCCTACTTAATTGAGGTATTATTACGAATTTAAAAAAAAAAGAAAAAAAAATTAATCAGTCGTAAGTTTTATTACTTTGTTCTCTTTCCAAACCTCATTCTTCTCTAAGGAAAATTGATTTATGCTTTTTCAGATCGAAGGGGAGTGAATCTTTACATGAGGTGGGGAACATAGGGATTCGACCTGCAAGAGGATTCGACCTGCAAGAGGATTCGATTTACCTTTTATCTCTACTTTTCAGTTCTTTGGAGTGGCAATATTATTTTGTGCGGCTTTCAAGTTGATTTTAGTCATACTAACTATTTTAACGGTCTCTTTAAGTGCGTCTATTTAGTATCTGTTACTAGGTTCCCTTCTTATTAGTTTATTTTTATTTTATTATTGTTTTAACTTTTATGTTGTTTTGTTTGATGGGGTTTTAATGTCGTATGATGACAGGAGGGTCAACAGCACATTGGATTCTACTTTATTATAATACATTTTTTTTTTATGTTCTAATACTTTGTTGAGATCAATTTATAAGTAAATCTTTGTATAGTGTAGTTGATTGACTATTTTGTAGATGTAAATTTGCATTCAACTATCTAATGTTTCTTTGGAGACCGTGAAGTCACCGGATGAATTGCCGAATAAATAGATCAGATCCGGACACATTTGTTGCTCCACGGCGATACGGACTCGACCCGTTCCTATCCACCCGGGGCACCATAGCATGTCGGGAATAAGGGGACACATATGGACGTAATCGCTCCCTTGGGGCTTAACGCCCCGCTTTCGATCGATACACGATTGAGGAGGCCGATCACTTAACGCTACTGAGAGTGGGAGCGATCCTGGTCGAGGAAGGCTAAGACGGTGCCTCGTATATCGGTAGCAAGAGGGCGCTTATGCCCCGACGGTGGGGCCTTATGGGGAAGGGCCCAGCCCAATATATAGGGACAGCGCTTAATCATTAATGTGTTTTTAAATAAACATATTATATGCTAACTAATTTCGATTTGTGACGTTGAAATCACTTATGATAATCAATCACATATGATTATCAATAGTTGTCTGCTTATAGTTATAAACAAAAGCTTACTTGCCCAACAACTAAGAAGTCCATAAATCGGTTCTGAACTAGTGGTGGCAAAAAATAACCGTAACCGCCGGTTTGAACCGTAACCATAAATCGGTTCTGAACTATCACGTTGCTTGGTACTATGTATTGAAGTCTTATACATTGCAAATGCAGGTGATTCGCGTGCACTTTTCAGATAAACAAACATGTTAAATGTATACGTCTTTTTAGAATATTGAATGTGTCGGACTGAGTTCTCAAGGATAATTTTTCAACACAAATAATAGGTTATAATTTAGATTTTTTTTAATTCCTTTTGTACTAAATTTATTCAATAAAGATAAAAAAAACTCGGAGGCAAAGCCAATAGGTTCAATGTTTTCTCATTGCTGTATATATTCTTTGACTTGGTTTGAGCTATAACTAAAAAAAATTGCGATGTTTTCCACACTCATTTTTAGGGGCTTTTAAATGCACCGCATTTCTTAGAAGCCACAATGTGAGTTTAAAAATATATATATCTTATGATATTAGAAGCGTGATACATTTATTGTGGTGTCCTTTATTTTTTTGTAAAGTCCACCTCAAAATGATACACGCCTCATTCAATTACTGTTCACGCTTTGGATTGCCATTGCGAAACTTAGTTTTTGATATTTTATTGTGCTCTTAATTTTTCACTCATTCCACGATTCTATATGACTTTCTTCATTCTTTTATTAAGAAAAGATGGTAGGAAAAGTAACTTTGGAGTTTCCTATCTCATGTTGCAGTTACCTTCCTCTACTGAATTCCTTACATTATATTGCAGGATATTCTCATAACAAAAAAAAGCAGTATCGTCCAAAAGCAATTGTTGCTTCTCATGTTTTGTAAAAAGGCTTTCGTGCATTTGTACACAGTTACACATGATAGGGCGGATGTGGTGGGGTTTTTGTAAGGTTGAAAGTATCATGCATGATAAAAGGATGTTCTGGAAGGTTGAGTTAGTGTGTTGTAGTTGAAACTGATAGAGGCAATGTTGAAGAATTCCCTTTTTTTTTTTCTTCTTCTAAAAAGTGATAGCAATCTATTTTTTTCCACATTGTCACATGTACGTTACTTGATCCACCATGTATTATATGACCATTAAAGCTGTAGAACTTCATTGAGAGCACAGTTTTATACCATAGTTTATATATGACAAATTTGGAATGTCAAGTGTCATTTAAAACAATTTTAAATGTAGTTTATATGTATACATTATTTCACTTTCAAACATATGTAGCCATTTTCATTTAATAACATTTTCAATTTTTTTTAAAGTCAAGATCGATGTGAGTTCCTCTTAGTAAAATAAGATGGATGAGGGGTGAGAGTTCGTGCAAATTATGGTCAACGATTTTTTTTTTTCGATTGACCAGGAGCTCCGATACCATAACAGAGAAATATAAAAAAGATTGTATTGAATAATAATAATAATAATAATAATAATAATAATAATAATCATCTCTATCTTTACTATATTAAAAGTGTGATTTTTTTTAAAAAAAGTGTTTCTTTTTAATTATTAATTTATTAAATAAATTTTTAGTTTTTTACTACTATATATATATTAAAAGTGCGAGTTTGTTTTTCAAAAAAAGTGTTTCTGCCTAATTATTAATTTATTAAATTAATTTTAGCTTTTTAATTAATTTACAAATAAATATATTAAATTGATAACTAAATTCACTAAAAGAATACGCACATGCAAAAAAAATAAAATAAAGATACGCACAAATACGCACAATAATACTGAAAATTAATATTAAATGGATAATTTCCCAAAAATAAATAAATAAATGCACTAAAAGAATAGGCACAAAGATACGCACAATAAAAATTAAAAAGCATCTTATATTTGATAAAAATTTAAACGCATCTTATATTTGATATATTTGGGCCAAGGAGATTTTTTTTTTTAAGGAAAACAAACTTTTTATTAAGCCAAATCCGCAATAGCGACAAAAATTATATTATGAGGTGAGAAAGTTCCTGTCACGAATTGAACAATTAACCGGATAGATTCACAGAAATTAGGGTAGAGAAGAGAAGAAATGGGACGAAGGAGAAGAAGTTTTATTGATAAGGGAGAAAATCAGACTATTACATTCAACATAAACCTAATGACATCCGTGTTACACCCTTATATAGCTAACGACTTAAGTGACATCACTTTCTAGTAAGATGACATCATAAACCGCCTAATACATAAATTCGAAAATACATATAAAAATTATAATAAAATGTCATATCATGACATATCCTTTCCCTCAACAACCACCTTGTCCTCAAGGTGGTGAGAAAAAAAAATCTCCACCGAAAATCTTCCCAAGAGAGCAGCGAGACTGATACGAGGGAACCTGTATCCCATATGTAGTGTTCCAGCTCTGCACCGAAATCCTCCCAAGAGAATCCAATATCATCCAAGCATCCCATTTGTCTCTCATGATCATATCTTCTTATCACCAATGTAATATCCATGAGTACTATATCATTTCCCACCCCCTAAAAAACATCCTTGTCCTCAAGGATGTATAAGAAAATGATATTTTGGCCCGGATCCCAAACAAAGTTTTCCATCAACTGTCCATGCTCATAATTTTCTGCATATCCTTTTTTCTTATATTCAATGGCAATTCTGGCTCGTTGTAATTCTTGATTCAGACCTACAATTTCAGATCTTACTGCATGAATCTGATGCAAATCTGAAGTCATTCTAGTCAGGTCTTCATTCATTGCTTGAGCCTGAGTAATAAGTTCTTGCTTGCAACCAGTTAATTCATTTATATCCGCACCAACCAGCCTAAGCTCGTTTCTCTTACCATCAACGCCCCGAAACTCCATTTTAGCTTTCATGAACTTCTCATGAAGTTCTTGCATCTCCACATCCTTCTCAGCATGAAATACACCAGCATATTTCTGAGATCTGTGTAGCTCAAATTGTGCGGCTTCCAAATCCTGCCTCAGTGCGACATGTGTGGCAGCAGACCTCTGATTATCAACCAAAAGCCCTTGAATATCATCATGTTGAGCCGCTAACTGCTCCTCAAGAATTGCAAGATGTGGAGGGGGCTTTCCTCCAGGGCCGATTCCGTATCCAGAAACTCTCGATTCTTTCGATAACGCGTGATGGGACCCTTTGCTTAGGTTTTTAATATCATCCAAGCATGGATCCAAATTGCAGTAAACCACATGCCCCTTGCTAATAGTGTTTCCTCCGGGATCGAATACGAACATTAATATTCCATAATCGAGTAGAAAACCACTCCCAATTTTCAAAGCATTTCCTGAGAATTTATTAGGAGTTTTCTTCTCAACATTAGACTCGAAACTACCACCTGGATCGAATATGAACTTCGATGTCTCACTTGCATCCTCTTTAAAGTTTAAGACCCTCGACAATTCAGCCACTTGCAGTCCCAGTTTTTCACAACCTTTAGACTTGTCATTTTCCTTGACTGAGAACAAGATTGGCATTTCATCAAACAAGTGGTGGCCGGTTGACAGATATTCAGTCTTTGTTGAAATTGGCTTAGGCATTTCATGATTGTAAATAAATGCTTTTTGAGTTACAGAATTGCAAATCTCAGTGACTTTGCAGTTGCTATATTTCTCTGCAATGTATACAGACAAAGATCCCTATCCACATCCAATATCAAGAACAGTATGACCATCTTCCAGTTTCGCCCTCTTGCAATATAATTCCAACATTGCTTTCTCAACATCCGCTAATGTCGACGACTTGTCCGAGAAAAGACAGCAGTTGTTCGTAATGCTGTGATTTTGCATCCTCTGTCTTCATAGCAATCGGCATTTCTCTCAATGCTGTAAAAATTGGCTCTGTCGATTTGTCGAACACCTTGAGAGCTTCATTTTCTGAATCACCTTGGCCATCAACAACTTTCTTAGACATTTCTTCTTCAGAATCCAACAAGTTATTGACCTCTAACTCCTCAGTAATTGAGTCATATGTTGCTGTAGATGATTCAAATTCTTCATCACTTGACTGAAGATGAAGTTGCTCATACTGCGAAGAAGTCGACTGAGAACCTGTTAGGATTGGTTCAACCATTTCATCGAACACCTTGTGAGCGTCATTCTGCTGCACTTCGATCGGCTGCAGATCCATTTTCAGAAGGAGAAGACAGCCTTATATCATTACTCATTCCACGCAGCATATCCCTAATCAAAGTCATATTGCTGTTGAACTCATCGAAATACCTTGTTGTTTCATTTTGAAAGGATCTGTTGAGGGATACCAATTCACTAAGACTTCGAGTGTTTTGCTCCAACTGTTCTTCGATGCTAAACTCAGATCTGGATCCATCGGCCATTTCAACAAGATTGAGCGGGCTGAACAACTTATATGGTGATTGAAAAAGGCAGAGGAACGAAATGGCAAATAAAAGAAACGGAGAAGAAACAGCGATAGCAAAGAAAATGGAGAAGGTAATTAAAGTTGGATATATGGTAGAAGAACGATGGCTTTGATACCAAATGTCACGAATTGAACAATTAACCGGATAGATTCACAGAAATTAGGGTAGAGAAGAGAAGAAATTGGGACGAAGGAGAAGAAGTTTTATTGATAAGGGAGAAAATCAGACTATTACATTCAACATAAACCTAATGACATCCGTTTACTGGCTTATATAATAATAACAACTTAAGTGACGTCACTTTCTAGTAAGATGACATCATAAACCGCCTAATACATAAATTCGAAAATACATATAAAAATTATAATAAAATGTCATATCATGACAGTTCCCCAAACGGTGCGACCAGGATGCATTAATCCACGTATCACCAAAGAAATCGTCGGAAAATTTTATGCCAACACACGCCACTTAATCACCCACATCATATTTTATGCCCCACAATACACTTAGCAGCTTCCACTAAGCCATCTCACGGAGTTCGCGATGATTAAAAAAGGACTAAAAACAGGAAAATAGAAAGTTATGAGATCGAAAATGCTCATCACGCGTGAAAAATAGATTTATTTTAAAAAGCGGAAACAAGATTTACGCACCCTTTAGTCCGGAAATCAAATTTGTGTTGATTTTAGGGACGCAAATAAGGATAAACACAGCAGCCAAAACTTTGAATGCATGATAAAGTGGGCTTTTCGAATAAAGCAATTGATAAGGAGAATGGTGACGGGTCACAGGGCTTGGCATACAGTTAATTAAATGAATAGCTTGATCAAAAGCAAAAGACCAATATTTAAACGGAACTTGGGAATGAGCAAGTAAGGTTAAGCCGGTATCAACAATATGACGAATCTTGCGCTCAACAATACCATTTTGTTCATGTGTGTGTGGACAAGCAATACGGTGAATGATGCCTTTAGATTTGAGATAAGCATGCAATTTGCGATACTCCCCCCCCAGTCACTATGTAATGCTTTAATTTGGGTATGAAACTGACGCTCAACAAAAGCATTAAATTGTTGGAAGATTGGAAACAAAGCACTGCGATTGGAAACTATATAAATCCAACTGTAACAAGTATACTCATCCATGAACAAAATAAAATAGCGAGAACCATTGGAAGAGGCAATCAGGGCAGGTCCCTGAACATGTGAATAAACAATTTCAAAAGGAGCGGTACTTTTATGATCTACATGAGCTAATGGAAATTTAGAAAGTTTACCTAATCGACAAGAAGAACAATCGAAAACATTATGAACACGTTTTTGACATGGTAATTGAAAATCACGCACAATGGAAGAAACGGTTTTTATTTGAGGATGACCGAGACGAGCATGCCAATCATGTAAGGTAGGTACTTCAGTGTGACAAGAATGAGGTGGAGAATTAATTGTGTAAAGCTCCTAATTGCTTGGTCCGCACAATAGGATCTTCTTGGTTGCCTGATCCTTAACAACAAAGTGAGTTGGGTGAAATTCAAATAAACATGCATTATCATGAGTGAATTTGTTAACAGAAAGAAGGGGCTTGGTAAGAGAGGGTTCGTGAAGAACGTTGTTTAGGTGTAAAGATTTGTGAGGAGAAGGGATAATAGAAGAGCCAGTATGTGTGGATTGGGCCTTTGATAGAGAAGGCGATATTTGACAGCTGTATGATTGCGATACTCACAAAATTTGGCACTTTTGACGGCGCGGCTGGTGAGTGGAGGCACCATTTGGAGCAGCGTGACGGGAAGTGCCCTGATCAATTGCAGTATTTGGGCCACTAGCGACGTAGTTCGCTTGAGGTAGTTCCTGTGTTTTTCTAAGTAAAATCTCATGGGCAACAAGATGTCCATGGAGTTCATAGAAAGAAACGGGCTCAGTACCTAAAATCAAAGCAGTAATAATTGGATGAAACTCAGTACCAATGTTGCGATAAATTATCGCATTAAATTCAGCCGGAGCAAGAGGACGTACGGCAGCGGCGAGTTCATCTGCAAGGGCTTTGGCACGTTGCAGATAGTGAGAAACGGACATGTCGTTACGCTTAAACTCCTGCAAATCAATGTGAATTTGGAGTTGGCGATTTTGCATGACGGATCCGAGAGCCTGGCTGAGCGCAGACCAAACTTGATAGGAGGAGGTTAATCCGATTACATACGAATAAACTTCTTCGGAAAGAGACGACAAAATATTTTTCCTTGTATTGATTCATACATAGTAAGAGTCTGCATTTATAATTACAATATAAACAAACATCCTATAATATCCCAACAAGATAATGTGTATCTATCCTATAATATCTCAACAAGATGATGGATGGATACGTATCTATGATTTGGTTCTATCTACTAACAGTCCCAACCTGAAATGTAAGAAAATGCAACATCGCAATTCCCTTGAGCTTAGAACTTCAATGCATTGTGTAAAAGAGCTCTTTTTTTCGGAGCTTCAAAAAAGAGACAATGAATATGTATGTCGACTGCACCACAGTCGAACCGGAGCTTGCTAATGGGTGTCGTTACACGTAGTGGCCATAGCCATACCAAATAAAGGTATCTAACTGCTTTTTGAAAAAGAAACTGAAGCCAAGAAGCTTTAATTATGTGAAATTCTTTGTAGTGGCTCTTACATTTACAAAGATATTACAAGTATGTCACTTGGAAGCCTTGGGAGAAGCTTTTGCCTTAAAAGCTTGAAAAATAAAGCCACTACCTGAGTGTTATAAACTATTAGAGTAACTTGTGTCAGATTGCTCTTAGTGCTTGCTGGTTTGATGTGTCAGTTAAAAAATAAATAAAAAAAGGAAGAGAAATTATCTGGGAAAAACACCATTTGAGTTCATGATAATTCATTCATTAAACATACTACAGTACTTGATAAAAAATATTACAATCATAACATCCGAATAAAGGATTCAAAAAGTAAAGTACATATGTGTTGTAGTTGAAGTCGTAAAGATAGTTTATATTGTGACAAAGAGAGTCCCTGAAAAAACACATAATGAGATTCGTAACTCTAATCAAGCCTGACGAGGTTCTTCACTCTGATCAAAGTCTAACGATGTTTCTGACATAGACGTATGCATTCTTGTATGTGCCGGTTGATGAACTTTGAAATTCAATGCTCTCAAATGAGTCGCCGTTTTGAGGATCCCACCATCTCAAACCGCTAAAGTTGCAAAGCAATCGTCTTTTACTATTTGGAAAATAAAAGTTTGGCATGTAGTTTCGTGTGCGGTCAAAAGTGTATAATTTAGACCAAGAACTTTCAACACCGTATTTTTCCATCACCCAAACAGTTTGTCCAAAAAAATTACCGGGCGGCGGATAAAAAGTTACACTTAGATGACCTCCAAAGTCCGTAAGATAAATCGGTTCGAGTTTAAGTTGTCTAGCCTCCAACGGTAATGGTAACGATCTAAATGTTTCCGTCACAAAATCAAACACAGCAATGAAAAAAGACGATGAGTCGGTGGTATTATCGTCACTACAGCTCCACAACCAATGCATAGCACCATTAAGACAAACTCCTCTTTCAGGTTGGCCGAATTTACACGAACGAAAAACCCCGTTGAATTTGCTCCATGAATCGTTTCGGAAGCTATAAACTTCAATACTTGGTCCATTTATATCCATAAAACGGACTAATTTGTAATCATCGTTAAGATAATCATGACCCATCGAGACGGCTTTGGGAGGGATAACATCATCGGGGGCGCAATTAAGTTGAACCCTTCGGGAAGTGGTGCCGTTATACGGGTTCCATAAAACATAGCAGTTTTCACGACATCTATTATTATTCTTAAAACAAAAAACACCATTGCAGCACCCCATTGGAATCATGCCTTCAACCTTAGCTAAATTACAATTAATAAACTCTATTGCCTCAGCACGATTCAGATTATCATCGTAAAAATTCACGGAAAACAACCGATTATAATAAGGTTGGAAGAGTAATATAGCGTAATCATCATCCGAAACGGATCTTTCTCTTTCACAATTTAGAGAAAACCGATAAATATTATGATTCTTAACAAAAATTGGGCTATCAATCATTCCACACATACCTTTCGATACACAACGAAAACGGATCAGAGACTTCACCGGCAACCTAAGAAATATTTCGAATACCAAATCCTCCTCAAGCAATTTGATTTCGTCTCGGAACATCACCGTCGTCGTCGGATCATTGTTTGTCTCTATAGCTAAACGCTTCAAACCTTCCGTCAGGTCGTTGTTTGTCTCCATAGCTAAACGCTTCAAACCTGTCTGGGCTGAACGCTTAGAACCCTACTATTCTTATTTATTTACTAATACGACGTGAGAGCTTAATATATATATCAAAATATTAAATTAATTCCTTAATTTACATGATTTTGCCGACCTTTTAGTTAGAGACTTGCGATGAGTGTGCCTCTCTTATGATTCTATTTTTGTGACTCAAACATCACTTTTTCAGCTTTTTCTGAATCTACATAAAAGGTCAATCAGATCAAGATCTCAATTTCACAGATTCTCTATCCGGGACATAACACACCAGAATCTCTATTTACAGATTCTCTATTAATTTTCTCAACTATTATCATAAAATTGGTGAAATACTTATTGTAATTATTCTTATTCTCAACTTCGTAAGCCAATTTTATCCCAATTTCTAATTTTTGTTGTTATGCAAGAATACCATTCCAAATTTATTGCAATTTTTAGCTCATATTTAAAATATATTGCAATGTTAATTAACTTATTCATATACAAAGACTTGAAGGAAAAGTTGTTATGCATCTATTTACGTTATATAGTTTTGCCAAACTATTTACATTATTGTTATGTTAATTAACTTATTCATATACAAGGAATTGAAGAAAAAATTGTTATGATCCTATTTATATCCAAAGGTCGTATGAAGCAACCGCTTCTAATATAATTGTAGGTTGACGAATGTGTCCACTAAACTGACCTTTCCAAGCAGTTGGGCAATTTTTCCATTTCCAATGCATGCAGTCAATGCTCCCTAGCATTCCAGGAAAACCCCGACTTTCACCGATAGCCATCAATCTCGCAATATCCTCACTATTTGGAGTTCTCAAATATTCTTGTCCAAAAACAGAAATAACCGCCTTCACAAATTTCTTCATACTCAATAAAGCCGTGCTCTCTCCTATTCGCACGTACTCATCCAAAAAATCAGCAGAAACACCATAAGCAAGCATTCGAAATGCAGCAGTAATATTTTGAAGAGATGAAAGTCCTAACCTTCCCGCTGCATTCATTTTTTGTTGGAAATATGGCTCATGGGCTTCTATTTCTGACTGGATGCGAACAAATAGTTCTCGTCTCATCCTAAATCTTCTAGAACATAATCTAAAGCCACTATAGGCCGGGTGCTGCTCCTCTTAAATGGAAAAAGATTACAAAGTATATTTTCTCATTTTACTTTAGTCCTCTCTTATTTCTAGTAGAATTGATCACTTGTCAGATGTCTCAACACTTTATATATATATATATATATATATATATATATATATATATATATATATATATATATATATCTTAACATTGAAGTATCTATAATATTTGGATCCTTCGTCAACTGATTTGTCGTTTTCGTTTACTGAGCTTATTTTTATTTTATTTTTTATTTTATTTTATTTTATTATTTATCTTAACATTGAAGTATAGTACACAGAAACCCATGATGCTCGTTTTCATTGTTTGTTTCGCTGCCATTTTCTTTCCACTACCGCCTTTCGCAGCCAATGTCCAGAGCGCATGTCCTCTTGCTTCTTCGATTGAGTGGGCGGTGGCACTACTATATCTACCTCTTCCAAGGGCCATGGCCGACTGTTATGTCCAGGACGCCTCTGCTGCTACTTCTTGCTCTGTGTAAGTGATTTTTATCTGTGTGTACTGCCAAATTTTTTGTGTGTTCGTTGATTTGCCTCTCTTCGTCCTTCATCCTTCTGTTAATTTGCTTTCTGTTTCTGAAATTGGTTTATTTCTTTCTCTGTTTTTTTGCTTCCTTCTTCCGCTTGTACTGAGGTCTGTTTCTTGGTTGCCTCAATGTTTTATTGGGTTTATTAGAAATGCAGGTGCTTCTTCGTCTGTAATGTTGTCCTTTCATATTGAATTGGTTTGTTGACCGATGCTCTGATCTTCTTTGATTCATTGTTTCAGAGACTTTCCTTTTTTCTGGTTTAATTTTAGCATGTTCGCAACGGAGGGTGTCATGTTTGTTTTTTTTTTTTTTTTGGGATGCATACTGCTTTTGATTCATTTATTGCAGCTGTTGTGTCTGCTTTCTGTGATAGGTAAAAGGATTGCAAGGCTTAGGAGATTTGATCGAAAGAAGAGTAGAAAATGTTGTTTCTTGTTTTTTTTTTCTCTGTGTTAGAAAGGTTTAGGCTTTCTTCTCCAAACTACTTTGCTGGTGCAATTGCATGTGTGACATAATAATTAATACTGAAAGCTATTAGCCAAATCTGATTTAAAAAAGGGAATGTTAGCCTGACACTTTTCCCCTTGCATTTGGATCGGTTTATTTAGATATTTGGTTTTTGTTTCGTTTGTAGTCGGCTTTTGCTTCAGAGTGTGTGGTTAGGTCTGTATAGAATCGGAGTTTTGCGCTGCATTTGGTTTGTTTGTTATATTTTTTTGTTTGTCAACAGCTACATTTTGTGTAGGTATAATCTTCAGGTGCATTTTGTCTAGGCTATAATCTTCAGGTGCATTTTGTCTAGGCTATAATCTTCAGGTGCATTTTCTGTAGCTGTTACATTGTTTTCAAGCAATGGATGTTTGGTTTGGTTGATTGCCATTATTCAATGTTGTTAATGATCGGTGAAAAAGCTTATTCTTAGGACTGTTTGATTAGTCAAAAATTGTATGTTGTTTTTATAAGTATGTTGTTGATTATGTATATCTTTAATCCTTCGATTCGTTTAGTTTCTTTTCAGCTTTCTTATAACTCTTTTTCTGTTTTGCAGGATCCAACAAATTGTCATATGCAGGTTAGTGTTCCGTTTACAATTCTTGCATTTCAACGTATATTAATATTTGGTAGTTGTTTTACAGTAGAAATGGAAGAGTCATAAAAAAGTATTTGCTAACAGCTTTCAATAACTACAGAGATATTTCTAACATTTCTACAGTAAAGAATTACAAAATACTTTTAACTGAAAGTTGTTATCTTTGTTGGTTGTCATTGTTTGTGGTCCATTGTTTGTAATATTTTCTTTTCCTTTCATATGGTACTGCTTGCTCTGTCTCAGTATTTGTGTTGCTGATCTTCTTGTACATATTTAGGCTTTGACTGTATTGTTGCTATGTGTTCTGTGTACTCTTAGGAATGCATGTTACTTTTGCTTTGTTTATTAAAAATTGGTACTACAGGCTCATTTAAACCTACAATCTATGCAATAATATAGCAATGTGCTTGTTATGTTCCAGGATTGTTTGGTTTCTTATTTTTTTTTAAATTTCCTTTATAATTTCATGTTTTGTTTATTTCCTTTCAAATTTCTTATTTTCCCCATGGAAATGCAGTTACCGTTGTGATTTGTATCTTAACTTGTGCCTCTGCGTTTGTCGGCCGTTTTTAGGTACGTAGTTCTTTGTTTTCCTATAATTGCAGCTTCCAAATTTTCTAGACGGAAAGGAAATCGTGTTTCTTTCAAAAAGGGCTATGTATGCCTTTTAGCTTTTATACATGCCCCGTCTATGCAAGTAAGTCTGATGCTGAGGGCATAGATGTGTCTTTAGATTATTTTTCAAATCTTAGCTTACGCCTCTTCTCGTCGCTCTATGGACCTTGATAATCGTAACTCTCGGAATGAGAAAAGACGAAATACATATGCATCTATGAGCCAAGAAAAAAAGGATTTGTTGCTGAAGCGTCGGCGTACTCAGTACGCGGCTCGAAAGAATATCGAAGGTAGCCTAAATGCACCTACCGCCTCATCTGCGTCCACAAGTGGTGTGAGCCAGATGCTGAACGCATCCCACACTTCGAATAATCCAATGCCGCGTGAAAAATTTTCACGCAGAGCATATGTGAACTTTGATTTTTATCCTTCCGTTAATGCAAGGGCTGAGCTACGTGCACGTTATGCGTACGATAGCTATGTTTCTTTGGAACCCCAGTCTATTGCTTCCATGTCGCTAAGGCGAGTGGATGTGTATCATCAGAATGCAATCCGTTTCTACAATGAATCAGCTTGCTTTTGTTGCTCTGAGGGAGAAATTAAGTTAGCGTTCACAGAAATGCCCCGTGCATTATCTGATTTATTTACTGGTACTGATCCTCAGTCAATTGGTTTCCAAAAATATGTCAGGACCTACAATAACAACCTAGCTTTCACTACTTTCTCCGCTCGGAAAGACAATGACCTACTGAAAAATCAGCAAGGGATATACATCTTCAAGGTGCAGGGCAAAGTGCACCATTTTCTGAATCCGCTAAAACCGACCTACAAACGCTTGATGGTATACAATTGTACTTCTACGATTCTCTAACTGAGCTTCAAGAGCGTTTAAAAGTTTCTGATCGTTTTTCCCGCGATATTATGTTGAGGCTAACTCAGATTCTGTCTCAGAATCCTTATGCTGTGTTTCTAAGACAACTAAGGTTTCTAGATTCAGTAGATCAATGTCAAATATTCATCGTTAATAATCCTAGGCTTGATCAACGGGTGTTTAATGAACCCAGTTGCAATGATGTTCTTTGGTATTATTTGTGTTGATGATGAGGCAACTTTGAATCCACAATGTCATATTCAAATTTACTCGCCAACACTACTCCTCGCGAATATGCCATAACTTCGGGTGCTATGATTCGCTTCAGTATCCATTGCTTTATACACGTGGTGAGGTAGGCTGGCATCACGGTATTGAAAAGCTTCCGCCCAATATGCAGAAGCAAAAGCGTTGTTGCACAACGCCTCTAGCTCTTCTTCCAGTTAATTTTACTGCTGCTGAGCAGCTGATCTTTGAAGAAGAACAAGGTACATGTTGTCCATTGTGAACCCATAGTAGATTCTGCCTACATTCTTCTTCAATATTTTCTACCTGTCGATCATGCAGCTATAAAATCTGGTGCACGCAAGCGGAATGTTGTGTCGTGCAGGCAATACTATTGCTACAAAATGCAGATACGCAAGGATGATAGGTCAATGTTACTGCACACTGGAAGACTTTTCCAGCAATACATCGTCGACATGTTTGTAAAGATCGAAACCTCACGTTTAGAGTACTATTACAAACAGCAGCGAGAAATTAGGACCGATTGCCTCTGAGGATTATTAGATAGTATTGCTTCGGAAAGACCCTTGGATCTGACGTAGGAAAGAAGTTTATACTTCCACCATCCTTTGTCGGGGGTCCAAGAGACATGAGAAAAAGATACATGGACGCCATGGCATTGGTACAGCAGTTTGGTAAACCCGACTTCTTTGTTACAATGACCTGTAATCCTGAGTGGTGCGAAATCACCAGTTATCTGCTTCCTAATGAATTACCGCAAAATAGACCAGATTTGCTTAGTCGAGTTTTTAAAGCAAAACTTCAACTACTGAAGAAAGATCTTCTCCAAGAAAAGATATTTGGAAACCCAGAGGCCTGTGTATACTCTGTTGAATTCCAGAAACGTGGTTTGCCTCACGCGCATCTTCTTCTAATAATGGCCCAAGAATCCAAGCTGTTGAGTTCTGAGGCATATGATCGTTATATAAGCGCAGAATTACCAGATCCAATACTGAATCCAGAATTACATAAACTTGTGCTCAGTCATATGATTCACGGGCCTTGCGGTTCATGGAATCCACATAGTCCGTGTATGCAGAACTGTAAATGCAAAAATAGATACCCTCGAGAATTCCAAGAGGCAACGACGCATGGATCTGATAGTTACCCTCGGTATAGACGTCGAAACAATGGTTTAAGAGCTACAGTACGTCGCCATTTGATTGACAACCAGTGGGTTGTACCTTACAATCCTTATTTGCTTCAGAGGTACAATTGCCACATCAACGTTGAGATTTGCTCTACAATTAAATTAGTAAAGTACATATATAAGTACATCTACAAAGGACCTGACAGAGTTGCTTTCCGGTTGTCTGTTGCAAATGCGGACAATGAAATTGAAGAATATCAACGTGGACGCTGGGTTGGGCCACCCGAAGCTGCGTGGCGTATCTACTCATTTGATCTGTTTGAGATGCAACCAGCTGTGATAGCGTTGCAACTGCATTTACCCAATAACAACTACGTCTCTTTCGCCGTTAATCAAGATTTGGACTCTTTGGTTTCAAATACCTTCATCTCAAAGAGCATGTTGACTCAATTCTTCTACATGAACCAGTATGATGATACTGCGAAATCTCTGCAACTTTTTTATAGAGATTTTCCAAAGAATTTTGTGTGGGATTATGGAAAACGCTTTTGGAGTGTGAGGAAGAAAGGAAGAGTCATTGGTCGCATTGTATCTGCTGCACCCAACGAAGGGGAACGATACTACCTGCGATTATTATTGAACCATGTAAGGGCACCGTCTTCCTACAATGACCTACTAACATTCAATGGTCGTCTGCAAACAACCTTCAGAGAGGCTGCATTAGCACGCAACTTGTTAGCTACTGATTCTGATCTTGACAAGTGCTTAGAAGAAGGAATATTGTATCAGATGCCCGTGCAGCTACACCATTTATTTGCATCGATTCTTGTCTTCTGTTCACCATCAAATCCAAGATTGCTATGGGAGAGGTACCAAGAGCACCTATGTAATAACCATAGGACACAAAATATTTTATCTGCTACTGCATACGTTGAATTGAAACGGAAGACATTGTGTGACATATCAGAGTATGTTCAGCACATGGGAAAAAGATTAACAGACTTTCAGCTAGGGCCTGATCTTGAGTTACTCAGCAATACCAGTAATGTAGGCAAAGAGATTTCTTACGAGAGAAACGTGGCAGTGTCTACTGATGATATTGTGAGTATAGGTCGACTTAACGAAGAACAACGTAGAGCATACGACATAATATTAGCTCAAGTGAATGCAGATGAACCATTGGCCTACTTTATTGATGGCCCCGGGGGGACTGGGAAAACGTTCTTGTACAAAGCAATCATAGCAACCTTGCGTTCTCGAGGGACACATAGATTAGCAGCGGCTACCTCCGGAGTAGTCGCTTGTATCTCGCCAATGGCGGGCAGCGCATGATTCACGTTTTAAGCTGCCAGTACATGATGAAGACATTAAAATTGCAAATGTTACCAAGCAATCAGCTACCGCGCAACTTATCAGGGAAGCAAAATTGATAATTTGGGATGAGGCTCCAATGGCTCACAGAGAAACAGTAGAGGCATTTGCTGCAATGCTGAAAGACATAACTGAAGTCGATCTACCCTTCGGAAACAAGATTGTGATTTTTGGGGGAGATTTCCGCCAGGTTCTCCCTGTTGTCTCCGGTGGAAGTATGGATGAACAACTTGACGCCAGCTTATTCCGCTCTCCGTTATGGCCTCACTTTACACAGATACGACTAACCGAGAACATGCGATCAATAGATGACCCATTCTTCGCAGAGTATCTGCTCCGTGTAGGGAACGGCATAGAACCAGAAGATGAAAACAGAAACATCACACTGCCAACCCACATAACAATCCCCTTTACTAACGAACAACAATCACTACAGCAGCTGATTGACTTTGTATATCCAAACATACATCAACTCAGCAGTGATTACAGAGTTCTTATGAACAGAGCACTGCTAGCTCCTACGAATAGCTGTGCTGATGAAATGAACAATGTCATTTTGCAAAGAATCGAATGAGTAGTTAAAACATACATCAGCAACGACGTCACCATCGATCCACAGCACCAAGGAGAGTATGAAGATTTTCTGAATTCACTAAACCCTAGCAGCCTTCCTCCGCACCAACTTGTGCTGAAAGTTAATTCCCCGGTAATGTTGTTGAGAAATATTAGTCCTACTGAAGGCCTATGCAACGGGACTAGAATGATATGCAAACAACTCAACGCAAATACTATTCTGGCAGAAATTGGAACGGGACCATATGCAGGACAGACTACATTGCTACACAAAATACCATTACAGGCTTCAAAAAGTGAGAGACTTGGTGTTGCTTTTAAGAGGTACCAATTCCCTGTTAAACTATGTTATGCAATGACGATCAACAAAGCCCAAGGGCAAACATTAGATCGTGCAGGTATTTACTTACGAGAACCAGTTTTCTCACACGGTCAACTTTACGTTGCATTCTCACGAGTTAGAAGTTTCAATGCACTAAAGGTGCTTATTGCTCCTCCCACACTAGCAGAAAAATCTGATGAAAGAAAAACACAGAACATAGTTTTCTCGGAGATAATTCAAAGGGCACAGACACAACTTCAACCTTAGTACACTGTAAATGCTACCTTAGATATGAGGCGTAAATATTCACAACAGTAACAACATTTACACAGCAAAACATCAATATACATAGGTACATAGCTGCTTATAGACTCAATATACATAAATAGGTACATTGTCGCTTATAAAATAACTCTGCAGATATGGCTAAGAGTATGCAAACTCTTTTCATCAATGAGATTTCCCATGCAACGAAGAACTGGAGAGTCAAAGTTGTACTTATTGATAAAACGAAAGTACATACGAGTACTAACAACCGTCGGACTCAGAAGTTGCTTCTACAGGATGCACAGGTACGCTTACAGATAATACTCATAATATGTTTCCAAATTCCACTCTACGTATGGTTTTAGACAACTAAAGAGGTACTGAAATAAACTAGGGAAACAACGTTGAGGCTATCATGTGGGATCAAACCATTGACCACATAGATGCAAGAATGATTGTTGGTTGTACATACATTGTTGGCGGAGCACAGGTACAACAAATTAAACCAGCGTTCCAGCACATGTCTCCCGGGATGGCATATGAATGGGTGTTTACACCTGCAACATTCATACGAAAAATAAATGATCCAACTGAGACGATTGCATACCCAGCAATACAATCATTCCCATTGTCTGACACAGCACCACTAGCAGGAACAAAGACACCAATAGGTACATATATCTATATACAAAAGTAATCAGCTTTACTAAGAAACACGTACTAATAAACACAGCACTGTATTTACATAGAAATCTTTTGTTTCTGTTCTGCATTTTATATTAGTTTTCTCTAACTCTGTCTTTCTCGATCCATGTCGTCTCTTAAAAACTATTTCTCTATTAAACGCATCCATATAAATTACACACCGTACTAATCACAAAATGTCCTATGTTTATAGGTTTTAATGGTCAGTATTTTTCCATTCATTTGTAGTATCTGATTTTTAAGTTTGTGCCACAACAACACTGCCACCACTATCTTGTAATCCAACATTCAATAAATTGCAATATGTACCATATCCAAGACTATTCAAAAACACCTTTGTTGCTTTGATACTTAATCTACAGTAACTAACTATGCAACATAGATTACAACGCATTTACTATTATTTTACATTAGTATTTCGCTGAGTAGTATAACATTTTGCTTTTGCCAGACATTATTGCTGTTATGGTCGATATTAAATCACCGCGAGAGGTAGTCGCCAATGGAAAGCTGACACCAATACAAGAAATTGTGCTTGTTGATGAACAGTAAGTACCATTGAAACTTTGATTTACATAGCAAACATTAGAAAAAACAAACATCCTTCGATATTTCTGCATTCGTTGTCTTTGATAAGTCCAGGATTCCGGTTAAATCTGCTTCCTTCTGTATGCGTTCTGTTGCTTCAATGCAGTACTGGTTGAACCATCCCTGTGTCTCTTACATTTCCCTGCCACACATCCAAATTAAAGTTCTATTGCTGATATGTTTTCTGTTGTTTCTTGAAATTGTATACTGCCTCTATTTCAACTTTTAGCAGCAAGACAGGTTGGCTTTCTTTCTGAATGATTGTTTGTTGTTCTCTTCGTTGTTTACTGTTTTCTGAGCTGTTGTATATTTGTGTGCAATTTTTTTGCACCGTGTGCGTGTCTGGGGGAATTATCGGTGCTCTTCTTGGTTTGTTTCCGCTTCGATTATTACTTCGCTTATTTGCTTTTCTGGTAGTTAATTAGGTTTATAATTCCCTGTTCTGTAGAATATTTCGGGCACGGTATTTCTTGGATGATCTCAGTCTTAGGTTACCCGTAGGTATCAACTATAGGGAAACAAGATTACATGTAAGTATGGACTATATGACTGATTATTTTATACGCTTTGATGTTGTAAGATTGAGATTTTAATCAGTTCAAGTTCTTGAAAAGTAGAATGGGTTGTTGTAAGATTGATGGTATATCCTTCAGGATATTTTGGTATATTTCTTGGTTTGATTAGAATGAATAGTGCATGGAGTATGTAGTGTTTGAGCCGACACATGTTGGCTGAATTTGTCATTGGTAAGAACGTGAAACTTTCTCCATAAGGTCGTGAGTTAGATTTCCACTATCAGGGATGAGACTTTTGAACTTTTGGCGGGTAATATGTAAGTTAATGTTCTAGGTAGTCAAAGGGCATGCAGCTTTCCCCATCCAGAGATGGTGATTAGTTGAATAATTTCATTATAACTCCTGAAACATATTTTGTAGAGTTTTATATTAGTTGTAACTTTTGAGTGAATAATTTGCCCTTTTTTTCACCCTTAAATTACCAAACATAACAACTTTGGCAACTGTCTACTGCAGATTTGAATCATATGTTCCTTTTCGAACATTCACATTGATGTTTCTGTATAGTTGTGTTAGAGCATGTTTAGGTTTGATAATTATAAGTCAAAGCTTTCAAGTTAGAAAAAGCATGTAATTCTGTATATTAGCTAGATAAGCTAGGACAATGCTGACATATGATATTACAACTATCCTCTAATCAACAAATTGTCCAACTATTGGCAGCTTAAGTACAGCGATGCTAACCATGTGGGGAGACTATGTTGCTAGCCCAGGCCAACAGCTATATGAAAACAGACACAATATGCCTATCATTGTGTGCAGGAAAGTAACTGTTGCAAAATTCTCAGGTACACATTACACACTCATAAATATACATCACAAATTAAAAATAGAATCTATAACGTTACTTGAATGCAATCGAAACAGGTGGGACATTGTCAACAGTTCCATTCTGCTACATAACAGTAGATCTTGATCTTCCGCAAGTCCATCAACTGAGAAACTGGTAAATAAGAACACGTGTAGCTACAACAACTAACAAAAGCTACCCAAAAACGATAACTAACATAAACCTGCATTCCACACAGGGTAACAAACAACACGGATGCAATCCAACAGGCACCTACTATGACTGAGTACCCAAGCAACAGGCAACAGAGGAACAGATCAGCAGAAATAATTGGAAAGGCAACGCAGCAGTCTCACCTAAAGGTAATAGCTAAAAAATTTCAATTATGGAAACGAAACAGACACAGTAAACAATAACCTCCATAACACATTAAATATGGCTTTCGAGTAAACAGGTACGCGATGTTGAAGGAACTATCACAATTTCAGACATCAACCAAGAAATCAGCTATTGCATCTGTCCGAAATGCTTGCATCTTACAACAGCTTCAGCAAATGAGGAATTCCACTGCAACATCTGCAGCAGCGAAGAAATCGCAGTCCCCAGGTAAATAACAAACTATCTCTAACATATCCTTAACAGATGACAAACATCAACAGTAAGAAAAATATAAAATGGTAAAAATGCAGATGCAAAGTAATAATTGAGGTGCAGCAAGGGGCTGAAAAAATTGGAGCTACCATGTACGATGAGCATGCAGAGAGGTTACTGGGCCACACGGCAGGCATATTATATGCGAAAAATCCTCAGGTACACACATTCAAACAAGAGCAACATTGATAGTGATTAACACATACACTTCACATATCACACACATCAGCAACATTAAGACATTCTAAGCAAACAAATAGCGATTGCCAAACAGATTTACAACGTCTACTATCCGAGGTAGGTAGAGCAGACAATTTGAAACACAAAATAATTACCGCAAAGCTACATCAATCAATGAGGCAAT
This sequence comes from Gentiana macrophylla, assembly GCA_026214975.1. Taxonomy (NCBI): domain Eukaryota; kingdom Viridiplantae; phylum Streptophyta; class Magnoliopsida; order Gentianales; family Gentianaceae; genus Gentiana; species Gentiana macrophylla. The sequence goes on from CM047806.1 coordinate 129,610,863, forward strand.
ACGCAGATCGAGAGAACAAGGTTCACGGTAGAACAATGGACTGAGGCAGAATCCATATTACATGGTACCTCAACTCTAGAAGAGACAAAGCGAGAGATCGGTGATGCGACCAGGTAAATTACTAAACCAAATAAGCATAGACAACAATACTACTAGCAAATAAAAAACTGAAATTACATGTAAAACTCTACTACCGCAGAAAAGCAAGAAGGAAAAAGGAGCACCATAACACCTGAAAGCAACAAAGATGACACAGCCGCAAAGAAGGTGAAGTTGGATTTCAGTCCAACTACTTGAAAGAAGTAAGACAGCCCCTCAAATTCAGCCATATTTTGCACAGAATCAAAAGTGAATGCACTTTTTTTGTACCATGTACACATGGTGAATCAAGTTACTACTCAGCCATAATGACTCAGAAAACAAGAAAATCAGCTGCATAACCTGGGAAACATTTTTTGTTGTATCTATCATATATTTTGGTATTTAGATACGGTAATTCACCAAGAACTTCCTCGCGTATCTATCGTTATTAGGCAATATGTAACTGTAAAATACTTTTAACATATGCTTTGCATTGCTCTAGCATCCTTAGCTTTTGATCCAAGTACCAGTTATGTTTTATATATGGTTTATTTAACCGTGTGACTATCATGTATTGTAATACCGGGGGCACGTGTGCAACGCACACTGGTGCCACCTAGTATATATATATATATATATATATATGAAGACAATGTGTTTTCCTTTATACTACTAATATGTACTTTGATCAAAAGAACAACCCAGCTTCACCCATGATCCTTACTAACAAGCCATTTTTATAAGCAAAGTAGTAAATCCCAGCTACACCATGCTTAAACAACCTAATGCAATTCTTCTCATACCTACACTCAGCCACATAAGATAAATGGAGATAAAGGAATTTTTCAACCAATATACTTATAGTCACACACATAAAAAAATATTATAGCAGTTTACCAACAACGAATGATTAATGCTAAGAACACATTCCCCAAATCAACATTATACAACAACAGAGGAAAAGATTACTCTTTACCGATTACCGATTAGATGACATTAGTATTAGATTCATCAATCATACAATCATTATGTCCAAAATCTAACCTCTTAATTTATGATTCTCAGATTCATGTTGCATCTAGGGCATCGATTAAACAGAAGAAAAAAAATACACTCAAAGCACTTATTCACTTCAATCACTTCACTTGAAGCTTGTGCTCCATAGCCTTCACACTTTATGCATATATCATCATTTTCTCAAATAAAAGTATCATTTCAATATTCAAGATTAAACAAAACATTCATCCTTAGAACATTCAAAGTTGAACTACAGTTTAATCATCGTAAATAAAACATTCAACCAAAAGAAAATGAAAGAAATTTTAATAACAGAGAAAGAGATAATCAATTCCTGAAATGGGACACAACTCCCTCTAAAACCATCATTACACCTCCCAATTTCGAAAATACAAGAGAATGCAAGAAAAAATAGAACACTTTTTGCCCTAAATTGAAAATACATAAAATAAAGTTACCAGAATACCTGAAACTCGAATTGTTCAATCATCCAAATCAAATCCCAGAATAACAGGCAGAGAATGACATTAAATCACTTGGATAGACTCTGGCATGGTCGATCAAGTGCAGATTTCTTCAACGGAAAGCTTCTTCCTTTTTGACAGAAAAAAAAATACGATTCTTCAGCCGATACTTCCTAAAACGTGTTATTTCGCTATGCTAGATCCTGCATTTTGTCTTCGAAGGGAGAAAAAGGGTGAGAAAATGAGTGAAAATAAAATAAAAATATCGGGAGATAGAGGTGGAAAAGAGCGAGGTAGGAGAGAGATGGGATCTGGAGATTTAGCCACTTTTGCGGGAGCTATAGCGCATTCAGTCGAGAGTCTGTCATATACAGATTCATTTGACAGACACTACTGTGTGTCTATTTTATATAAATCTGAAGCGTTTAGGTCTGTAAAATACAGATTTATCATCATTTACAGATAATACTGCGAGTGCTCTTAGGCAGGATAGGAACGGGTGAATCTTTGAAAAACTAGTAATATACCCAAATAGATTTTTGCCGAGAAGGACGGATTAATTTGATTATCAGGATCCAAGTATACTAATTATTAATTAGGACAAAACTCGTGTAAACTTACCAATATACTTTTTTTCCTATATAGATAAACATGCCACGATTTTATGCTTTTTTAAGGATGATTTTATGCTTTTGGCGATTACGATTTCCAAAACCTTTGTTTTGTGCGCATCACAGCATTTAATCCCTAATTTTAGCAACAACCGGTTATTGCAATATCTTCCCTTTTTTGGTCTTTTATCTCCAGTTTTTTTTCCTTCTTATCTCTGATTGAGTGTTGTGCGCATCCCAGCATTGACGATTTCGTTCATTGTGGCAACCATTTTCTGTGTGTAATCGACCGTTGTCAGGTATTTATTCGTAATTTCTTTGGTTTTATTTAAACATGATCATGTTTAAACGATTTGCTTTTGTGTAAACGAATATTTTCTGTGTCAAACGATTTGCTTTTGGCGGAAATGACAATGGAAGTGTATCTGTACGTTTTTTGCCTCCATCTCAATAACATTCCTCTGTAATTCGATTTAAACTTTGGTATTCTTTTTGGAGCGATCACTGGCGCTGTTTCTGCAAAAAGCAAATCATTTTTGCTGGTAATTAACTTGACTGTCATTATGTTTCATTTCATGTGAATATGCTAGGTTTACTGACCGGCAAAATGTTGATTCTCATGTGCACATTTAATTGAGAAACGTGTGTCCTTCCGGTAACTTATCAAGCTACCCTCAAGTATATACATGACAAGGTTTCTAACCGTTGGACGGAACTTAAAGATTTGTGTATCAATTTACACTACTCGGTTCCAGGTTATCCAAAGTGTTTGCTTAGGTGTGACGACGATGTGGTTTCTATGCTTTCATTAGCTGATTCATACGACATTAAACGTGTAGATGTTGAGGTCACAGGAAATGATGTTATTGGCTCTTCTTCCACTTACACCAATGGGTATGCACTTTTAGACGAGCAAGTCACTATTGACAATGATGATTCTATTGAAATAGTGTCCTAAACCCAATCGGGTTGGACCGGATCCGACCGGGTCGGATCATTGCTACTATTTCTTTTCTAATCATAAATGGCTTTATGATTAGAGAACCAATTATGAATTGTTATATGATAACGTCCTTAGTATTAAACTGTGATAGAGAAACCATGATAGGCGATTATGGTTGATGAGATCTCTAATCACTTTAATAAGTTTAATACTTAAATGTCTCTAGGCTGATGTACTATTAAACAGGGCATTAATAGTACATACAAACTAGCACGTATTAGCAGTGGCGGACCCAGAAACTTTTTTCAGCGGGGTCCGTAAATATTTAATACAGTAAATAATTTTTTTCACGGGGTCCGAAATATTTTTCTATAGATAAAATATAGAGTATTTTTAGTTTTAGCGGGGTCCATGGACCACCCTTTGATAAGGGTAGATCCGCCCCTGCGTATTAGATGTCTTCTGTCTTTAAGGGCAGGGATAGATCTCGTCTATCGAAGTGTAGAGACACTTGGACTGTACGTGGACGTGTATTAGAGAATGTGTACGTTAGACTGACCCACTTACACTGTTAAGTGTCACACTATGTGACGGTTGTGTAATTATCCTTAGGACCGGAGTCTGCATTGCATCACGGTGTGGATTGTCATGCTTTGACACTATTGAGGTTTCCCCTAACCATGGGGCGATCATGCGGTAGTGATCGGGTATGATACTGAAGCATGCGGAGTATACATGTTAGGTCATTTGGGAATGGCGTACCCTAAGAGTAGGAGTGAATATCCGAAAGGGCCTTCCCATAAGAAATGTCTAGTTCTCGTGAATCTTTGCAAAGTGGGAATAAATGAGTTATTCCGAGAGAGCTTGATATCCAGATTATGGGATGAGATCAAGATACGATCGTATGGATATTACTACAGCGATAGGATTCTATTCACACGCTAACCGAGCACATGAAAGGTAGTAGTCATTGCGTATTGACTCTTCCGATGATTGGGGGTCACGGACATGTTGCTAGATGCTATCCGTGATCGTTATATGTAAAGGGCATTTTCGTAATTACGCCTTATGTCTACGGCCAACATATTCGGAAGCCTATCGGGTCACACACATATGAACATCGAGTCGGATTAAAATGTGGTTATAGTTGATAACCAAATAAGGAAAGTTTATCTCGAGACTATAAAGGTTATAATGATAAATTAATATGGTGGTATTTATTTATTATGAATAAATTAAATACAAGATATTAATTATATTATTAATTAAAGAATATTCGGAAGCCAATTATTGGCTATAGGGAAGTATAAATTTATAGTGTATAAGATACACTTGGATTGTGCAATTTAATTAATAAGATTACCATAATATTAATATAAGATATTAATATTTATATAGATATATGTATGGACATGCGTGACATGCATTTGCATGTGCACAATTGTAGACTACAATTTGTAGTAAATATATATGGATTTATATTTGTAATATATATTTGTGATATATACACATGTGTAAATTGATTTATGGTAATAAGATAAATATAGTCAATATAAGATATTAACAATATATTGGAAAGATTTAATATGAGATATTGAATAATAATGAGATAAATCAATCAAAGATATTTTCCTTATTTTACTAAAGGTTTTCTTCCTCTCTACTCTACTAAGTGGCGGCTCTCTCCCTATAAAAGCAAGGGCTTGGCTAGCTCTTTTGTACACCATAATTCCAAGAGCTAATTGTTCTTGTGAAAATAAGAGAGCTTCTTAGAGAGAGGTTGTAGAGAGAGAAAAGGTCAACCTAGCAGTCGAGTTTTTCTAGTAGCAATCCTTAGCGGGATTCCGGCGAGGTGCTCGTGTGGATTACTGGTAGAGGCCGGACGCTTGGACGGCTCGCGCACATCTACTCCTACCGGACGGTCAAAGCGTCGATCTTTTAGATCAAGCAAGGTAACCACCGTCTACTAGCTTATTTGTTTATTGCTTAAACGAAGTCGATCTTTGATTGGGAAATCAATTTTTAAATTCTGCTGCGCTACTCGATTGATTTCCTAACAGATTCTATGCTAATGTGTTTACCACATTCGAACGACGCACGCCGTATCAATTTACGATGGGACAAATTGATAGTAAAGGAAGGTCAACGTTTTGTTGGCGGCGCTCTTGAATTTAGGGATGCATTGCAAAAATTGTCAGTCTACACTGGATTTCATTATGTATACACTAAAAACGACAAGAATAGAGTTACAGCTGAATGTATTATGAAGGATGAAAGAAAATGCGGTTGGATGGTTCATGCTGTGAAAGATAGGTCGGATGATTCTTTTGAATTGAAGAAACTTTGTAATGTACACACGTGTGGGACAGATTCTCGTTATTTTGGTATTTCACGTTTGAATTCCCTAATGGTTGAGAAGTTGATACGTGATCATGTTCGTGACAAGCCAAATACATCGCCAACTGATGTCAAAAAATTCGTGTTGTCACACTTTAAATTTGAAGTTTCATATGATGTAGCGTGGGCTGCTCTGAAATTAGCCAAGGAATCCTTATACGGCGACCTTCAACAGTCTTTCCATCGATTGCCTGCTTATATTAAGGTTGTGTCTCAAACGAACCCTGGTTCCGTTCTACTTTTGAATGTAGATGAGAAGTCTCATCGTTTTGTACGAATTTTTGTTGCCTTCGATGCTTGCATTCGTGGGTTTAATTTCTGTCGACCTATGCTATTTATGGATGGAGCCCATTTAAAGGGTGATATGAATGGTCAGTTGCTATCTGCTACCGGAAAAGACGGTGACAATGGTACGTAATCGATTTTTATTTTTAGACCAAGACTTATATGTCGACCTTGTGCTATTAGGACACTATCATTGCATATTTAATTTGTTTTACTATGGTATTAGAGGCATTAAAATACAAGCAAATGCCAAGCAACTGTATGTGTGAATATGCACCATTTACATGTCAGTGACCGTGACATTTTAGCAAATATTCCATCCATTTGATATGCATTGTTTTTTATTTTACACATTTGTTCACATTTTTTAAGAATATGTGTAGGTTTATTCCCCTTGTGCTACGCTGTTGTTGACTCCGAGTCTGAAGAAAATTGGCGTTGGTTTTTATTTCAACTGAAAAAGCTGCTTATACCGCACGTAGGATGACCTTTCTTGATAGGAACCCTGGTTTGTTGGGTGCTTTGCCTTACGCTTTTCGGATGCATATCATTCATACGCCTTTATCACTTAAAGTTAAACCTGAAGAGTTGTTTTAGTGGTACCAAATGGGCAGATAAAACTTTGCGGGGTCGTATGGTAAAATTGCTACTTAAATGTGCTTATGCTTCAACCGTACAAGAATATCACAATCATATGGATGCCCTGAAACGTGAAGGAGGAGAAAGAGCATCTACCTTTTTTAAGAACTTAAACCCCGAGAACTGGGCAAATGCTTATTTTCCAGGATGTCGTTATGGCCACATAGCTTCAAGTGCTGCCGAGTCCTTCAATTCGTGGGTGTTCAAGGAGAGGCACTTGCCTATTTTAAATATGATTGATGGTATTCGTTTAAAAATTATGAAGCAGCTTTCCAGTGAGGGTCATAGTACTCCTGTTTTTTTGTGGTTTTATCATCCAAGTTTATTAATTTGAATAAGTTTGTTATTAAAGCATTCCTTGTGTTGAGCAGATAGGCGAGCAAAGTGTTCTTCATGGACATCCACTATATGTCCCCAAGTTGACGCTTAGTTTGTATGCGATAATGGGACGAGAGGCGAGACTGCGAGTTATTCGATCAACTCAATACCGGTATGAAGTTTTATCATTTCCGTCAGCGTCCGTTAATTTGGAGTTTTGTGCTTGCTCATGCGCCGAGTGGCAACGTACTGCTTATCCCTGCATTCATGGTATGGCTAATATAAGAAGTATTGGGCTCAATCTATATGAGTATGTTGATACCTACTACTTAAAGCAGTCTTACGTTGATTCTTACAAATATGCAATTTTTCCCGTACCTCCTTCGTATCGTCAGTGGGACAGTTCTTTGGAAGATACAGTGGTTGCTCCAACCCCAAAGCGACAGCCTGGAAGACCACGGAAAAACCATATTAGATCTAAGGGTGAGTCGGCGCCCTCGAAGAAACGAAGTCGGTAAGAATGTATTTGAAAGAACAGCAACAAAGCCATTTACGCCAACCGTTTACGTTTAGCCCCACATTTTTGCATCTTTTTTTTTTCCAGTAAGGCGGAGCATTGCATCTGTAATAATATTCCACTGTTTCAATGAACGAATGGTATTCTCGTTTCGGTTGGTTACTTCTTTGAACTATCATCCAATGAATATATAGTTGTCTTTCCTTCTCCATTAATACATGTTACGTTTGTCCGTTCATTTCATGTCTAACAACATAAAAAGTTGTTACAAACTAATGTTTAGTAATAGTTGTAATACTAAGTGGACGTTCACAAGTTAGTCTTAATTACCGGAACAAAAAAAAATCCATTTAACTTCATTCAGACGAAGTAACATTCATTCACGCATATGAAGCAAACATTCAAGGAGATGAAGTAACATTCGATCGTGCAGATCAAGTAACATTCATTCACGCAGATGAAGCAAACATTCAAGAAGATGAAGTAACATTCGTGCAGATCAAGTAACATTCATGCAGATCAAGTAACATTCATGCTTCATCAACATGTACAACATACAACATACAGATCAAGTAACATATCACGCTTTCGTATATCGTCCAACGTACAACATTTAATGAAGCATGGATGATCAACCAGATAATTGTACTTTTCATTCAGATAACATATACTGGTAACACTTAGGCATCCAGCACTGGTTTCACATTCAATTTAACAGTTATTTCTTATCCACGCCACCACCACACTCGACCGTTTTACTATTCGAATAAAATCCAAAATATAAACCAAATAAATAAACTTCATTCGAATATGATAAATCACCAGTACATGTCCTTCACGGACACAACAATACACATTATTTTTTGTGCACAACTGCAGTCGGTTATATGTTCCAAAAAGACATTGTCACACATTTGAAAACTTAAATTAAACATTCTGCCACAACGAAAGGAAAAAAATAGTTTTGATGTTTATTTTCCACGGCCAACAATGAACGTCGATGCAGTAATAAAGTAGCCTTAAACAACCCTCCGCGTCGCTCCCCCTTTACTCCAACGGCACTTCGTGAACATGATCCATCACAATAGAGTTAAGTATCATTGCTTTGATCTTTTGTAGCCCCACATCTGTTAGCTTTTGTGGAATATCCAGTCATTGCGTTAGCTTCAGCATGTAGTACATTACGTAAAGTGCGCAGTCCGACCTACAGCCACCAAAGTTGTGTTAAAAAAATTTACTTTCACTCTAACAATTCTCAATTCATGTGGTGGAGTAACTTTTCGATATTGTACACTTACGATTCGTGATCTTGCAATGGAAGTTTCTTGACCTTCTCCACAACATGTGACAGTCTCAAATTCTTTTTGACATTTCCAATCTCTTTAACATGTACACATTGCCATATATAGTCAACCTAAATGATCAATATATGTCGTGCACTCAATTACCCGGATTCAATGAAGTATCATATACAGAATGTTATTGTTAAGCTGAAGGAAACTTACTATTTTTTGGCAATTCACAAGGAAGGGGTCTGTTACTCAATTACCCGGATTCAATGCTACCCGGATTCACAAGGAAACTTACTGTTACTCAATTACCCGGATTCAATGCTACCCTTTCTAACAGTCTTGCTATGAAACATGGATAGCAAATAACCAATGATTTTTCACATTAAATAACATCAAGATTCCAAATTTACCTGTGAATCAATACTACAATACCACAAATACAGTAAAAAGCGAATAATCTCCTTACATTCTAATTGGGTTTTCCTCAATCAGAATGCATAAACCCCAAAATAGTGTGTGACACTCAATTTAAGAAAGTAATACAATCCAAACCTAATTCTGAACCCATATGCAATAAATTACACTATTAGAAAGGAAATATTACTCATCGGTCTTCTTTTTTTCTCCACCAGGCATGGCGACCACAAATGAACGCCGGTGATTCCTTTTGCCTTTTCCGTGCGGTGTTACCTTCCCCGCTTGATAGAATTGTATCTAAATCCGTGAAGCGTGGCGATGTGCCTAAATCGTACTTCGGTCCGCGGATCCTTATTCGGGTCCAACCGGTCACCGACATTAGTGGATGAGGCCACCGGCCATTTCTGCCTGCGAGCTCGCCATCCAAATTAGGACCGCGAGCCTTCAAATCAATTCCAAGCTTTCAACCCTATGCGACGACAAAAGGGATTAGGGGGCCGACACGCGATCTCATTCTATAAACGGGTCCGCCAGTGACCTCGACCATAATATTTAGAGAAAGAACTATCTCAAGTTCGGAAAAACAACGATATAAAGGGTACAGGGAGCAACGAGGGGAGCAAGGGCCGGATCGAGACCTCGGACAAAGGGCCAGTAAAAGGGCTAGTAAAAGGTCGAGACCTCGGACAAAGGGCCAGTAAAAGGTCGCACAAGACTTAAGAGGAAGCAGGGAGCAAGGGCAAGACAAGGCAAGGCAATCGAATCTGGTGGTCTATGCGACCCTCAAGAGGTCGGCGCCGAGATGTTTTATCCACTTGCAGCCAGATATTTACTAGTTTTCTTAACTATTAAGCAAGATTAGTGGTACGCCGCCTTGCATTTATCTTTTACTTAGCTCCTAAGTCTTCTCCTCTTATAAAAGGAAGTCTTGTGTAGCCTAAATCATATATACATTTTAAGGAAAAAAACAAGCAAAAGCTCTGCGAAATTACTCTCTCTCTCTTCCTCCTCCCATCACCGCCGCACATCTCCGGCCAACACACACTTAATCACCCTCCAAATAAGCCAGATATCCACAGCACAAACACCACTAAAACAACCGTGATGATTTATGCATCATCAGTTGGTTCCGTTGCCGGGATGGGATAAGCAGCGTGCGTTCATTCCAAAGCAAAAAGTCATCTAAAAAGTGCTAACACGCATCAACTCGAAGGAAATGAAATCGGGATCACCCTTTCTATTCCCGTTTGGTGGCTAACACGCAAAGTCCACCCTTGCTAACACGCAAATCGGGAGGCCATTCTTTGGCGTCATCCCTTTGGGTCGCCTTGCATGGGACTCGCCGCCCGGGGTTCAAATGGAGATCGGGAGAGGCATCACAGCTCGCGTCGTGGTTCAAGATGACGCTCCTGCCGGTGATGAAGTCGCCGAACTCAAAGATCTATCCGGTCAATTTGGAATTGCCGCCTCAATGGTGAGTTTTTATTTGTCTTGTATTCTTTTATTTCTTTCAGTGTTTCTGTCGAGCTTATAATTCTGTCCCTTTTTCAGCTCGGTACTCGCATAAACAAGGCGATTGAGGCCGTTGAAGCGCAAGGTGGTGAAGAAAATAACGGCGCCCTTGAGGCCTCGGAGAAAGCCAGGATCGTTCTTTGAGAAAAAGAGCTCGAGGCGCCGGCGAGGTTGATCGGATAAGAAAAGCTATGGCGGAGGCGCCAAAATGGATGTGGAGTTGCGAGAAGAAGGTGTCGGCTCTGAAGGAAGAAGCCTTGCAGTCTGTTGAGGGTTGACGGCCGCGCGTGAGAGGTCGCGAGTCTGGCGGAGCTCGCTTGGCTGCAAATAATAAGGCGAGGCGGGTCCGGCGGTGGAAGCTTTAAGCTCTCGGCGAGTTTGGTGATTATCGGGAGGCAAGCCGACCAAGGTTTTAATCAACTCGCTCGTTGCCTCCGGGCCTATCATGGTAGAGAGCATCACCTTTGAGAAATGCTTGGTGGGTTAACATGTCCCGGCCGAGCTCCCGACCTCTTTGGCCGCTTCATCCCGATATTCCTTATCGCGGGCGGATCATATCGTCGCCATTCGGACAAACGAGATGAAACACGGCGCGACCTGTGTGGGATCCTCCTCCGATTAATCCAGTCCAACTTCGCAATTTTGAAGAATCCTCCGCGCGAATGATCAACCCGGCGACGAGTATATTGACACTCCTCCCGGCTCTGTTTAAATGATTGTGGTTTCGATTCAGAACATTTACTTTTCTGCGATCTTTGTAATAATTCGACTTTAGTTTTTCGAACTATTTGGCGTCCTCATTTGATGATTGTAATAACTTTTATCTTTTACTTTCCGCATTGACATTGTGGCCGCGTTTGGCTTGTTGAATTTGGTTTGTGGCCGTCTTTGGCCTGCTTGATTATGTATTGTATTTGCTTCCCGACTTATTTCTATATCCCCATCCCCTTTGTTTTGGCGAGGTTTAGTTAGCTCGCTAAAATAATTCAACTATGACCTAGTGGTGACGAAACTTCGATTGAGGTTGAGGTTTGCGCGATCGATTCAATTCGAAATTTGTAAATCGCAATCATTATGGAAGTTAATCAATGCCCACGCGTGCTGCTTGTGCGGTTACCAAAACGTCGGTTCCGCGTAGTTGCGATTACCAAGGAGCCAACGTCGCCACGATCGACTTTTGAAGCGCCCCGATAATCCATGGCGAGAACAAGTCGCATCAGGCGATGAGGTCGCAAATATATTGTCCCTGAGCTCACTACTCCACGCTCGTCATTTTCATGAAAAATGACCAAGACATGGAGTAGGGGCCGTGATGATACAAATAATGTCGCCACCATTTAGTCCCGAAAGCGCCTGCAACTCAACATACCGGAGGAGGTCCGCGACCCGTCGTCGGCGCCAACAATGTCAAGTCAAGGTCATCGCGTAAATCCAGCCTACTAAGGCGCCACCATAGCTAGGGGCCGGATCGAGACCTCGGACAAAGGGGCGATAAAAAGGTCGCACAAGACTTAAGAGGAAGCAGGAGCAAGGCAAGACAAGGCAAGGCAATCGAATCGATGGTCTATCTGATCC
>CM047806.1:129623030-129750460 GCA_026214975.1 Gentiana macrophylla
CATTAACCACGCGATCACGATGACCATCGGGGATGGTGTGACGACATTTGATGAAGCAACACAGCGATGACATTTGATATTTTTCCGACTTAATTTTGGAAAATCGATTTCTTTTTCATAAAATCGACTTAAAATGTTTATATCTTTTGATATAAAACTACGATTAACTTAATTCTTTCACCCTAATTCATATTTTCCAGTCTCTCTTTATTCACTTATATCTCATTTATGAAATGACACCTTATGCAGATGATACTCAATGCCTATAACATTTTATGAAGTGATAGTTTATGTAGTGACACTAATGACACCAACATTTTGATTCTAAAATCATACTCCAAACTCGCCATCAAATTCATCTCAGATCTTTATTTAAGGCTAAAGGTTGTGAAGGACTGCTTTTGATCTAAAATGAGGAAAAAGACAAAGAAAAAGATAGTGATTGAGAAGGACAAAAAAGCAGCGCGTATTCTTACATGTGTTACTACATATATAGCTACAACCATGTAGTATAGTAACACATGTAGTAACATGCGTGTTTTTGTCCTTCTTATCCATTCCCTTTATTTATTTATTTTCAAGTTTGCAAATTTTTCACTTTGCATCTTCAACTATTTCATTTATACATTGTATCAAAAGAAACTTTAAAACAAGAAAATAACAAAACTAACAATAATAACAAGAAAAGTTTGGTGTGCAACTAAAGGAATCAATCTGCTACATGAATGAAGGCATACATGCTTCAAAAATCTTTTGTGTACATTATTATGCTCATTATTATGAATAACTGTGCTCATAAAAGAATCAATGTTTTGTGCTCATTATTATTCCCGATAATAAACATTCAAAATCCCACCTTTAGCTTTACTCGATAATCTATATAACTCGTTGTCCATTTTCCCGAACTCTTCTCATCTTCCAATTCTTCAAGTGTCAAAGGAAGAAATCTTGTTAATTCAACCTTATGCTTTCCTAATCAACTTCAAGATTGCCGTAAATCGATGCATACAACAAGAAATGCTTAGCCTCGTATTTAGCCGTATGGTTAGTACCGTCCGACCATACACGAGCACTTAATGCACCAACGGTTCCTCAAACTCGATCCCTTGGGAAACCATAGCAGGGACGAGTTGTTAACTCACCGTCCTGGTCTCTTACAATGCACAACAAGTTACAAGACTAAGGTCATCAAACAATCGGGGCAAACGTTCGATAGAATGGAATGAGGGGAGTGAAAAGTAACAATTAAACCGACGGTCGATCACGAGTCAAAGCCTTGAAACCTTTCCAATTCCAGTTGATTTCTTATCTTTCTCCATCATTGAATCCTTATTATTATACTCTTAAGCTTCGATTTGGGCTAGGAGTAATTGAGATTTTTCAACAGATGTTGATTGACTCCTATTTGTGAAGACATCAAACGGTTTGACGGGTTCTATCCAAATAAAGGGCTTTGCTTACGGTTTCAATGCATTTAATGAAGCTTCACTTCTTGTGAATATTCACCTCTTTTCTTCCCAGCATCCATATTCAAAATCTTCTTACACACAAAAAAAACCCACAAGTTGAGATCAATTTCAAAAATTGATTGCACCCTAATCACGAGCGATGATTCGTAAACCTCAACCAAGAATGGTAATAATTTGGAAGTACACAAGATCTCAAGCCAGGTGATTTAAATCATAAAAATTGATTGTAAAAACAATTAGCGAGGATTATACGAACGAATCGAGGAAGAGAGAAAACCAATTCCCTAATCAATAAGCAGCAAAAAATGGAAAAGCACAGATTTTTTGCTCGACTGTATCGTCATTGGAAAGCTTATAGCAGGCTTCACGATTGAGTACTATGCGGGAGTGAGAGAGAAATCGTGTAACATCCTGACTTTTCAAAAGGGTAAAATAGTCATTGGGTGTATGTACTACGACCTAATTATTATTTATCTCATTTATTTAATTAAAAGGATTTAATTAAAAAGATTTAGTTATTTAATTAGTGGATTTAATTAAATGACTATAAAAAAAGAAATAATCCCCAAAATCCTTTTATGTTTGAGAATTCGAGGAAAAAAAAAAAAAAAAATATAAAAAAGAAGAAAAAAAGAAAAAACGCTAGAACAGAGCGAAGAAAGTTTAAAAACGCTCGCAAGATTTGTGCAGCCAATACACGTTGTAAAACACCACATACACCGAACCATAAGAAGAAAGATCAACATGCGCAAATTATCATCATCATCGCTATCACTATGTGCGCTTATTATCATCCTTGGCTGAGTCCGATTCAAAGTCACGAGGTTCTAACTCAACACCAACAGCCCGTAAAACACGCTTATTAGGACAATCACGAGCATAATGACCCTCTACCACGACACCTAAAACAAGCCATATCACGCGTGCACGCGTTCAACACTTGGAGTACCCTTTTCACGCATATCTTTCGCCTTAGCATCGAATAAGGATAATTCAATTTACGTGGTTTAAAATCATCTTTAGGATCGTGTATTAGGTCGATTGAAACATTAGAAGACGAAGATGTAGACTCGCCCAAAAGAAGAATAAGTAGAGCGAGTGTTACCATAAGAAGCTTTATATGCAGCCCGTTCGCTAAGCGTTTTGCACCATGATTGCACGCGCTTGTAAGCTTCGGCTTTAGTGCGATAATGTCGCAATTCGACGTGGCAAGCAATATCGGTCGAAGGCCACATTGAAATATTTGCATTGTCGCTTCATCATCCTCTTCGACATTGGCTTTAAGCATAGTGAGGCGTAAATCTTCATCAAACTCCTCTACAAAGTCACGATTTTCCAGCGTAACGTTTGCAACTCATGGAGCTGATCCTATAGTAATGAGTAGGGACCCATTGTTGCTTCATGATCTCTTTGGACCGCCCGCGAAGTGATCTCACCATCACGCCTTCTTCGACGTTGGGCTGTAGTTGGTCCCACCAATGCATGGCCGTGTCGGTAAACTCCATCGCCGCAAGTTGTACTGTTTAGCATCACTAAAATTTGTGCAAGAGAAAACTTGAGAAACTTTCATCTCAAGCTAAATAATTGCGGATCGGCCTTACCATCAAACGGTGGAATTTTGTATTTCACATTCGTGAATCGTCATGTGGGGAATTTGGACAGCCAAAGATCGTTGGGAATGAGAGCTCGACTGCATCAACAACACGGTTAGGTGGGGAGTTACCTCGGTTGGCCGCTGGCGTATTTCGAGTGTAAGTGCATGGATGGCATTCGAGCGTCACGATGTTTACGCTCATATTAAGCGGCGATGTGTTGCGTCAATCTGGCGTGTCAATTTTATCAGACATTTGAGCATTTGCTTGAGCCAGTGCTCGTTCAATTTTGTCAGACATTTGAGCATTTGCTTGAGCCACTTCTCGTTCAATTTTGCCAGACATTTGAGCATTTGCTTGAGCCAATTCTCGTTCAAGTTCATCAGCAATATCTTGCCGCGTGGTTTCGTTTGCCTGAGCAATTTTGTCGTCGAGAGCTTTCCGGAGTAGTTTATCATCAGCCATAGCGTGAGGCTTATGGTGACTTAACTCACGTTCACTCGTGTTTAACTCACAAAGAGAAAAAAAAATATCTATTTTTCCCGCCAAATTTCGTGAAAATGAGGCAAAAATTTTCCGGTAAAATCAAATTTTGTTCCGGACTCGACACCGTACTAATTTTCTTTGGAAGTGCCCGTCAAGATTGATCGGAGTACTACTCTTCGATCGAAAATCAAGAATCCGGTTTCCTTAAATTCTTGATAATTCTTGAGGTTCTTGATTCGGGTTTTGGAGTGTCGATCAAGAACGAGGAAGATACCGGATGATTGATTAAATCCCGTAATTTTGTGCTTCGCCGTTACGCGCCTTTTTTTTTTTGTAAAAAGGCGGCGCCTTACAATAAATTAAAGACTTTACTGACAAATCAAAAGTAAATGGCTTTGATGTAAATATTAGTCGATTAGTCCAAAAACCTGAATCCGGATGCAATAATATGCAGCAAATAGCAGGAATAATTATGTCCGGATGCGATGAAAAATCAAACGCAGCAGCAAATATTCCAAAGAAGCCGTCCGAGAACAAATTAGGGTTCTTGGATTGCAAGAACGCTAGGGTTCTGAAAAGAAACAGATAGAATTGGACAATAGTGCGTGGAGCGATGAAGCTTTAATCCCTAAAGCTACGATACCACTTGATAGCAAAGCGATTGTAGATCTAGATCAAAGCTTAGACTTTTATTGATTCAAAGAATTGACTAAAGTTTATACAATTCGAGCTAGTGGTTTTTCGACCTGATTGTATAAAACGTGGACTATTTGGAAATAAAACGAAAGTAACAACAATAATCAATCTCTGATTATTGCCTCGTGATAATCATATCTCAGGAAAACCACCCAACTATTCTATCTCAGAATAATTGAAAGAAACTCCAATCTACGAAAAGTTTCTCGATTTAAAAACTAAGGTTTAATCTCCAAAATAATCTCTATAATACGTTCATGTTTGGCAACTATAAATAGCAAAAATAGAAAACCTAATTCCTAAGGAAATAAGGCGCCACTTTATCAGTTGGGCCGGAACATTACTTCCTAATAAAAGGCCTAATTAAAAAAATAGCATAATTAAAAGTCCATAAAATATTCAGCAAATCACGATGCATAAGCGCCCCATACTTGGGCCTTTTGCACATTAAGCCCAATCCGCAATGAATAGGCTTAGAGTCGTTGGGTCATCAATCCTCGAAGCCTCATTCTCCTTTCCAACGTCATGGACCAGCTTTGCATAAGCTTCTCGAGCCTTCTTCTCTTGAAAACGTGTAATAGGTCCATCTCGAACAATAATAGGATCCTTGGGCTTGTGAATGCGTGGCTGATCATCTTGGAGTGCATCATTCCCTCCCGGTTCGGAAGGATCTGACCTCAGATCATAATGAGGATCATCAAACGGGGACAAGTCCTTGACGTTGATTGTGGAAGACATAGTCCAATCCGGTGGCAAATCTATGACATAGGCGTTGTCACTCACCTTTCGTAGCACTTGAAATGGTCCATCACCTCGGTAATTCAGCTTGCTCTTGCGTTGATGTGGAAAACGCTCCTTGCGTAGGTATAGCCATACCCAATCTCCCGGTTTGAAGATCATTTCTTTGCGCCCTTTATTAGCACTGGCGAGATACCGCTCCGTAGCTTTTTCAACCTCCAAGCGAGCTTTAGTATGTAATTCACGAACAAGTGCGGCTTTATCTTCGCATCCAAGCTCACGTGTGTACTGTAGGAAGAGGAACAAACTCGAAAGGAGCGAGAGGGTAAAAAACCATAAACAACTTCAAAGCGGTGCGGCCTTAGTAAATGAGTGAGGGCACGATTATAAGCAAATTCGGCAAATGGAAGACACGTTTCCCACGTCCACAAGGTTCTTACCCACCTGCAGTTCTAAATAAGCGACCCAAAGTACGGTTTGTGACCTCCGTTTGACCATCGGTTTGTGGGTGAAAAAGTGGAATATAACAAGGATGTACCTAGTTTCTTCCATAACACTCTCAAAAGTGGCTAATAAACTTGATATCTCGGTCACTAACTATGGATCTAGGCACACCATGCAAGCGTACTATTTCCTTAAAGAACAAGTCAACAATAAGCGGAAGCATCATTAGTCTTATTACATGCAATGAAATGTGCCATCTTAGACATTCTATCAACAACCACAAAAATCGAATCATGACCATTCTGGTTCGTGGTAAACCTAAGACAAAGTCCATGGAAAGATCGGTCCAAGGTGAAGTGGGAATAGGAAGTGGTGTGTATAACCCATGTGGTTGTGACCTAGCCTTAGCATGCTTGCAAACTAAACACGAAGAACAATATTTAACCACATTGATTTCATCTTAGGCCAATAAAAATGTTGCTTAAGCATGTCTAAGGTCTTATCTACCCCAAAATGTCCCATCAAACCTCCCCAGCGAGTTTCCTTAACAAACAACTCACGATAGAACAACGAGGTACACATAACTTAGCATTCTTGTAAAGGAATCCATCGAAAATAGAATATTGAGGTTGATCACAAGAAGGACACGCAGACAAATATTTTCCCAAAATCAACGTCATGTTCATACATATGCTTAATAGATTCAAATCCTAACAACTTGGTTTGCATAGAAGTGATAAAAGAATAACGCCTAGATAAGGCATCAGCAACTATGTTATCCTTACCCTTCTTATACTTAATCACATAAGGAAATGACTCTATAAACTCAACCCATCTTATATGGCGCTTATTCGGTTTCTTGCCGCACTTTTAAGTACTTGATAGACTCGTGATCGGTGTGGATGGTGAACTCTCAGGCCGTAAATAGTCTTTGCCATGTTTGTAAACAACGAACCAATGCATACAACTCTTTATCATCGTAGAATAATTAAGTGCACCCACTTTTAGTTTTCTCACTAAAGCACGCATAGCAGCCTACTTTCTTGTATTAAAACACCACCAATCCCTACACCGATGCATCACATCCAAGTTGGAATATCTTATTAAAATCGGAGTAATGCAAGTATTGAGTGCGAGAAATAAGCATAGATTTAAGAGTTTCAAAAGCTTCCTGTGACGTTGTTCCCACACAAATGGTGCATTCTTTTGGTGAGCTCATTGAGGGAGCTGCAATGAGTGAATCCCTTCACAAAGCGTCTGCATGAAGCTTGCAAGGCCATGGAAACTACGTACTTGTGCGGCCGTGGAAGGTTCGAGGCCACTCTTGTATTGCCTTGATCTTTTCTTGGTCCACTTCCACACCTTTAGCACTAATAACAAAGCCAAGAAAGACAACACTCTCCAAACAAAATTACACTTTTTGAGGTTAGCATATAATTCGTGTTCCCAAGTGTATGCAAAACAACCTTCAAATGTTCAACATGATCATCAAATGTAGCGTATAAATAAGTATATCATCGAAGTACACAACTACAAACCGATTTATAAATTCCTAAGGACCTCATTCATAAGTCTCATAAACATGGAAGGTGCATTAGTTAAACCAAATGGCATTACAAGCCACCATACAAGCCAAAAGTGGTTTTAAAAAGTTGTTTCCACTCATCACCCTCCCGAATACGTATTTGATAGTAGCCACTCTTCAAATCAATTTTAAGTAAAAAACGACTACCATGTAAATTATCAAGCATATCATCTAGTCTAGGGATAGGATATCGATACTTTACCGTTATTTGGTTGATGGCTCAACAATGCTGCACACATCGCCATTCTCCCGTCTTCTTGGGGACTACAATTTGGAGGCGCACAAGGGCTCATGGACTCGTGAATCTTTCCCTTCTCTAATGGACTCCTCAACTTGCTTTTGTATCTCCCACGATCTCCGTGGGGTTGGCTATAGGCTGGCGGTTTGGTAGCACGGAACCGGGTATAAAGTCGATTTGATGCTCCACTCCTCTTATTGGTGGCAGCCACTTTAGTTCCTCCTCCGGAAAGACATCCTTGAATTCTGCCAAAGCAGAATAAATCGCACTAGGGAGAATTGGTTAAATCGGATATAGAAAGTAAACAAGGGGTAGGGAGTCGAATTTTTAAGTACAAGAATATAAATTGGATTTCCAGCCCTACGGCCTTTATCATTAAATTCCGATTGACCTTACTAGTGTGAGGTGGCGTGCATACCTTGTTTATTAACTTTAGGAGGCAGATTCGACTGATCTACCTTAGCTACAACCCCTTCCTTACCCACGGCTTTATTAGCATTTTGTGATGCTTGGTGACGAATAACGAAAGCCGTCATCTTAAGTTGTTCATCAAATGCGCTTCCTTAAGGGTCATTGGGTGCAAAACAATGGTCTTGCCTTTATAAAGCGGTGAGTAGCAGTTTAGGTAGCCATCATAAGAAACACGTCTATCAAATTGCCATGGGCGACCTAAAAGTAGGTGTGTGGCGTGCATAGGAAGAACATCACAAAGGACCTCATCATGAAATTTACCAATCGAAAATTAATGAGTGCTTGTGATGTGACAGCGTGTTTTCCCCTTCATCACTCAACCATTGTAGTTGATAGGGTTTGGGGTGTGGTAGCGTGGGAATATGCAAAGTCTCAACAAGTAACGTACTAACCACATCGATTGCAACTACCCGAATCAATAATCAAGTTACAAGTTCTACCCCAATACCACACGTGGATTGAAAAATGTTATCACAGCGCATATTGTCATCGATTTTAGTTTCAGCAGCCAATACACGCTTGTAAAACACCACATACACCGAACCATAAGAAGAAGTAAGCACTAACATGCAGCAAATTATCATCATCGCTATCACTATGTGCGCTATTATCATCCTTGTCGGAGTCCGATTCAAAGTCCCGAGGTTCTAACTCAACACCAACACCCGTAAAACACGCTTTATTAGGACAATCACGAGCATAATGACTCTACTACACGACACCTAAAACAAGCCATATCACGTGCCACGTTCAACACTAGAGTACCTCTTTTCACGCATATCTTTCGTCTTAGCATCAGAATAAGGATAATTCAATTTACGTGGTTTAAAATCATCTTTAGGACGTGTATTAGGGTGATTGAAACATTAGAAGACGAAGATGTAGTACCTCGTCAAAAGAAGAATAAGTAGAAGCGAGTGTTACCATAAGAAGCTTTATATGTCTGCCCGTTCCCAAGCGTTTTGCACCATGATTGCACCTTGTAGAAGCTCGGCTTTGGTGCGATAATGCCGCACAATTCGACGTGGGCAAGCAATATCGGGTCGAAGGCCACATTGGAAACATTTGCATTGTCGCTTCATCATCCTCTTCGACATTGGCTTTAAGCATAGAGGCGTAAATCTTCATCAAACTCTCTACTGAGACGATTTCCTTGGCGTAACGTTTGCAACTTGCGGAGTGATCCTCTATAATGTCGGTAGGGACCCATTGTTGCTTCATGATCTCTTTGAGGACCGCCCATGAAGTGATCTCACCATCACGTCTTCTTCGACGTTGGGCTGTAGTTGGTCCCACCAATGCATGGCCGTGTCGGTAAACTCCATCGCCGCAAGTTGTACATTTTAGCATCACTAAAATTTGTGCAAGAGAAAACTTGAGAAACTTTCATCTCCCAAGCTAAATACATGTGGATCACCTTACCATCAAAGCGGTGGAATTTTGTATTTCACATTACGTGAATCGTCATGTGGGGAATTTGGACAGCCCCAGCATCGTTGGGAATGAGAGCTCGACCTGCATCAACAACACGGTTAGGTGGGGGGAGTTACCTCGGTTGGCCGTTGACGTATTTCGAGTGTAAGTGCATGGATGGCATTGAGCGCCCCGATGTTTACGTTCATATTCAAGATGGCGGCGTTGTGATTAAATCACGAATCGTGGTCAATTTTATCGGACATTTGAGCATTTGCTTGAGCCAGTGCTCGTTCAATTTTGTCAGACATTTGAGCATTTGCTTGAGCCACTTCTCGTTCAATTTTGCCAGACATTTGAGCATTTGCTTGAGCCAGTTCTCGTTCAAGTTCATCAGCAATATCTTGCCGCGTGGTTTTCGTTTGCTCGAGCAATTTTGTCGCCGAGAGCTTTCGGAGTAGTTTATCATCACCATAGCGTGAGGCTTATGGTGACTTAACTCACGCTCACTCGTGTTTAACTCACAAAGAGAAAAATATCTATTTTTCCCGCCAAATTTCGTGGAAAATGAGGCAAAAAATTTTCTGGTAAAATCAAATTTTGTTCCAGGACTCACGACACCGCACTAATTTTACGGAAGTGCTTCGCCAAGATTGATCGGAGTACTTACTCTTTTCGATCGAAAATCAAGAATCCGGTTTCCTTAAATTCTTGATAATTCTTGAGGTTCTTGATTCGGGTTTTGGAGTGTCGATCAAGAACGAGGAAGATACCAGTATTGATTAAATCCCGTAATTTTGTGCTTCGTTCTGCCTTTTTTTTTTTTTTTTTTTGTAAAAGAGACGGCCTTACAATAAATTAAAGACTTTACAGCAAATCAAGAAGTAAATGCTGAACAGAAATATTAGTCGATTAGTCCAAAAACCTGAATCCGGATGCAATAATATGCAGCAAATAGCAGGAATAATTATGTCCGGATGCGATGAAAAATCAAACGCAGCAGCAAATATTCCAAAGAAGCCGTCCGAGAACAAATTAGGGTTCTTGGATTGCAAGAACGTCTAGGGTTACGAAAAGAACAGCAGTAAATTGGACAATAGTGCAGCAGACGATGAAGCTTTAATCCCTAAAGCTCTGATACCACTTGATAGCAAACTGATTGTAGGATCTAGATCAAAGCTTCGACTTTTATTGATTCAGCAATTGACTAAAGTTTATACGAATTCGAGCTAGGGTTTTTCGACCTGATTGTATAAAACGTGGACTATTTGGAAATAAAACGAAAGTAACAACAATAATCAATCTCTGATTATTGCCTCGTGATAATCATATCTCAGGAAAACCACCCAACTATTCTATCTCAGAATAATTGAAAGAAACTCCAATCTCTGAAAAGTTTCTCGATTTAAAAACTAAGGTTTAATCTCCAAAATAATCTCTATAATACGTTCATGTTTGGCAACTATAAATAGCAAAAATAGAAAACCTAATTCCTAAGGAAATAAGGCGCCACTTTATCAGTTGGGCCGAACATTACTTCTAATAAAAGGCCTAATTAAAAATAGCATAATTAAAAGTCCATAAAAATATTCAGCAAATACGATGCATAAACGCCCCATACTTGGGCCTTTTGCACATTAAGCCCAATCCGCAGAATGAATAGGCTTAGAGTCGTTGGGTCATCAATCCTCGAAGCCTCATTCTCCTTTCCAACGTCATGGACCCGACTTTGCATAAGCTTCTGAGCCTTCTTCTCTTGAAAACGTGTAATAGGTCCATCTCGAACAATAATAGGATCCTTGGGCTTGTGAATGCGTGGCTGATCATCTTGGAGTGCATCAAGGATCAACAGTTGTTGCGTTTCTTGACGTTTTCTTCTGGTTTCTTTGGAAATTAAGGTGTTAAGCTCTTCCTAATGAGTAATTATAGTTTTATAATGATAGGTTGAGTTTTGGTGTTGTTTGGTGATAGAATTCATGCTAAGTTGTAATTAATGAGTTGTGATATGTTTTGGCATATTTGTGTTGAGTTTTAAATTTCTTTTTTTTTTATTCAACAACATTAATTAAACATAAACAAACTTGATTGAACTTGATTCGTTCAGTTAAAACACCGAATGTACTCTTAAAGGGAGTTGAAGTTGGATCCGTCGGAAGGGCATGAAAAGGCTTGTGCTTTGATGAACCGAGTTCATCAATGTCTGCGTATATGTGCTAGGCCTTGTCCGTGTCTAGTGGTCTAAGTACGAGTAGGAGATGTGAGGAGCTTACTTGAAAACACTTAGGTGGCTAGTTAATTCACAATAATAATTACATAAGTGTAGTAAAAGCTAAAACGCCACTTATTCTCGGTAGGCACTCGATTCAAATCGCGATGTGATACGTTCATAAAAGGTGGACAACGCCATCGTTCAAAAGGTGAAGGGTAGTGGAGGAAATCCATCGAACGTATATGCATACCGGGGAGATCCCGGGACTACCGGTGCTAATCACCGTAGTTGGCAAGTATATCTCGTGGTGGAATTCTCATCATGCATTGTGTCCTTGAGTAATGATGTAACCAAGATAAGCTAAGTTAGAAGCGTTTAGTCATGACATGTCGATGGGCATGGATTGAATCTAGATTGAGTCGGTCTCATAAAGAAAATTTAATAATCATAATAATAACCCTTCATTGTACAACTTAGTTATTCATTAGCTTCTCACTTTTACTAAGTACTTTGTACTTACCTCCTTTGCATTTTCTTTTGTATGCATTGTGGGGTGAAGATTTAACACAGTTGATCAGTAGATGGCGACTTTTGAAGGCTTTGAAGTCTTGACGAAGTTTCTAGTTCATTTTCTTTGTAAAGGTTGTACTAGACTAGTTGTATTTATTTTCTTAGACTTGTTGTACTTCTACTTCTAAGACCTCGTATTGTTTAGGTCTTTGGGTTTTTCGTCGTTGTATTTTTAACTATCCATCTTTAGTATGGTTGTATCTATTCTTAGTAGCATTTATGTTTTTACCCGAGTCCTTTTAGCTTCCGTTTGCTTTTATTTGATACGACGACGTAGAGGCTTGCGTATAATATTAGATTTATTTAATTCTATACGCGCCGAACGTTCTATTCCGGATAAGGGCTCGGTATCCGGGAGCGGGGCGTTACAGTTGGTATCAGAGAGAAGCGTCCTTTCTTTCCTAGGCTTCTTCCCTCTAAGATAAGACTTCTTTAGATCTTTTTGTACCCTTCTGATCTCTCTTGATCTTGGTGGTAAATTCTCGTAGGATTAGGAATCCTTAGAATGTGGTTAAGTTGCACTAGGACCAAGTGAAAAGTCTCCTTAGGTGTAGGTTGAGTTTTAAGCTCACGTCTCTTATATGATCCTCTAAAGTTTTTTTTTCTTTCTTTTTGAGGTTTTAATTGCTTTCGTAATGCTAAATTTGGTTCAAATCACTTCCTTGTAACTTGGTGTTATGCAAAACGAGTAAACGATTTTGTTCACGTTTCTACATGTCATGTTATATCATTTTTTTTTTATCCAAGAATTCTGTAAATTTTCAGCCACTTAGAAAGTTGTCTTATCCACAATTTCTCTCTTTACATCAATTTAGTTTTCAATATGGATTTTTCACAAATTGTTTAACAAGGAGGGGTACTCTGTTCAGAAAATTCTGCAGCGGTACTCTTACTTATCATTCTATTCTGAATAAGCTAAACACCTCCAAATGACTTGGATTTTTGGTATGTTGTAGAAAACATCATGTACTATAAGTTTTGTTTTTGAACCAAGTGCAAATTCGTTTTTGTTTTAGCACAATCTGCAACACACGACAGTTGATGAAGTCCTGAAATTGTTTGACAGCTTATAGCAGTAGATGAAAAGAATTATTTTGACCGACCTATGGATTCCCAATTTTTTTGATTTTTGAGCATCATATGTAAAACTTATATACTCACAGATTTTCTCTTTGCCTAATGTTCAAAATCAGTTCGGTTTGTTTTGTGCAAATCAATTATTTAAGTGGCTTATGTATGCACCCAATTTCTCAAAACCATTTAAGTCCTTTGGTCAGGAAGGATAGATGTCTTTCTTTCACCCTAAAGGTTATAGTGTAGTAGGTTATAGGAGATGATAATGCTTTGATTTTTTGATTCTTAAGCTAGTTGTTACCCAGGATAAGAAGTTTGGTAGGTAGAGACTAGGTGTTGTCGTTATAGTGCTCCTCGATTGCAAGAAACGATTGCGTGGTGATTTTCCAATCTTATGTCCTCATCAATAAGGTTCGCTTTTATAATCATCTAGTTTCCTACTTGGTTATCCCGATTTCAATGTTTTCCCATCCATACTAATTGTAACTCATGCTCTGGTTAAATCCTCCATTTGAAACTTCTGAAACTCGGTAAAAGTCTCTTATTACGAAGTTTTGTTTTCCAAGTGTGTACATTTTTTTGATGTGCCTTATATTTTAAAGATGTTTTCATCATGTCAAATGCTTGATTTAAGAAAAATAAGTTTCTCATCCTTCGAACTATTTGAACTGACAATTGCATATCCTTCCAACACACTTTTGCATCCTAGTGATTACCCTTAATGCATCCCCTACAAGATGTTTTAGTACATAAAAACTTTTGTTTAAAGACTCAACTCTACAAATCCTCCGTTTTCTCTTTTTGCTATCGCTTGGTTTATGTTTACCAAAATTCTTTGACCTTTGCTTTGCTCGAGATGGGTTCCACACGAACTCCATATGCAAATTTTATCCTTTCCAAGTACTCCTCAGTCGTTTCAACTATTTGCGTTAAAAGTCTCCTACTTTGGCACATAGATTTCATTATCCTCGTGTTTTGCTTTATCCAACATGAGTGAATGCTTTTGTTTCCGTGTTTTCCTTTCAGGTTAGACCACTTACCGTGCTCTAAAAATTCTGGAAATTTTCCACAATATAGACCGATGTCTTATCTACAATTTATCTTTTAACATTCATTCGATAATCTTTATGGATTGTTCAGAAAATTCATGTTTATGCCGGACACTCTGTCCAGAAAATCTGCAGCAGCACTTTCACTTCTTCTTCCGTTTTGAACAGGTTAAACACCTTCAATTGATCTGAATTTTTGATATGTTGCAGAAAAAACTTTTATCTACAATTTTCCTTTTAAAATTAAGCTCAGATTCGTTTTCGTTTGATCTCGATTTGCAATTCGACTCAGTGTTTATGAATCTGGAAATTCTGACAGCTTGTGCAATCGTCAGAAATAATTGTTTTTGACCGACTCCCTCTCATCCAAAAATTCTAATATTTTTATTTCACTTGGGAAACTCCAATATCTAAATCTTTTCTTTTGGGATCGTGCTCAAATTCCTCTTCGTTTGTTCTGTACAAATTGATAATGTCAGATCCGTAATAAATATCATACACAGCAACCTAAAAGGGATTTTCACCTCTTTGACTTGGGGTTTGGGCTAAGAGTGTAGTAAGCTACGACCGTTATGTTTAGGAGTTCCCCGAAGTTTGATCTTCTTCTGAGTTGAACCTTTTAGTAGGATTGATGCTTGTAAAAATAACGTTATAGTTCTTTTGCAGTTGTAAACAAGAACCAAGATGCTATCCTCCAGCATGCCATGTTTGATGTTCAGACCATTTTCATACCCTTTTGTAATTATATCTTTTCTGGTAATTTATTTCTCATGTAATCCCTCATTTGAGATCTTTAAGCTCAACAAATCCTCTTCAATTGTTGTCATGAAGTGCCAAAGAAACATATCTCCATAGGCCTTCCCTTTTGAACAAATCCATGCTTCCTTATTTGTCAAATCAAGGAACAAGTTCCTCTAACTCTGCATTGTTGCACCCCATTCTTCTTTTCAAGTACAAATTTGATCGAACCTTTTAATGTCGAACATTCTTTTTACTTGTGTTTATTTTCAGCTTCCCTCATAAGGGTAGTGTTGATTTTGTAATCTTTCCATCTAATGCTACTTGTTCTTTCAAGGTATGCATCCCATCTTCTTACCAGTTGGATCTTTAATCCTACCTTGACATCCATCTTCAGTTACCTATCTTTAACCTTCTAGCAAATTATGCTAAACCAGTTTCAAGCAAAGGTAGTCCTTGCCAAGGTGCCTTCCGAACCTATTTAGCCAATCAACTTTTGAATTCTAAACTTCGATTTCCAATTCAGATTAATGTACCTTGTACCTTCGGTTTTAACTCTCTTTTCAGGCCATTTAGAGCCATGAACCGCCAGATACAACTTTTGATATTCCCTTACAATTCCTTGAGGAAATTTCTATTTCTATTAAATCTTGAGATAACCTCTCTTTGACTCATCGCAAACTTGGACACTTCTTGACAAGTGTTTATTTTATTCTCGAGATCTTTTGGTGTACTCGTTTTATCTCCATGGCTCCTTCCATGTTGAGATTCTTGCTCTCTTTTGATTTCTATCTTTTAGTCCTTCCGGTGCTCGACCTTGCACCTTTACCTTGATCTCATTGTGTGATGTACCTTTAACGTCTCCACTTTCTCAAGGCTTATATGAAAGCTTATTACCATCCTTTCAAGTTACCTTTGAAGTCTTTGCAGACCACCGTATCTTGCATTCCTCTCTCTCAAAAAAAAAATCATCTGCAAGGTGTCATTTTGTTTTCCTTTTTGTGGCTACCTCTTGTATTATGATACAATATCTCATTCTTCAGTTTGGAACTACCTTCAACTTTTCCCCATCACGAAATCATCTTGTTTTGCATGTAACCCAAGAAACCTTTCTTATTTCAAGTGCATTGTATCATTCCTTGGCTTACCTAGTTGACATGCCACCCTGGTACCCAACTTGTCACTTTTCAATTTTATTTATTCTCCAAGCTAACTCTTTTGGCATAAGGATTGGATCAGACTATCAGAGAGAAAGTATGGCAATGCATGTTCTCCACCCACAGGGAGTCTCAGAAGTCCTTCAGCTGGGATCCTTGGAGTTCTTCAGCAAGCTTGTGGTTCCATGACTGAAGTTGAGATCAAAAGAAGTCAAGTGTGCGGAAGTGTGGTTTCGCCGGAAGATTCAAACGCTTCGGGTATAAGCGCAGGAGCAAGCAAAGAGTGTTGAACCGATGATTTCAAGATTCGAGGCGATTGATGAGTTCGTGAAGAAACAAGACAAAGACCAGTTGTCTCCGGTTACAAGTGAGTGGTTGGAGCCCAACCACCATTGGTCACGAAAGTTAGATGAAGATAGCACCGTCGGCATCGGAATCACTTTGGGTTCGAATGCGGAAGATTGTGAAGGACAATGAAGAATGAAAACCTCGAGATGACAATTGCAGTTCCTCTCGGAGAGACCAAGACGTACAAGAGTTGAAACAGTACTGCTGACGATCTTTTTCATGAAGATAGAGATAGAAGAACGTGAGTTTTCTAGGATGAAGTGGAGCGACGACAAAATACGAGACCAGAGTTGATACGTCAAGGCAACGTGAAGATTGAAGTGGATCGTCGCAACCTCAAGTTGGCTTAAGACAAGCAAAAGAGTTGGGAAGATGGAAGTAAAAGAAGACTGTAAGAGTTAGAAAACGAAACGCTTTGCAAGTCCAGAGTTCAAGTACACCCAGTTACATTTGAGTTTCGAGGACGAAACTCTCGTAAGGGGGAAGGAATGTAACATCCTGACTTTTCAAAAGGGTAAAATAGTCATTGGGTGTATGTACTACGACCTAATTATTATTTATCCCATTTATTTAATTAAAAAGGATTTAATTAAAAGGATTTAGTTATTTAATTAAGGGATTTAATTAAATGACTATAAAAAGAAATAATCCCCCAAAATCCCCTTTTATGTTTCACGGAAGAATTCAGAAAAGAAAAAAATAAAAAAAGAAGAGGAACGCTGGCAACAGGCAGGAAGAAAGCGAAATAAAAGGGAGAACCGTGTGATCAATCCGTTCATCTGTTCAAGATGCCGCAGAGAGAAAAGTGATCAATGAGAGAGATCCAACTTTGGAAAATAACATCTCTCAATTTCGTAAGTTTTCAGTTTAGCCATAGTTTTCGGTATTCGTAGAGTTCGATTCTTGAAAAATTCGTATCTTTCAATCCGTAACTCTGTTTTTCAGCCATGAGTAGTCGAAACGATCGTCTTGGAGCGTAGACCATTCTAAAAATATTTATGCAGCAGTTAATTCAGGTAATCTGCAGTTTTATGGACTTTTTCAGTTTCGGTTTTCTGCAAAGAAATAGGATTTTAGGATTTCTCGTTGATCAAATAGGTTTTGGGGTTGAGGATCAACAGTTGTTGCAGTTTCTTGACGTTTTTCTTTCGGTTTTGCTGGAAATTAAGGTAAGAGGCTCTTCCTAATGAGTAATTATAGTTTTATAATGATAGGTTGAGTTTTGGTGTTGTTTGGTGATAGAATTCATGCTAAGTTGTAATTAATGAGTTGTGATATGTTTTGGCATATTTGTGTTGAGTTTTAAATTTCTGTTTTTTTTTTTATTATTCAACAACATTAATTAAACATAAACAAACTTCGATTGAACTTCTGATTCGTTCAGTTAAAACACCGAATGTACTCTTAAAGGGAGTTGAAGTTCGGATCCGTCGGAAGGGCATGAAAGGGCTTGTGCTTTGATGAACCAGAGTTCATCAATGTCTGTGTATGTGCTAGGCCTTGTCCGTGTCTAGTGGTCTAAGTACGAGAGTAGGAGATGTGAGGGAGCTTACTTGAAAACACTTAGGTGGCTAGTTAATTCACAATAATAATTACGTAAGTGTAGTAAAAGCTAAAACGTCACTTATTCTCGGTTAGGCACTGATTCAAATCGGCGATGTGATACGTTCATAAAAGGTGGACAACGCTACTGGCTCAAAAGGCTGAAGGGTAGTGGAGGAAATCCATCGAACGTATATGCATACCGGGGAGATCCCGGGACTACCGGTGCTAATCACTATAGTTGGCAAGTATATCTCGTGGTGGAATTCTCATCATGCATTGTGTCCTTGAGTAATGATGTAACCAAGATAAGCTAACTTAGAAACGTTTAGTCATGACATGTCGATGGGCATGGATTAAATCCTAGATTGAGTCGGTCTCATAAAGAAAATTTAATAATCATAATAATAACCCTTCGTTGTACAACTTAGTTATTCATTAGCTTCTCACTTTTACTAAGTACTTTGTACTTACCTCCTTTGTATTTTCTTTTGTATGCATTGTGGGGTGAGAAGACGAACAGGTTGATCAGGTAGATGACGACTTTTGAAGGCTTTGAAGTCTTGATGAAGTTTCTAGTTCATTTTCTTTGTAAAGGTTGTACTAGACTAGTTGTATTTATTTTCTTAGACTTGTTGTACTTCTACTTCTAAGACCTCGTATTGTTTAGGTCTTTGAGTTTTTCGTCGTTGTATTTTTAACTATCCATCTTTAGTATGGTTGTATCTATTCTTAGTAGCATTTATGTTTTTACCCGAGTCCTTTTAGCTTCCGTTTGCTTTTATTTGATACGACGACGTAGAGGCTTGCGTATAATATTAGATTTATTTAATTCTATACGCGCCGAACGTTCTATTCCGGATAAGGGCTCGGTATCCGGGAGCGGGGCGTTACAAATCGTATGATATTAGTAGAAGAGAAATGATTTAGGAACTGATAGATGAAAGTGGTTTAAAGGGAATAGGGTTGATGCTGGGTTTGTAAGAGCGGTTGTAGTGACTCTTTTTTCCACCCAATCTGTACCGTGTTTGAGAAATAGATGGCCTTAAATAAAAAATACACGGGTAGTGACTCTTTTTCATTCCACAATAAAAAACCCGTCTCTTCCGCTCTCGTAAAAAGGATGGTCAAATAGATGACCCTCTCTCCTCCAAACACCCAAATATACGCCAATTCCTCTCATTTTTTCGCCAAATACTTCCCCAAATCTTTCAGCCAAATTTTCTCCTCTCTTGTGCGAAATCCTTTTGAAATGTGTGTTATTGTTCTGATTTGTCTCTTTGTAATTGTGTGTTATTGCAGTTTCTTCATTATGTTTTGTTGGTTAGTCCTTCACTATCATTGTATGTTACTCTTTTTAGTGATTGTGGTCCAGATTACAATAGCAGAAAAGTCTATTCTAAGTCCCGAGATCTCGTTTTCAACTGTTAAAGAAATTTGTTTGGAGAAAAATGAATCAATCATCGTCTGTTTTTTAATTTTTATCGTGAGGTGAATGAGTGAGAAAAAAGTTGCTGATACAAATCGATTATTGTGCACAAACAGCTCATTCTTTTCTGCCACTAACTGGTGCCTTAAAGATGATAGATGTATAACATTCTACCACAACATCATGTCTCTATGCTCATTGATGAATGAGTGATGCTCGTACTAATCCACCTCAAGGATTTGGTTATGTGAACTTTTCGGTCTATTTGTTTCTAGTTTGTCACATGTTTAATGATGCCTACTATTATTAAGTACCAAAAAATCAGTGATTTGAATTGTAAGTTAGAAAGTTACCTTTTTTATGCTTGATCTGATTGGAATCTGACGTTGATATTTTGTTGTATATAAAGCAGCCATTTGTTTTCTTATTGGCGTATATAACAAAGCACAATGGCTGAAAGTGATGACCGAGATCATGAAGTTGATGAGAGGCTGGAAGAACACATGCATTGGACAATCAAATGTCTGAGATAAAGTCTCAATGTAGCAGGTGGACAGCAACACGAGCTCAGTTCTCGGTTCTTACAAAAGCGGCCGGTCACCGGTGGACATTGTAAGGAAAAAAATCATTTTTGATTACTTGCATATATGGTAGAGGAGCAATACAACTCAAATATATTCTTGGTTCAAAGTCATACATATTGGAGCTGTGCAAAAGATTTTCACACATTTCTTGGATGATATATATGTGTGTATATATATATATATGAGTCAAACTCCATTGTGGCTAGCTGGCCATTAGTTTCTGTGTTTTAATTGTATATATATGAAGCTATATATCTCACTGGAAGCTTTCTTGCATTGTGTAGTTTTTGTTTTCTACCTGCCATGAAAAATCTGTTTGATCTTTTAATTATCCTGTTTGATATATTTATCGGTCAGGCAACTCTTTTGATTAGTTATATTACGAAAAAAACAAGAACTACAGGCATATGGTTCTCAAAATACTCTACTGCTCAATGTGCTATGACATTACTGCTCAATGTGCTATGACATTGCTTTGATTACTTGTTACTCGTTTTTCTATTTGCAATACTCTGTTGTGATTTATGCAGGAAAAACTTTGTCTTGAAACGCATAAAGGTCAAGGAAAGGGAGCCTTTAAGTGGAAGGAATGCTGGGAGATTTTAAGAGTGAACCCCAAATGGCATGACTACATTAACACAAAGTCGGGCGAGGCGAGAGTCAAAGAACTGCGCGACGGAAACGGGCTAAGAGAACACACCCACCATCTTCGCCACAAACGGGTGAGTCTATACCCAATGATACCTCTGATACCATGGAAACCCACACTCCGTACACTCCATCAATTTCCAGCATTTGTTCAGAGCCCGAGCCCGAGCGGTGCCTGCACACCGAACTTAGATGGCCCTGCTTCAATCGAAATAGAACGCCCCCCTGGCACGAGCATATTAAAGAAGCCAAAAAACCAACAACAAAGACAGTTAAAAAAACATTCCGAATCGGTTGCATTAGCAAGCCAGTCAATTACCGCTAGCTTGATGAATTTAGAGTCAGCTTCGACATACCAATGAGAAAAGATAGGAGAGGAAAATCGAAAAAAAGGGATTTGAAGTTAATTATTCACATTTGGTATTTATTAAATATTTGGAAAAGTTAATAATATACTTTGAGTTGTCAAACACATTTCATTTCTTTCTAAAAAAACATTTTATTTTAAAAAATACATGAAGATATTATTTTATTTTAACTTAATTTGAAAGAAATGATAAAACTTTATATTATCAAACAACTACTTTCAACTAACTATTTAATATTTTACTAATAAAACCAAATTCTCCCTTTGTTCCCAAAAGGCCATTACTCATGAAAAACACCCACCATCTATTTCTTCCACCCCTTTTTACACTTTCCATCAATTTCATGGGCCCCACACCCCATTTAGATGACATATTTGGCAAAAGCCACTACTATCACTCTTAAGAGGGGTAATTTAGGAAACATAGAAGAAATATGTCTTTATAAACGATTATCTTTTTTAGGTGTCTTAAATGTCTAATTAAGTCTCCAAATCGGTCCTTATAAACATATACCCAATGTTTTAACGGAATAGGATCCTCTCAAGTAACTTGTGGAAATATTCTCTCAAGTATGCATGATTCAACCACACAACCCAAAAGTGTAAAACATCTAGCCATTGATTAATTTTTTTCAAAACTACGTAGTTTAGTTCATTATATGTAAAAACACTAGCTTTACCCTTACGTTACTTGAGAGGATCTTGGTCCTGTTTTAACAGCTATATGTGTTTAATAGCATTCCCACGTTTTTGTGTTTCGAAGGAGCGTCAAAAAATGAAATACCGAGTTGTTTATTATAACGTCACTGTCCCAGATAGTAGATTTGGTACAGTTCCCTTAAAAGCTCCAGAAATCTTATTGGACTATTGTTTTACTTAAAAATCTTTCAAGAAGTGTCTTATTTCTTATGGAAAATTAGGGATAAGGACACAATCTGGAATATTTTTAAGTAACAGGACAACTACATATTTTTATAGGGAGAAGGACAATCGCATAATAATTTTTATATAATGGAATGACAATGACAATGAATCCCGAAAATCGGTGAATCTCCCAATGAATCCCTAAATCATGAATTTCGACGGTGAATTTCGATAGTGAATCCGAAAATCATTAATTTCGATAAATGAATTTTGAAAAGTAGTGAATTTACAAATGATTTTTGGCAATGAATTTAAGCAAATGAATTTGAACACAAGTGAATTTCGACGATGAATAAATAGTTTTGTCATTTATGCAAAAGTTTTAAAAGCGTCGCCTTCTACTCAATTGATGAAATATTTATGTCCCTTCTCCTCATTCCCTATTTCTTAATTATATCCATTGTTTATATTGGGAGGAAATAATCAAACTATCAGTCAATTTGATTCAGATGTAAATTTTTTTCATGGATTTCTTCTTTTTTAACCTTTTTTTTTTTTTTGTATTTACTCACGGCTGAAAGAAAAAATATCGCAAAATGTTTTGAATGTCACTGTTATCCGAATTGATTTTATTCGATATGAAACCCGATGTTATCCGAATAATATCTTAATCGAAATTTATTCACTAAATAAAAATAAAATAACGCACGTACATATCATTTAAACGCCGTTAACATAATCTAGATACGCAAGTACATATCATTTACGCACAAACACCGTACAGAGAACTGCATAGTTTCCGAAAATTCCATTGAGCTCGACAAAACCGATTTCAGCTCAATGGTAAGTGGAATTTCAACAATACAATGTTTACTACGAGTGACCTGCATTGTACTCGCTCAGTAGAAAGGAAACTCAAAAAGACCTGATAAAAGTTCAACATGACATAATGAAGTTCAACATGACATAGTGAGTTCAACATCACATAATGATGGGATACTCATCTCCATCTTCATCTCCCTTCCTACAACCGTTGCATCATAAAATCTCCCCTCTGTACGCCTCCCTGTTGCTCAATGGCACGTACATACCTCCTAATCTCATAGTCAGTTAATCTATGGCGTCCATTATGGATAACCTGATAAGAGGGTGAAGTAATTACATCTTATATTGCTCCAAAACTAAATCTTAAAAGATAATACGCAATTCAAATCAGAGTATCTAAAAATATGGAACCGAACCAACAACAATTAATAAAAACGCTACCAGATAACCATAACCGCTTGCAGGCTGTGAACCCCTACACAGATATAACTCCCCAGACAGCAGCCGAAATGCATGAATTGCAGTCTGCACAACAACAACAACAGCAATATATATATATATATATATATATATATAATAAAATGAAATTTAACATATTACGAATCTGAAGAAAGACAGGCATGTCAGGCTCTAATAATATTTTTTTTTTCACTAGTTGAACGCATTAGGGCACAATACCTTCAACAGATAAAAAGATGATTTTCAAAGAAGAAAAACGGGCTTGCAACATACATGAATTCCCATTCCTCTTTTACCTGTATTGTCTCATCTATGTATAGTGGAGAATTGATTGAATTCATTTTCGATCTTAAGTATGCGACAGCTTCGGCTTCTGAGTACTGAACCATTATGTAATAGGAAGGTGGACCGTACTGAAAACTCAAGTTTGCAGCCAACTCAAAAGGCCTGTATTCACTTCTCCCCACTCACTTCATCAACCTTAGTAATCTGTCGACGCGGCACCATATCTCGGACCGCAGAAACTGCATGAAGCACAAGGAAAAGCAACAACTAGTTGAAAAGGCATATTGTGATTAACCAACAAGTATCAAGAAGAAAACGGAAGATTAAACAGCATATATATATATATATATATATATATATATATATATATATATATATATATATATATATATATATATATGTGTGTGTGTGTGTGTGTGTGTGTGTGTGTGTGTGCGTCTGTTATCTTTGAGGGATCAGCTGATCAAAGAACTAAATGAAAGTGGTCTAGCTGCTCATCTGGGTAGGGACAAAACACAAGCTATTTTAGAGGAACGCTTCTAATGGCCCCAGTTAAAGAAGGATGTAGCATGGCGGATAGAACGCTGTGGTGTTTGTCAAACAACAAAGGGTACAAGGCAGAACACTGGCCTATATACCCCACTGCCAATTCCAAACAATATCTGGGAGGATTTATCCATGGATATTGTGCTTGGACTACCTAAAACTCCAAGGCAAC
Organism: Gentiana macrophylla; assembly: GCA_026214975.1. Taxonomy (NCBI): domain Eukaryota; kingdom Viridiplantae; phylum Streptophyta; class Magnoliopsida; order Gentianales; family Gentianaceae; genus Gentiana; species Gentiana macrophylla. Next base: position 129,647,029 of record CM047806.1, read on the forward strand.
ATGACTCTGCTTTAGTAGTAGTAGACAGATTCTCTAAAATATCCCATTTTACCCAATGTAAGAAGACTGCAGATGCAAGCTATGTGGCTCTTTTGTTTTTCAGGAAAGTAGTGAGGCTTTATGGTCTACCCACCCAAACTATCACTTTGGACAGAGATGTCAAATTTTTGTCACATTTTTGGAAAGAGCTCTGGAAACGTTTCAACACTGAACTACAATTTAGCGGTGCTTACCATCCTCAAACGGATGGCCAAACGGAGGTGGTATATCGGACTCTTGGAGATATGATACACTGTTTGGCCGGGGATAAACCCAAGCAGTGGGATCAGTCTTTGGCACAGGCTGAGTTTGCACACAATTGCATGGTTAACAGATCAACTGGGCATAGTCCTTTTTCTGTGGTATACATTAAGGCCCCCAACTTGATCACAGATTTGGCAGACATACCAAATCCCAAGAGCAGACCAGCAGGGTCTTTAGCTAAATCCATTCAGCAGCTCCATAAAAATGTCAAGGAACACCTGGAGATAGCCAATACTCGCTACAAGACTGCTGCTGATGCTAAGAGACGTATCCCAGGGTATCCGATGATGGTTTTTCTACGCAAAGAACGTTTTCCAGTGGGCACCTACTACAAATTGAAGCCTAAGCGTATTGGACCTTATCCTATCAAGTCTAAGATCAATGACAATGCGTACATTATTGATCTTCCGGGTCACTGGAACATTTCTGCAACTTTCAATGTGGCTGACTTGAAACCATACCACTCTCCAGATGTTGCACCTACCATTTCTACACTACTCGAAGACGAGTCTGATTTTTCGGATGGGGGTGGGAACTGATGTAGGCCCACCAACTGGCCCAATGGACCTTAGCCTTATCGACCCAACTGAGCTGGATGAAGGGAATCTAGGATAGATTTACCCTAGATTTTATGTTGTCTTTTTGTGTTTTGTCTGTTGCATTTTTTGTTCTGGCAAACTTTGTAACGTTGGCCAACCTTCCTTTTCTGGTATATCATCTATCCCAGTAAGAGATTGGAGACCATTAACGTTTTTCTGCAAATTTCAATCAAAGAAGAAGAGCTTCAGCTCTTGGTTTTACTCTTTTTCCTAGACTTCTACGTCAAGTGGTATCAAAGCGAAGGTTCCCCTTCGTCTCGTCCATGGCTGAAAATGACGGAGAGGTGAGTCGAATCGTCGGCGCAGATCGGGATTCGAGGGCTATGTGGGAGGCCATTGATTCACTGCACCAAAATTTAGAGACTTGCAAGCTTGAAATGCATCAAGCCATCCGAGATCTGACTATCTGAGACAAGAAGATATCAGTCTGTGGACCACCATCACACAAACCACCCGAGAGCTTACCCGCACTCCGGTGAAGAAACAAATGACTCCAGATCGAAACTCTAGTCGCAAGAAGGATTGGGATTCAAAGAACAACTGGGCCGACCACCGAATTGGGTCATTGACAGCTCCGATTTGGAATTAGAAGCTTCAGAATGGGAACACCGCCGAGGAGAGGACGGCGAACCCTTCCACCGAACAACAGAGGACAGAATCTGGCTGGTAGTCCCTATTTCCGCATAAAGATGGAGATTCCAGTTTTTTATGTTACCCTGCATATTGAAGAGTTTCTAGACTGGATAGACAACATCGAGGACTACTTCGAAGGTATGAATCCTCCGGACCACCTCAAGTGCAAAATAGTCTCCTATAACATGAAAGGTGGGACCAGAGCATGGTGGAAGCAAGTTCAAAATGGGCAAACCTTAAAGGGGAAAGGGAGGATCACCTCCTGGCCTAGAATGAAGCAGCTCTTGGTTACTAGGTTTCTACCTTCTGACTATGCCAAACAGCTAATGATGAGCTTATTAATTGCAAACAAAATGGAAGATCTGTTAAAGACTACACCAATTACTTCTATAGATTGAGTTCCCGTACTACTACACCTGAAGAGGAGGAATTGCAGATTGCTAGGTATATTGGAGGACTAGGTGAGGAACTGCAAGAAAGGATAGAACTCACTCCCATTTGGAATCTACATGAAGCTGTGAAACTAGCCTACACAGCTGAGAAACAAATACACCGAAGGACCTCCAAAACTCAACCACCTAGGAGGCTTTTCTCTGGTAGCAGCAACCAGCAACAACATGGCTCCTTTCAAACCAAAGCCCCAGATGCAGGGGACAACACCAAACTTAAACCCACCAAACCCCTGGACCTAAAACCACCAGATCCGTAGGCCAAACCTGGAGCAGCTATATGTTACAGATGTGGGCTACCCGGGCAAAAGTCACATGGCCCTCAAAGGAAACAGGTAACCATTTTGGACAAACAAAACAGTGATTCTGAGGAACCTTTTCAATGAAACGTGGACCGAACAAACATACCAATAGCGAAAGGCTGCACGATGGTCCTGCCTAAACTTGAAAATATCGATGCATCTGCAAGGTCGATCATATTGATAGGAATTAACTTTGAAGTACCACCAACTACGCTTCAGACTCGGTCATTAAAAACAAAAACGCAATGAAAGCAAACCCACCTTCGATTTCATAAGATTTGGCTCGCATGAATTTGTAAACATCATCATCATCGATCGGCTCTGCTACCACACCGTCCCTCCACTGTTCATATATTATGAACGGTCGAAGCAAGAAGTCAAAGTAAGAAGAGAGTACTAACTGCCCCACCCCCACCCATTCAAAAAATAAATAAATAAAATAAAATAAAACCTTAAAACAAAACAAAAGAAACAGCTTACGAACCAGCGGTGCTCTCTCTGCTACCACACATATTGAGTTTTCCCCGCACACTGCAACCCAGGTGATTCCACAGGATGGATCTGCCTTCCAAGAAGATATTGTTATCAGTCAATATCTACATATTTCTATCTATCTCTCTATGTATATATGTGCACATAAACAAGGTGCTTACCTTTCCATGAACAACGGTCACCGGGCCAAACGCAGTATTTTTCCTCTTTCAAGCCAGTAAGCCACCGACATAAATCAGAATAAATCAGAAAGAAAATAAAAAATTGTGACTGATTATCATATGAGTGTATATGAAAAGCTAAAAAAGTTATGTCTCTACATATGAAAAGCTAAAAAAGTAATGTCTATACCCATGCGACTGGAGGTGTATTTGAAGTCACGACGGACATCAGCAATAATTTTTGCTTTTTCTCTACTCAAATCTGAATAAAAGTAGGAACAAAGCAAATAAAAGACATCAAATCGACGTGTAAGTTGTGTTATAGAAAAAAGAAAAAGGAAGGTTTAAGAGGAGAAGAAGTTTCTACCCAATTGGTAAACTCGACTGGCTGCCTCCTTGTACTCCCTTCCTAATTATAAAAATCAGAAAGGAAAAAATCATAAAAGAAATCAAATCAACATTTAAGTAGGAATGAACTTGTGTGTTGTAGAAAAGAAAATAGGTTTAAGTGGAGAAGGAGCTACTCTTTCGGAAAGCTTCTTCACGGGCCTTCAGGTGTGCCTTTCCTAATTAAAAAAATCAAGGAAGGAAAAAATCATAAAAGAACATTTAAGTAGGAAATTAGGAATGAACTTGTGTGTTGTAGAAAAAAAAAGTTTAAGTGGAGAAAGAGCTACTTTTTAGGCGAGCTTCTTCAGCTGTGGTTCGGTCCTCCAAATCTAATTCAAAAAAAAAAAAATCAGAAAGGAAAAAACCATAAAAGAAATCAAATAAAATGTAGAAGTGAACTTGTGTGTTGTAGAAAAGAATAGAGGTTTAAGTAGATACTTTTTTGGCGAGCTTCTTCAGCTGCCTCCCAGTCCTCCTTCCCTAATTAAGAAAATCAGAAAGGAAAAAATCATAAAAGAAAGCAAATCAACATATGAACTTATGTGTTGTAGAAAAGAAAATTGGTTTAAGTGGGCAAGGAGCTACTCTTTTGGCGAGCTTCTTCAGCTGCATTCCACTCTTCCAATCCTAATTAAAAAAAATCAGAAAGGAAAAAATCATAAAAGAAATCAAATCAACTGTGTGTTGTAGACAAGAAAAAGGTTTAAGGGGAGAAGGAGCTACTCTTTTTGCGAGCTTCTTCAGCTGCATCGTGGTCCTCCATTCCTAATTCAAAAAAATCAAAATGATAATGACATTCAAATTCCGATCGACAACTATAGAATATCTCATAACTGTTTCTCTTTTCCCTATTTCCCCTGTTTTGTAGAGAATATGTAATGTCTCGAAGAATTCGAGGGGGAAAAGTAGGGTTTGCACAAAGAAAGAAGAAGCAGAGGAAAAGAGAAGAATTTAGAAGAAAAGAACGGGTAAGATTTTAGTAATTATAGTAATCTTCATGCTTAGCTGGGCTCATTCTAACTGCCAGCTACATGCTAACTACTAGGGGAAGAAGGAACGGGGAGGAAGACGGCTAATGTCAGCAATGACATCAGCAATTCCCAAATTACAACAACCCTAACCTTAATTCCGTAATTCCCAAAATGCAGGTCATGACAGAATATTAATGTGTTAATTGTGAATTTGAGTTCAGAACCTTACAAAATAAAATAAATTCAAAGCAGAGAAAAAGTTCTTGTTCATATCGGTTTCAAATGCTTCAATACTAGTGCAACTGAGAGGAAGACGGTTGATGTCAGCAATGACATCAGCAGTTCCCAAATAACAACAACCCTAACCCTAATTCCTAAAATGCAGCTCATGACAGAATATTAATGTGTTAATTGTGAATTTGTGGTCAGAACCTTCAAAATAAAACAAAATCAAAGGAGAGAAAGAGTTCCTGTTCATATTAATTTCAAATGCTTCAATACTAGCGCAACTGAGAGTGTCAGAACAGCATGAGTTATGGTAAAAGAATTTAAGCAAAGAATCAAAATGAAATTCACATCATAATCTAAGCAAGGAGAAAACAATCGAAGACGAATAATATACCGTGGACAAGCAAACGGTCGAAGAGCCTTGCGGTGGAGATTGAAGAACGCCGGCGGAATGGTGAAGATGAAGAAGACCGGTAAGGGAATATTTCTGGAAAGGTCTCTAACGAGCAGGGTTTTTTTCTTTTCTTTTTTTGAGGGTAACCGAGCAGGTTTTAGTCGCTGGTAAATTAGTTTTTTTTTATACTAGAAACTAGAAAAATAAAATAAAAAATAAGTGTAGATTTTTAATTTTGTCGGGTCGGGCCGGGATCCGGGATTGAATTCCTCTACTCGAATGAACTCTCGACTTATGTCGTGATGAAAAGAAAAAAAACGAAACAATCGGGTCGGATCAATAATAAGACAAATGTCGGGTTGCATTTGGAAAAATTAGGAAATTTTGTCAGCCCTAAATAGAACTATTATATATACGTTCTTTTTTTAAACTCCTGAAATTGTATTAAATCAAAAGGTCGCGAATTTAGAATGACAAAAATAAGATACAAAATGTAAAAAATGACAAAAAAAAAAGATAGTGGTTGGAATGACAAAACGCGCTGCATTACATGTGTACATTACACGTTGCATCGTTAGACATAATGACATAATATTCAGATATAGAAAATTAGGAAAATAATTGATCAGAATCAATCTCATTATAGTTATTATTATGTTCACATTATGACTATTAAGTATAAATAAATTTACTATTGTATTTAATCAAAGAACACAATACAATATCTTTTCTATTATTCTCATTATGGATCGTAACTCCGAGACTAACGTCGTTTAGATCCCCGAGCAAACTTTCAAGAATCCGTTCGGGTGGGGTTCGTTACACTAATCTATACTGAATCCTCACCCCTTTGTTCTTAAGTTTTTTTCTTTTATTTCTCTTTCTTCTCGAATTTCTTTTTCCTGCTTGTTCTTGGCACGGTCATTTTTCTATCTCACAACTCACCTCTAAAAATCAAGACTTTAATTTCTTTTTACCACTATCTTTGCTTTCTTATTTCACAAATCCCACATCCTCATCTCTACTTTACTTTATTTCTCGTTCTTTCTTTTTTCTTCAAGATTCATACATCCACATGCATATTAATGAGATTCGCGGACCACCAACAGCCGCCGGCTTTTCTTTCCCGTCCACCCTCCCTCCCACCACCCTCTCTATTATTATTGTTATTATTATATTAATATCAAAATAAAATAAATAAAATAATTATTTTTTTTGTCATTATTGTCGATCCAACCCCGTCAACACCTAGTTCATTTTGTTTAACGGTGATGGTCTCCCAATCAATTTCTTTTTCTAAGCCCCTTTCTTTCTCATGGTCAAATTCAAGTGTTTCTTGTTTCATCGGCAGTTCGAATTTTCACTCACTTGATTTGCTCTATCGTTTTTTATTTTAGGGTATATCCCTCAATTTATTGTTTTTGTTTTAAGGGTAAATCCCTCCTCGTGTCCTTTTTTTAAGGGTATATCCCTCCATATATTTTTTTTAGGGTCTATCCCACCAGCTTTTATTCAAGCAATATCAAGTTGAGAAGAAGTTGATCTTTGTCGATTGATATGCAGAGTTGTCATGAGACACCAGGACTCAAGCCATTCATTGCGGAGCCAATCACCATGTTCGTTGCACTACCACGTGATCATGGGCGTGTTAGACATAATGACATAATATTCTAGATATAGAAAATTAGGAAAATAATTGATTGTAATCAATCTCATCATGGTTATTATTATGTTCACATTATGACTATTAGTATAAATAGCATACTATTGTATTCAATCAAAACAACGCAATACAATATCTTTTTCTATTATTTCGTTAGCTACAACCACATGTAGTAACACATAATAGTAAAGCGCGTTTTGTCCTTCCTCAACCGCAATCTTTTTTCTTGTCCTTTTTCCCATTTTAGATTAAAAGTGGTACTTCACAACCTTTTCCTATAAATCAAATCATTCATGTCAACCTTTAGTAAATGTCACTCATTGTAGTATAATCGTTTCGATAATAGAAACCTCAAATTCAAATTACTACTTTCTTTTATATAGGCTTTTAACAAGGTTTTTGTCTCTCCCGCAACTCCTTAAAACATAATGTCATCAACATACATACCCCAACTCCTTAAAACCCTAGTCCGGAAAATCCGGGTGGGAAAAGCCGGGTGCTAGGTGATAATGCTCAAATTATCATGGGTGTTTGGCGGTGGTATAAGTGGTGGATATCCGGGTGTCAGAATTGTATAAAGGTGATGCTTGCCGGTGGTGCGGGCGGTGATAAGCGGTGGTCTTTGATGAACAAAAAGAGAGAATAGTCAAATTGGCCAAGCCTTTTGTTTTATTTATTAAATGTGTATCCCTTTACAATGACTACATTGAGCCCCCTTTATATGGGGAGGAGCAAACTAGGGTTTTAGCAAATGCATTTAACCGGTATGGTAACTCTACGCTGGCGGCCATGATTGCACAAATGGGTCGCTTGATGAGGTAGAGCCCGGCGAGCTCAGCTGGTGCGCGCGCCGGTCGCTTTCCTTGTTATCGGGTGGTAGTTTGCTCGCCTTTGTGTGGGCTGTTTGTGGTCGCTATTATGTATATACAGATGGTGTTGAAATGGTGTCCTAAACCCAATCGGGTTGGACCGGATCCGACCGGTCGGTTCGCTTACGCCTATTTAGTTCATGTAATAACTTTATTATGATTAAGAGTCACATGTTTGAAAGCAAACCTCTAGGTCATTGAAAGTCACATGTTTGAAATGTGTGGGCTTGACCATATATTTTTTGACGAGTCTTTCGTGAGACTGGAGGATCAATATTGGTTAAAGTAGTGAATATTAGCGTTCATAAAGATGACACCGCGAACGGCCGGGAACAACTTGAGTGTGTTATCTCAAGTCGTGGACCGACAAGACAAAGCTTCATGAGTTGTAGAAGAAGACTATATTCTTATAAATCGATTTGGTCGACTTCATGAAAACAAGTTCTTTGGCAGTATCCCATTCATCTTATTTTTAAGATGATGATGCATTTTTGAATGCTAGATTCAACGAGAGGTTTCCTACCCAACCCCTCATGAAATAATTCTCTTAGTCTTTGGATAAAGAGAAAATGGGATAAATTCTCTTTGGATAGAAAGTCAGGTTATTAAAAGTCAATAACAAATAATCTTGGATTCGCATGTTGAGTAATAAAGATATAGTGCATCCTCAAGTACCTTCGAGAACGAGGAGTAATATGCATCTATATTCAGGTGCATACCGAGTATTGTTGACTACACCGATTCTCGACTTACAAGAAGATTAAGGATGATCGTTAATCTCGGGCTGTTTTTTCATAGTGATAGAGCTATAGTCCGGAGCAATCCAGCACTGCCAATTTGACTCTGTTAGTCTAATACATAGCATCTTTCGGAGGAGTTAAAGAGGCAATGTGGCTTGAGAAGTTCTTTGTTGGATCGGGAAGTGATTCCAGTCTCCATGAGCCGATACCATTTTATCGTGAAAACAAGTGGAAAAGAGCTCATGCAAATGATCTTCGCATCACAAAAGGTCAAAAGCATATTGAGAGAGAGTATCACATGATCGATTGGACCGTGCATATATAGAGGCGACGTTTGGTCCTAAAGGTCGCTCGAGCCGACAACCTAATCGATCGCTTTACCAAGTCGTGTGGCCCTTAATAAGCGCTTGACGGGTATGAAATTGGAAGGTATGTCTCATCTGCTTTAGAGCAAGTGGGAGAATGTTGTGGATGGAAAGAATAAGGGTGTGGCACTCTAAACAATTGTTGTTTGTCTTTACGGGCAAGTGGGAGATTGTTGGATGTAGTGTCCGAAAGACAATTGTTGTTTGTCTATACGGGCAAGTGGGAGATTGTTGGAAGTAGCGCCCAAAGACAATTTATGTATTTCTTTTATAATTAATAATTTATTCTCATCTTATTATTTGCTTCGTGCTCATAAGTATTACACTAACAAAACCCCAAGTCGTATCATAAGTAGCCATATAACTTAGTGTGTGTCACACATGAGGATTAAGTTCATGGTGATACACTTGAACTAGTGGTGAACTTAATCAAGTAGTATGAGGTCTATTGATTAAACCACCACTAATCCGCCCAGAACACTTTATGGTGTGATCGTCTTATCCGGACCGTCAACATTGGCTGTCTAAGTGGGGCATTTATATATGACGAGAGTCATATCGGAGTGGACCGATTTAATCTGCATTTCTCATATAATTCCGTGGCTGAGAAATCTCATTAAATCACAAGATGATCATATATGGATTAACCTCAATCCTGAAGTGATTGCATAAACCTACTTGTTTCAAGATAGGGTTTGATGTGTCCGAATCACTTTCACGTTGACACTATTCTGGAATGAGTGAGAAGTGTGTGTCTCACAGATATGGAATCCATTCATTCTTGCGGGAAGTAGAAAGACAATCCCCTTATTTGTTAATCCTAGAAACTGATCGATCGGCCGAGTTCGTATTGGTTATAAACTAATTGATCACTAGTGGGTTAATGGTAAATAAGGATAAGATGTAGTGAAGAAGGTTTACGGAAATAATCCTGCTTCGTTACGGATAGTCTATGGAGAGTTACTTTGTATGCAATGATTATATCAATGGACACTTATTTGACTCGACTTTCTGAGAATAAGTTATATCTATAATCGATAAAGTTCAATTCCGGATTTATGGTGGCGTAATTTCGGAATTAATAAGTTGAGTGGAAATATTCTATTCGATGAATATTTTATTCAATTTCTTGTAGCTATTGGTTATAGGTCCATGGTCTCCGGGTTGACTCCTAACATGCGAGTGTTTTCTCGTTTTGTGGAACCTCGAGAATAAATTAAATAGTTGGTATATTTAATGAATATACGAATATTATTTATTTGGTAAATAATATGTAAAATATAAAAGACATTTTCTATTAAAATTAATGGCAAAGTGGCGCCACATGTTGAGAAAATTAGGAAAAGAAATTTTCCTAGATTATGTCACATGTGTAATTAATTAATTATTTATTTGTTAGATAATTAATGAAAAAAATGAGAGATTGATTTTATAATCATTATCTCATTTATGGAGATTATCTCTTATTTTATGGAAAATATCTTTTCCTTATGGAAATAGGTAATAGTATTGTGAAAATGATAACTCTCTCTGACTAGTTAATTTTCTATATGTTATAATTCCTCCCAACACAATAACACAATCAAATTGGCGCAACTTATAATAAAAAGAAGAGAAAAATTAGTTTCTCGTTCTAGTCATTGGGAGAAGAAAAACTTGGAGTTTTTCTTGAGCATATTTGAGGAGGTTCTACTACGAGGATCGACGTCCACCAGTCGTCGCTTGGAGATACAATCCGGAAGATCACGGCTTCTCTTCTGTTGGGTAAATCTTCTACTTTCTTGTAGTTAATTAATTTATTATGTAAATTAAATCGTGGTAAAATCGCATGCGAATTTAGTTCGTAGCTTCCGTTGTGCATGATCGAGTGTCTCGATCACTACTGTGAATCAGATTTGACGATCCATTATGGATCGGATCCGGATTCGAGTTTTCAGATATCCAAAGAGAATATGGATCGACTTATAACCAAGGAAGTCCGTGATGACCTTGGATAAGTCTAAGTTGTGTTACAAGTGATGAAACTCATTGTTTAAATATGGTGTACACTGATCTCACACAAATCAAGGATCAGTGAAGTACAAGCACTCTTGGAAAATCAATGAGTCAAAGAAAAACAAGAAACTGTAAAAGTAAACTGTCTACCGGTTAAGTAAGAAATAGCAGTGAAGAAAGCAGATTCACATACCCGGTCAAGCAACAGTCAAGTGAAGGAACATCAGAGCAATCTAAGCTTATTCAGAACGTTGGAAATCAGAAGATCAAGCAATAAATGCAGATCAATCAAGGACGGATTTTATGATGGACGTTTGAAGAAAATCCGGATCACTGGAATTAAGGAGAATACAATCAAGGAGAAATCAGAATTAAATCAAGGATTATTCTCCACGTTAATTAGCCAACGGACGGAATCTCAAATCAAGGATTATCAAGGCTATAAATAGAAGGCTTTGACAGAAAATCAAGAAACAAGGAATACACATAGAAAATCAAGCTGAAACTCTGTCAAAATCCTAAGCCTTCTTCTAATTGAAAAAGAACACATCTAGAGATCAACTCAGCATTCAGAGCATAAATCTATATCAAGCACTGAGATTGATCAACAAATCTGTGAATCCAATTCACATCGCTTTTGCAAAGCAATTGAATCAGAGAAATCTGAGAAGGAGTTGCAACCCTGTGATGATAGTCGCCAAGGATTTGTTCCCAATGAGCGGTGTGTTGAAGACTGAGTCACTGAAGCTTTTGTAGCAAATGAGTGATAGTCTTGAAGATTGTGAAGCTTGTGTAGCCAAGGACAATCTAACTATTCTATTGGTGAAAGACAATAGTGAATTCCTCCAATCATCACAGGAGAAGAGTGGATTAAGGGATTACACCAACCTGAACCACTATAAATCTTTGTGTTCATTTACTTACAAAGACTTTACTTTACAAAGATTTACTTATCGCATTATATACATAAACGTGGTGTGCATAATCTACTTTGAAACAACTTTTAAGGAAAAGACTTATCCACGCCCAAAAGCTTTTAAATCAAGAAAGTTTTTGAAACGTCAAGATAGTTATTCACCCTCTCGACTATACTTTTACCTTCTCGGGACCAACATTCTCCTCGGTGTTTTCCCTAGAAGGTGTTTTTCTACAATTAAATATCTATGTATTTTAATATTTTATATCGCTAATTGTTAAAAGAAAATAACAAAATCATCATCTCCAGGGCCGGCCCAATAGTGAAGTGAGGCCATGGAGAGATCTGGTCTTAAGCCAAACAGATACGTGTTTATTACTGAAAAAAAAATCGTTTAGATTTAATCCGATCCAACCTAATATAATATGTTTTTTTTTTTTTTATACATGGCCAAATTTTACTCCAATTGATAAATGTTCCAATAAAAAAATTTACTTCTACTTAAAAAAATAGATATACAAACAAGTTTTTTATATTTTTGTTTGGAAAACTATAGAAATTACAAAGACTACTTTGTGACGTTTTGAAATTATCAATAAATTAAATTTTGTATTTACTGGATGTTAAAAACGCGATAAATATGTTTCTAAAATAAAAACAACTTCAACAAAAAAACCCAATTTAATCGACCTGTTCTCAAAAACATATCGAGGGCCGCCCCGATCATCTCATTACAACTAAATACAACACGAGAAGAAGGATAATCACCATCTTACGGATAAATTTGAAACCTTATCAGTATTATTAATTTCATATATAAAAATTTGAAACCAACGTGTATGTATGCTTGAATCCTTACCTATACTCAAACATGATCATTATCTATATTCGATCAAACTCAATGATATTTATCTACTTGAAACGTATAATTGCATAAAATGCATTGGAAATAATGTGCTCCTACTAATTTGACCTTTTCCCCCCTAAAAAAAAATAATTTGACATTTTATGTAATATGATTGCAGACAAATCTGACGTGTATCATTATAGACACATGTTCAATATTCACATTTTAAAACCTATATTTTCTTTTAACTTTTTATTAATGTAACGTCAAGTTCCCGACACCGAAGTACATATCCGAAAAATGAACGCTCGTGACGTATAATATATAATAAATCTCGTGATTATACGTGAAAGTTTCTACTACGTCAGATCGAAGTTAAGCAAACGGAAGCAAGTGACTCGGGTATATATTTTTTTCAACAAACAAGAATAGAAACTCGAGGAAATCTAAAGATAGAAATGTAAATTTATTACATTGAAAAAACCAAACGAAACGTATAACGTACGAAAACCTCCAAAAGTATAAAAAGGAAATTACAAAGTCTAAAAAGAAGGAACATCTTATTCCCAAAAACCAAGTAAAACGTCATAGTAATAAATAAAGACTAGGCAGGCGCACCGTGCTTTGCACGGTGGGCCCTGTCTTTTGTAAGTTTATTTCAGGGGGTCGTTTAAGGATGTTTGTTTGTGTGGTGCTTTATTTGTAGAGCCTGTTATAAGCTTTAATGTACATAACAAAACTATTATTTTTTATCATTACATACTTATGTTCCGTTTATACGTAAGATCACATGAATAAACAACCTCGCATGTTGTATCCCACGGTGAAGAACACTATGTTAATAATTTGATTGTATGCACCTCCAAATCTAAGTTTTCTTTTTTCATTCAAGCTCAAAATTGAGGGATTGTCGATAATCTCTAGGAGCTAAATCCAAAAAGTGGAGAAAGTGTTGGATGAAGAAGCAAAATACGGTGAAGAACACTATGTTAATAATTTGATTGTATGCACCTCCAAATCTAAGTTTCTCTTTTCTTCATTCAAGCTCTGAAACTTGAGGGATTGTCGATAATCTCTAGGAGCTAAATCCGAAAAAGGGAGAAAGTGTTGGATGAAGAAGCAAAATACGTAACTCTTACATTATTCGAGAAAAATAAGTGTCATACCTGTAAGAAAGATTATTCGTAACTCTCTATGCTTGCACCGTCGCACCATCCTTCTTGTGGTCCCCGACTTCTATGTAACAAAAATAAGAAGTCCAAAGGTGATTAGAAACTCAAAATATATGAAATGTTAAACGTTCTTCATCTCTCTAAGAATGTGATAAGAGTAATACATTACAATATTAAAGGTCCAAACTCGCTTATTTTCGCCTAAAATTACACATAGTATCCATTAAGGCATGATTAAACCAATGTGTACTCACCTCTGTTGTAATGTCAAGTGTGGTATAATATCACCAAGTTTGATACTAATGATATCACCCGGCACCAAAATGGCAAAGATCTTCTTCATTCCATTTGCCATGACATGATACCTGAAAGATTCAATCAAAACAATTACATCTAACAATTATAATTGCTTCGAACAATTGTATTTGATTAGAGCAGAGGTTTATTTGTTTCGAGAAATTAGGCACACCTTGGCTTTCGGGGCTAAACGTGCCATTAGAGCAGCAGCGGCATTTCGAGCATTGCTTTCTTCAATAAAACTGATGGTGGAGTTGATGATAAACAAGAGCAAGATACCGACAAAACCATAAATATCTGGACCTTTCTCCTGTAAAAACAATAGTTTTCCATGGTAAAGCAAATTTGTTTTTTGTTTTTTGTTTTTTATTTGTAAACACAATCTACCGATTGGGGCAAATTGAGAGAGCTTGAAACAACAAATTTGGAAAACTGAGGCCGCTGTTGCAACGACAGGCCGTCTCGTGCTTATGTTTTATGTTTTTGTATCTTGGGGTTTTAAGCCTCGGGATAAAGTCGATTATAGACCATATAATTGACTTTCAAAATCAACAACTAAAACTACGAAATCACACAAAGCAAGAAAACACCGAAACACATACCTCGAGAGGTCGCAACAAATGGGGTTTGAAGCATTGGTAGTTAATTTATATCATAGCTATTTTATGTAGCATATAGTTCAAATGATATCATCTTATAGCATTTTCAAAAGTAAGTTCTTAAAACTTCTTTTAGCATAGAGCATCATACACAGCTTATTAGATCTTCCACACTATAATCAATTACATAACTGTGAAAAGCTATCAACTTTAAGACACCAAAAATCTATAAACCCCAAAAGCTGAGAATTTAGAATTTAACCATAAAAATGGCAAAAAGATAAGAATTTCCGGCTAAAAAAAGGTCACCTTTCGATTCAATACCCTATCAAATATAAATACAAAAACTAATATTATACCTGCTTTGAGAAACAGCGTAGATCTGACCCTTAATAGGCATAAGCAAAGGCTTTTTAGAATCAGACCCATCATACAGCTTTAATTCCTCTTCAATTACCTCTCCAAGCTGAACAGGACATGCAATGATTTTGCACACCACCGGATGATGAACACTCATACAATTTCACAATAATCCAAACCAAAAACAATATATGAAGCTATTGTGGACAACCTTACATTTCATCACACCCTACATACAAAGCTATTGTGGACCAAACAAGGCATGCAATTTCACAAGCGGGCAAATCAACCTGAATAGATAATAAATACCCACCTTGAGCAAGAACATAAGAAACATAAATGAAAATATACTCACATGTAACCCAATAGACGGAGAATCACAACCGGATGGGAAATTGAGAGGCTCAACAACCTAAAAAATCAACAAACCAATAAAATTTACGTTACCCAAAACGTAATAAAAGCAAAATCACAGTTGATTCCCTTAGCTGAGTGAAAAAAGCCTTAGATTAAAACGCCTTGTCGCCTCTCTCTCCCGCCTCGTCCTCCGAAAAACACACAATTGACAGGAACTGAAGTCGCAGAGACTTTATGAATCATAGTAGTGAATCAGTTTCACAGACATGCATCAGCCAACATCGAAGCAGTAAAGAATTCAATTTGAAGATCCACAAACACCAATTGACACCAAATTGGAAAAGAATAGCACCGCACAAAACACGAGCATAACAGACACGGAGAAAACAAAGCACACCACCAATTAACAGTAAGAAGAGGGTGAATTTACCAGTGGATAGACAATAGAAAGTCGTCAGAATGTCTTCCGGCAATAGCTTTGGCGATTACAGGTGTCGGAATTATGAAATAGTCGATGCAGTGGAAATGGAAGGACCGAAGCCTATACCAGTCAGACATAGGGCCAATATATACTATCTGAAGATCCAGTCGGTACATACGCTTAGTGTAGCCTCCACTAAAGCTAACACCTATGTGCTGAGGCGGTGGTGGGTTCAGTGGAGAAGGAGAGCTATGAGAGGCCAGGGATGACGGTGGTGGATGCAACCCAATCCATCTCTAAACGACGTCGTTCCCTTCACACACCCAAAAAAAAAAAAAAAAAAAAAATGGAAGCGCCGCTAAACGACGAAATGGTCGTACCATATTGGCATTTAATAGGTATAATCCTAATTAAGAAAAGCTTCAAGATAGTATCATCAAGCGTTGTCCTCGAAATCCTCATCGAATTCCGGCTCAACCTATTCTTCTTCTCTCCCCAAACACATAGAAAAACATGCATTTGAGATAAGTACAATGTACTCAGTAAAAGGTAGAAGCTACAAATTAATTAATGTTTAGAACACAAGATTTATAATTAATAAGTTATCTTTATAAAACCGACTCAATCTAGGGTTCACGTCATACTCATCAACATGTTGTGACTAAACGTATCTAGCTTAACTTATATTGGTTACGTCAGCATTCAAGGGCACTACGCATGACGTTTATCAGCCTGAAGATATACTTGCTAACTAATGGTGAATAGCACCCGATAGCTCCGGGGTCTCCCCGGTATGCGTATACGCTCGATGAATTTCCTCCACTACCTTTCAGTCTTTTGAGCCAGTAGCGTTGTTCACCTTTATGAATGTATCACATCACCGATATGAATCGGTGCCTTACCAAGAATAGCATGACATTTTATCTTTTTACTGATTAACACGTATGTAATTTATTAATTGTTGTTAGCTAGCCACCTAAGTGTTTTCAAGGTAAAGCTCACCTTAACGACTCCACTCCCTCACTTAGACCGCTAAAAACCACATCCTATCAATTACACAGACATTAATTGGTGAATTCTAATCCATCAAAGCACAAGCCTATCATGCCTTCCGACGGTCCCGAACTTCAACTCTTTGGAAGAGTACATCCGGTGTCGGAACTAAACGATCGTAAAACTCAATCAAGACTTGTTCATGTTTAATTAATGTTATTAGATCAAAGAACAACATTCAAGACTAGATTCGGGCTTAAAACAAGCTAATCATAAAAATAGGGGGGGCGCACGACCGAGCGAGCGACGTAAGCTCATTGAAACTCTCTCATTGAGCAAGACGTCCGCGCAAGGCGCCGGAACATAAAACGGACTCTCTCGCTTGAAGCGCGCCCACACTAAGCATGGTAACCCCAAAACTCATTTTTTCTACCCTTAAACGATCCATGCTCGTTCCCAAACACGTTCAACATCATAAAACACAAAAAATAGCAGAAAAACATAACTTTTATAAACCATAACATCTCTTGATCCTTATGCAACATTAAGGTATGAATTCTAGCATAAAATCATATCAAACCTTAACACAAACCCTAATAAACCGTAATTAATTCGTAGGAAGATTCTCTTACTTGATAGCAAGTAATCCAAGTCCAAACTCCCAGAAAAATAGCAGCAAAACGACACTTTCTCACAAAAAACCTATGTGATCAATTCCAAAATATTTTAGATTCGATCACATGCATCTATTGTAACAAATAAACTACGAAAGCTATGAGTTTTAATCTCTAAAACTCATCCAAGAACACATCCAGGTCGAAATTACATACCTTGACAAAGCTCCAAACTTTTAGTACTGAAACGATGCCTTATTCACGACGATTCCGTTGCTCTACTTTGATCTGAAAACGGTTGAGAAACGGCTTAGAAATTAGAAGAAATCTCCTAGCCCTTATTTTTGCTCTTTCATGCTGTTTTCAAAGAACGTAGGAAATTTTCTGATTTACTATTAGGTTATGGGAACTAACCTAATAGTTCTTCAATAATATTGTCGTAAAATTTGTTTAACTCTATTATTATTGTCGTGGTTTAAACGCCAATATTTTTTACGACAATATTATTGTCGTATTACCTAAACACGAGTTTCTCAAAAAATAATTTTTTTTTACAAGTGAAGGAGGTTACCGAGCCTGATTTTCCAAATTCCCATTTGCATGGTGTTGTCTTCTAATCTTCTCGGTATTAAATTTCTTTAAACCGAGGAATACATTATGGTATGTCCTTCTACTGAATGTTGTTTGCAGGTATTATCCCATGATTATTTCATTTGGTATGTCATTCTCGGTATTGAATGCTGTTTGCAGGTATTATCCCATGATTATTTTCTCCGTTGGTTCTTAGATTTGTTTTCTTTGTAATGTTAAATTAAGGTTTCCTCCATTGTAGCTACAGTTATCAATAGGTTCTTGATTTTCCTCTGATGTTACTTTTTATTGTTGCTTGGTTAATTTTAATACTTCAACTGTCTGTTAATTGGTGTTTGTTTGCCTGACTTAGCCTCATTTATTGCAGGACGAATAGGTTAAAAAAAGATTCATCTACTGTTTCTTCTCAGGTACGATTGATTCCGTTCATAAATTTTCGGTTTGGTTGGTTTAAATGAGTGTTTTATACGTTTCCCTTACAAGCCAGCGTATAAATGATAACATGCATTGCTCTGTAGTATGCAGATTATTTGATGCCGTTGCCTTTTCTATGACATGCATCAGTTGTGTGTGTGGTTTTCGTGTTTCTTTTCTCAGAGGAATATTATAGAGGGAATTGAAAATATATAGTTTTGAGTAAAAATAGTTTGTTTTGTATATTCCTATTTTTAATTTTTACAAGCATAACCCCGTTGTTTGCGGTTTTATGCAAAGCAGTGATAAAATATAATAAATAAAACCGATGTCAACCCCAAGTGCAAAGGTTCGCAGCTATAGTGATGAAACCGGTCGTATCCGCATGAGGACTTGCATTTAAAATAGTGTTTTGCTTTCGATTTCTTTTGTAAGGTTGATGGTTACGATCTTGGATTAAAAAAACAATAAAACAAAGAGTTTGAAAATTGAAAATAAAAACTAGCACGTAACAAATCTTTCCGTAACAATTATAATTAAACAACTAGAAGCACCGTTGATCCACCACCCCACCGAAGTTAACAAGAAAGACGCACATTCGTTTGCAAGCCTTGGATTATTATCTACTGAAAAAGCGTTTCCTCTCTCGATTTAACACCGTTAACTAGTCCACCTCTCGATGCAACTAACGAATTTACGGAACAAAGATATGTATATAAAATCCTAATCTAACAATATTCTCCCTCAACTTTCGTTTGTTAGAAGAAATATTATCACTCTCCTTCACGGCAATCTATGAATTTATCAACTATCGTATGTCTAAATTCAATCAGCATGCAACACAAGTATAGTCATACACATTGCACATAAACAATTCAAAACATGAAGGAAGAACAAGAAGCTTACTAGAACGAATAAATGCAAAAATCCTTGTTTATTCCGGTGATGGTGGCTTCACATTGGTGGTTCTAGCCTCGGGACTTTAGCCACTCATCTTCTTCAAAAACATCCTTATTTGCTGAATTGAAATTGAAAGAAAAATAAAAGAAAGACTATCTATGAATCTAATTTATTGCTAGTTGCTATACTAATTTTCTCGATGTTTCGGATGTCCGTTTTCGCCGAATGGATCTTCGCTTATATAGGAGTTTGTGGCCGACATAGGAGGATCTAGAAACGCGTCGGGTTAATTTCGCGACCTCGGTAGACCGAACGTCCAGGCTCGGTCGACCGAATAGCACTGGCTCGGTCGACCGAGCGTACCACTGAGCGTTCACACTGCGGCTTCAGATACCGTGTTCCCACTCCACTCTTTCGCTCGATCCGATTTATTCTTCAAATGCCGATCCGATTTTCTTCTTTATTTTGAAATCCTTGATTGAATGACATAAATCTTCTCAATAAATAATATCCCTTGCATTTCTTTATTTTCTACAAAATTATTGTTACACCAAGTCATCGAATAATAATAATAATAAAATGTGTAACAAAATAACATTTAAATCCCAATATTTCCTCCTAATTAAATTATAAACCCTCAATGAACATTATATGAATTTATTGGTTAAAAACATGCTTTTCTCATTTATTTCCTTTAAAAACAAGGTAAATTGTTTAGGGATTAAGCCCGAAAATATAGTAAAATATACCCTAAACAACTCCCCCACACTTAGCTTTTTGCTTGTCCCGAGCAAAACAAACAACGACAAACTATCAAAACCCACATAATTTGACACGAGATGTAGTCATGCTCACATCAAGCTAGTATCTAGCAAATCGAACTCACTCAGTGATTGTGTGTGTTGAACCCGCTAAACTTCCACCGATCCTCTCTTGATGTATTAAATCAAGCACTAACAGTCATCCGGTTAAATAAACGAAGTTAGATTCATCTACAAAGACTTACCCTACAAAAACTATTTATCAAGAACAAAGTAACCAACTCACATTTAAATTCCTTCACTTGGTGCCAAGAAAATACCTTCGAGTTTCTCTTTGGGTTTAGATCAACTTGACTTAGAGTTCCAAAAGGCCTATATTTTCTTCCATCGTCGCGTCTCAAAAGTATAACACTCTCCCTAAATTTAGGCGGTCACCCCGAGATCACTCAAACCTATATCTTGTCAAGGTAAACCACACTCCCAATTGGGGCAAGATATCAAGTGGACTCGAGGTGATAGTCGCAAACAACTTCCATAATTTAATTTTTTCAAATTTTTCTTTTACATTTTTCTCAAATTTTTCTTCTTTTCAAACTCTTTGGAAACTTCTGTCAGTATCATTTTAACACATTCAAGACTTTTAAGGTTCTCAAGACACTAAGGTACTTAGATTCTAGCTGTGAGTATAGTACGAGTTCTTAACTTTCATCGATGCTAAGTAAGTGGTTATCTGCTGACTAGAATTGGCTATCCTTAACTAACCGGCGACTATTTTATATTTTTGGTTCCTCATCTAATGTGTTAGGTATCGAGGTTCAAGTGAGTATCGATCTACCAAACCTATTCTTAGAACATGATATGGCTCACGATAACAATTAAAGGTGTCAAATTACAAAACCAAAGATGTCATTGAAGTTACTCGGGACTCGGTAATTTTCAAAAATATTATCAAATTTTTCAAAGGAGCAAAACTAGATAACATGTAAAACAAACCATAAAACAAACCAATAAACCCTCCCCACACTTAAGTTACATGATGTCCTCAAGATGTGCAAAATAAGAAAAACTTAGTGGTTGTAATTCGAAGGCGAGGCAATTCGGAAGTGGTCCGAGCGAGATTCGTAATTGCTTGATGAAATCAGTAGACTGTGGACCATCCACCGGTAAAATGATATCATCTGAAAGCTCACAATCGCTATCGCAAATATCCTGGACACATGGGGAAACAAGACGTACCTCGGGGATAGGGGCACAAAAGATGATAGACAAGGCAATATCATGGAACAAAGCAGAAGCAATGCAAAAATTGATAATAACCGAATCTATGTGAAATGTAGTGCACAAATGTAATATCGAGAGATACTGGGGTACATGAGGAAATAAAAAGAAACAAACAGGGGTCATGATGTGGGCAATCGTCCAAGTACAGATCCATAGTCAGAAACTGCTAGGTGGAAAGCATTAGCAACCAACAAGAGAAACAAAGCAAAAATAAACTATAAACAAAAAGAAAAAGATATCTAGGTTACCGTCCTAGTAGGGCTTAATTATAGTCGGGAGCTCGACTAACCAATAAAAACTCAACCGGGTCGGGCCGGTGAAGCCTCATCCGGAACTATTCTCGACCTTCTCGGGTCAGCAGTTTTGGAATCCACAGAACAAAGTCTCGCCAACGTCTTGGCCATATCATCAAACTTCGTGATCCACTTCGCACTATGATTCTTCTTCTTCTTTTTTAGGTTTCGTTTCACAAGCCGAGGTGCAACATCGTGGAGCACAACATCATCAAAGAACGCCTGAGAGATGTAAATCATCGGGTGCGAAGGATCGGAGCTGGTTTGACTAGGGACGTCGTCGAGATAGAAAACCACCGGTCGTTCTTTTGTTGACCAATATAGTGTTTTAACCGATGACCATTTACTCGAACAACCCATACGCTTATCTTTCAAATCGATCGCTCCACTAGGGAATACGAAAGATTTCAAAGGGGCGGACCAACGGTTGCGTAGCTTACCAGAAGCAGATGTAACCTGGTATTATACATAAAACCCACTCGCTTGACTTTGAATTCCTAATCTTGATTTTCTTGTCGTGAAGCGGTTTAGTCCTTTCTTCATCGATTCTCGAGCTCTCGTAGGCACTGGAGTCCGAACTCATCAAGCTCTTGCAACCGCAATAATCGCTTTTCTCTGCATAATCGGCTATCGAAATTTAAGAATTTAATAGCCCGTAACGCGCTCGTGCTCAAGCTCGATTGGCGGGTGGCGTGCCTTGCCATAAACCATCTCAAACGGAGACGCGTGCCAATAGGAGTCTTGAAAGCCGCCCTGTAGGCCCGAGAGCACATCATCCGGGTTCGACTCCAATCCGTCTATTAGAATTCACCGTCTTCTCAAGAATGCTCTTCAGGCTTCGGTTACTCACTTCAACTTGTCCACTCGTCTGAGGGTGATAGGGGGTAGCAGTTTTGTGTTTCACCCCATATCGTTCTAAAATCTTTTCTAGTGGGGTATTGCAAAAGTGAGTTCCTCACATCCGATGAGGGCTCGTGGACACCAAACCGCGTGAAGATATTTTTCTTCAGGAAGTTCTTGACCACCTTGTGGTCGTTCGCTTGATGTTGCTATCGCCTCCACCCACTTTGATACGTAGTCGACGCATGAGACACGAATGTACTTGTTCCCATACGAGGATGGAAACGGTCCCATGAAATCAATACCCCATACGTGAAAACCCTCGCATTCTTGGATGGGGTGGAGGGCATGTCCATTCGCCGAGAAAGTTTACGGTGCGTTGGCACCGGTCACACCCTTTACAAAGTTCTCTGTATCCTTAAAAATTGTTGGCCAAGTAGAAACCGGATGAAAAATCTTCGCAGCATCTTCCCCAGGCTCCATAATGACCTCCCACAGGTCCACCATGGCATTGCTCCATAATGTCCTCTGCTCGAACTCGGGGACACACCTACGGAGCAATCCATCCTGCAACGCTTGAAGAGAATGGGATCGCCCCACACATAATAGTTCAAATCCGAAAAGAATTTTTCTTCACTGGCGATATGTCAGTCGTGGTCCAGATATACGCCGCTCAAGAAGTTTGCAAAAGGTGCAAATCAAGGAGAACTTTTTCAAAGACAGGCGAGGAGCAACCTCGCACACATCAATGGTCATGAGTTGCTCGGTTGGAAAATCGATTCCAATCTCATCCGACTCTACACGAGGATCGCCGGTCACCGAGACATGTGGTCGGCTACCACATTCTCGCTACCCTTCTTGTCCCGGATATGAACATCAAACTCTTGTAAAATCAAGATCCATCTCAACAAAGCGAGGCTTGACATCGGCCTTGTTCAACAGATACTTCAATGCCGAATGGTCCGTCTGCACCGTGACCTCCGACCCAAGCAAGTAGCTTCTAAATTTATCCATGGCAAAAACTACTGCCAACAACTCCTTCTCAGTTGTTGCATAATTTACTTGCGTTGGGTTTAAAGTGTGACTAGCGTAGTAGATGGGTCGGAACCTTCCGTCCACTCTCTGACCTAGCACCGCGCCGACTGCATAATTAGAAGCATCACACATAAGCTCGAAGGAGCTTTCCAGACTGGTGCTATAAGAATTGGCGAGGTAACCAACTTGTCTTTTAATTCTTTAAACGCTCTTTCACACTCAGGGGTGAAAATAAACTTCACATCTTCTCTTAAGAGAGATGACAAAGGCTTGGCTATTTTAGAAAAGTCTTTGATGAATCGCCTATAGAAGCCGACATGACCCAAGAATCCTCTTACTTCTCTTGCATTTTTGGGGTATGTCATTTTTTCAATAGCTTCTACCTTCGCTTTGTCGACCTCAATACCTTCTTTGGACACCTTGTGTCCTGAACAATTCCTCTTCCACCATCGGTGGCACTTCTCCCAATTTAAGACTAAGTCTTTCTCTATGCACCAGGACAAAACTTTATCAAGATTGTGTAAACAAATGGTGGCTTGTCCCGAACACAGAGAAGTCATCCATAAAAATCTCCATCACCTTCTCCACTAAACCATCAAAGATAGCCGACATACATCTTTGAAATGTAGCCGGTGCGTTGCGAGAGACCAAATGGCATTCTTGTATGGCGAAGGTGCACGAGGGCAGTGAAGGTAGTCTTTTCTTGATCGATGGGGTCGATAGCTATCGAAAGTATCCGAATAGCCATCCAGAAAACAATAAAATTGCTTGCCACTAAGCCTCTCATGATTTGGTCAATGAATGGCAAGGAAGTGGTCTTTTAGAGTTACCTCATTTAGTCTTCAGAATCGATGCAAACTCAGTACCAAGTGACTTGCCAGTAGGCAATCTCTTCCCCTTTTCATTCTTCTCGATGGTGATCCTCCTTTCTTTGGCACCACTGAGTGGGGCTCACCCATTCACTATCGGCTATTGGGTAGATGATACCCATGTCAAGCAATTTGATGATTTCCTTCTTAACGATCTCCTGCGTGAGGTTTAGCCTTCTCTCGAGGTCGTTGCACTTTCTTGATCCTCAGCGATCCCCGATCTTGTGCATACAAATATCGGGGCTTATCCCCTGATATCTCCCACTTGCCAACCAAAGGCGAGGATATTGTCTGCAAACACTTTGATAAGCTTTTTTTCTTCCTCCTTTGGTTCTAACTTAGATGAAATAATCAAAGGAGCTTATCACCGTCCCTCGAAAAATGTATTTCAAGTGTTGAGGCAAGGGTTTCAACACTAAATCGACGGTGGCTCATCCACACTTGGTCTTAATTTATCGCCTTAAGCTCCGGATCTCCAAGCTTATCATAAGGGCTCGAAGCATCATGGCCTCCCAGTGACATGGGGTTTCATCCCCTTTTTCAAATCTGGCATGTCACCATGACTCTTCCTCATTTTCTTTCTTACCATCTCCTGGTAATCGAACTTTCCTTTTCCTCCTTCTCAATCTCTTCTAAAAATTTCTTCCACTCCTCATCACCCAAGTTGCGTGATTGTTTATTGAATTCTTCCTCATCCCAACCGCCCATGAACACTTGTTCATCATACTCATCAGTGAAATCGTCTTCAATAGCTAAACAAGTGTCTTTGGATGCGTGCTTCACCGCATTGCCCACATTGAACTTTACACTCTCATCCTCCAAATGTAGGGTTATCTCGCCACTTTGTAGGAATCTAGTAAGGCACGGGCGGTTGCAAGAAAAGGTCTCCCAAGGATCAAGGGTTTTTTCATCATTGGTCATGTCCATGATTACCCAATCATTTGGGTATATGAAGTTCTCAACCTTGACCAACACATCTTCTACAGTTCCCCTTGCATACTTCACACTTCTATCTGCAAGTTGAAGAGAAATAGGTCTAAGAGTAATAGATTGATCCAATCCAAGAGATTGGAAGGTTGAAGTAGACATCAGATTGACTGATGCTCCCGAATCGCATAAAACATTGTGGAAATCCTGTTCCCGATAGTACACGAAATCGTGAATTTACAGTGGTCGGGACACTTCACGGAAGTTTAGTCCGGCCGATTGCGGAGCATTCTTCATTCAACACTATGTGCTCGAGCTCTTGAAGCTTCTTCTTGAACTCACTGCGTCCTTTATAAACTTTGTATACTTTGGCATCCCTATCAAAAGATCAACTAATGGAATGTTTGCCTCAGATTCTTGAGCAAATCGATAACCTTCTTATACTCCTTATCATTGTTAATGATGACTTGTTCTTGCTAGGTGGGTAAGGGAGATCGGCAAAGTCCTCCTCGGTGAAGGTCTTCTTTCTTTGTCTTATGATTGATTGCTTTGTCTTCCCTATCTTTCCACCTCACATGCTTCCAGAACTCAACTTAGAATCCGACTTCTTTTGGTGAGTATTCTCAACTCTCACATTTCTTTCTGAATTTCCTTTTTCACTTGGCTCAACAGACGCCCTAGCATCCTTCTCGAGGAGAAAGAAGATCTTCCCCTCCCGCCTCTCGCTCGCCGCAGGAGGGCTATTCGTTTCCTGGTTGGCCACGACCGCCAACCGCTTTCCCACTCCTCGATTTATGACATTCAACTCATCTTGACCATAGTTCCATGGTGCGGCCAGATCGGTGCAAGTATTACGGTCATTACGGACCACGTTAACCCCTCGGGGGGTTCTTCTCGAAGAAACTCGGCGGTGACCTTGAGGTCGATTTGCTTCTTGCCCCGAAATCTGTCCCATTTGCACCTCTAAATTCCTCACTGTACTGGTCAAAGTACTCAATGCATTTGCCAAATGAGTGTTGGCCGTGACTTGCTCACTCAACTTTTGTTCTAAGATCAGGAAATGATTGATTACGATTTTGATTTTGATTGACCGGTGGATTATTGTTCCATGCCGGTCGAGAGTTGATTGAAAATTGCTCAGATTAGGCCTGGGGCCTGGCGATGGGGATTTGCTACCCTAGAATGGTCACTCCAGTAATTAAACCCTTGAGTGTTCTGATTCTGACCCAAAGGTCGATAATTTTGAGAACTGAATGCATTCACCTCCTCTGAATGCAACAATAGATGACATTGATGGAATGTGTGCCCAATAGTATCGCAATTTTGGCAAACAACATTGTTTTGCACTGACTTTGACTCGAGAGATCGGGTCAAGCTGCATCGACATCGCGATGGCCTTGGCCATGGCGGTTGTCACATACAAGACTTTGAACATTCATTGCCGCTTACTTGCTTACAGTAGTGCGGCTAAGCGAGAGCCTTTAGAAGTGTGGTCTCATCTACCTCATACTTCCCCTGAGTCGAACTCTTCGATTTGGATGCACCCTTATAGGTAGGGCATAATTATACTTTGCAATATCTTCAAACAACGTCCATCCTCTTGGTGTCTTTCTCAGAAATGCACCTCCAGCAGAACTATTCACCATTCCCTTAGTCAATTCAGTCAAACCACTATAGAAAGTGTTGACCAATCTTTGTTTATCCAGCCCATGGTGGGGGCACTTTCTCAAGAGAGACTTAAATCGTTTCCATGCATCGCAAAACGATTCCTCTCGTTGCACAAAAGTGAATATCGATTCGAGAAGATGAGCCGTCTTTGCGGTGGAAAATAATGGCTCGTAAATTCTTTCTCCAACTCCTCCCACGAAGTAATGGAGTCGATCGGTAAAGATTTATACCATTCTTTCGCTTCTCCTTCGGTGAGAAGGAAAAGTTTCATCCTCGTAGGCGCCCTCGGTGACCCTTTGATTAAAGTAGTCCCACACGATTCTAGAAATGAGTGAATGTGATCGTGTGGGTCCTCGATTGGAGAAGCCATGGAATGTGGAACCTCTCACCAGGTTGATTAAAGAAGTTTTGAGTTCGAAATTATCGGCCGTGATTTGAGGAATCACGATGCGCAGGATTTACTTTCACGATAGATGGCATGGCATAGTGCGCCAATGTCCTTTGATCTCGCCATTTCCTCAACTTGGGCTTCTTCCTCAACGTATTCTTCAGGATCGTTTGCCTCGTCCGTCGATCCGGCGAGTCGAGCGGCGTCTATTCGGTCGAACGATGGTTCGCTCACAGCTCCGGTTATATAAAAGTGGTCCCCGTGAGTTCGAGTTTGCATAAACCACGTTCGAACCAAATGTTCGGTCAAAATAAATTTTTATTTTTTTATATTTATTCTTTAATTTTTATTTTTTTAAAATTAAGTATATTCCTTAAATTAGACTCAACAAATAAAAACTAAACTAAAAAGCAGGACTCAAAACAGTTGAAAAACGCAAATAAAAGCGAGTAATGTAATATATGTAAGACTATCACGAGCGAAATGCAGAGAAAAGAAAAATAAAATAACTCTCGGTCGACCGAGAGTCGTTCGGTTCGATCGAACTGATTTTTTTTTTTTTTAAATATTTTTAAAGATTAGTACGCACGGAATTAGCGACCGTCGAAATTACGAGAGATCAAAGCGAAAACTTTCCGTGCCAAGTCCCCGCAACGGCGCCAAAAACTTGTTTGCGGTTTTATGCAAAGCGATGATAAAATATAATAAATAAAACCGATGTCAACCCCAAGTCGCGAAGGTTCGCAGACTATAGTGATGAAACCGGTCGTATCCGCAGGACTTGTACGAAAATAGTGTTTTGCTTTCGATTTCTTTTGTAAGGTTGATGGTTACGATCTTGGATTAAAAAACAATAAAACAAAGAGTTTGAAAATTGAAAATAAAAACTAGCACGTAACAAATCTTTCCGTAACAATTATAATTAAACAACTAGAAGCACCGTTGATCCACCACCCCACGAAGTTAACAAGAAAGACGCACATTCGTTTGCAAGCCTTGGATTATTATCTCTTGAAAAAGCGTTTCCTCTCTCGATTTAACACCGTTAACTAGTCCACCTCTCGATGCAACTAACGAATTTACGGAACAAAGATATGGATATAAAATCCTAATCTAACAATATTCTCCTCAACTTTCGTTTGTTAGAAGAAATATTATCACTCTCCTTCACGGCAATCTATGAATGTATCAACTATCGTATGTCTAAATTCAATCAAGATGCAACACAAGTATAGTCATACACATTGCACATAAACAATTCAAAACATGAAGGAAGAACAAGAAGCTTACTAGAACGAATAAATGCAAAAATCCTTGTTTATTCCGGTGATGATGGCTTCACATTGGTGGTTCGGCCTCGGCCTTTAGCCACTCATCTTCTTCAAAAAACATCCTTATTTGTTGAATTGAAATTGAAAGAAAAATAAAAGAAAGACTATCTATGAATCTAATTTATTGCTAGTTGCTATACTAATTTTCGATGTTTACGGATGTCCGTTTTCGCTTTCGAATGGATGTCGCTTATATAGGAGTTTGTGGCCGACATGGGGGAGGATCTAGAAAGCGCGTCGGGTTAATTTTCGCTGACCTCGGTAGACCGAACGTCCAGGCTCGGTCGACCGAATAGCACGCTTTCGATCGACCGAAGCGTACCACTTGAGCAGCGTTCACACTGCGGCTTCATTATACCGTGTTCCCACTCCACTCTTTCGCTCTCGATCCGATTTATTCTTCAAATGTCGATCCGATTTTCTTCTTTATTTTGAAATCCTTGATTGAATGACATAAATCTTCTCAATAAATAATATCCCCTTGCATTTCTTTATTTTCTACAAAATTATTGTTACACCAAGTCATCGAATAATAATAATAATAAAATGTGTAACAAAATAACATTTAAATCCCAATATTTCCTCCTAATTAAATTATAAACCCTCAATGAACATTATATGAATTTATTGGTTAAAAACATGCTTTTCTCATTTATTTCCTTTAAAAACAAGGTAAATTGTTTAGGGATTAAGCCCGAAAATATAGTAAAATATACCCTAAACACCCGTCAAGGGCGGATAATTTGGCATTCAGGCCGGGATATATTATCATGAGTCCGGGTTATTTTTCATTGAGATCGGACTAAAATAACACGTCTTGAACAACTTTTCTCATTCGACCGGGCTAAAAATTTCGCATTTTTTTTTTTGCATATTGTCCGACACATAAAAGAAGTCAACACCATTTTTACCAAACCATTTTCCTCCACCTTTTTTTTCTTCTTCCTTCTTCTCCATCAAACCACCGGCGACCTAAAAACATAGTGGGAAATTAATTCCACAATATACATTACAGACCCAAACCCGTCTTCTCTTCTCTTCATCCCTCCCTCTTCTTCCTCAATTTATGTCAATTTGATGACCCAAACCCGTCTTATTCATCATCTACAATCCGTTTGTTCTTAAGCAAATCTAAAGTTTAGACTTCGACCTTCTGAATTTGGTTCTCCAATCCGTCAAGCATTAGTTAGTTTGATGTAATTTAGTTCGAATATTCCCGAAAGAATAATCAACTGGTGGAGAAATTCATGAAGAAATTTGGGTATGTAAATTTTCATATATTGAGGGAGAAATCTGGGTCTGTAAATTTCCATATATTGAGGAAGAAGAGGGAGGGAGGAAGAGAGGAGGGAGAAACACAATCAGTACGAAGAAAGGGTTTTTATCGACGATTGTTTTTTTTTTCCAATCACAACGATGTAATTGAAAAAAAAATATTTCGCACCAAATAAAAACAAAAAAAGTCGGACAATTTGCAAATAAAAAAAATATGTGGAATTTTTAGCCCGGCCAAGTTGGAAAATGTGTTCAAGACGTGTTATTTTAATCCGGCCTCAATGAAAAATAAACCATCCTCATGCTAATATATTTCGGCCTGAATGCCAAATTACCCGTCCTACCGAGTATTTTGATGGAATATGCTTGTAAGAATTAAAGATAGTGGTATACGAACAAATTATCTTTATCCAAAGGTATATATTTTGAATTCTTGTTATGGGGCTTTATGAATAGTAGGAAAAGATCTGTGTTTGTTCATTCGAAATGACTAATGTGTTAATTGATGCTTCGTTTGTGATGATCTTAAACACGTTATTTTTTGACTAGGATTGCTTATTGGCTTCATAAACACGTTATTTTTTCTTTTCCGCAATGGCTTCGCAGTGGTACTTCCTGATTAACTACTCTTTTGAGGTTTTTTACTTGCTTATTGGTTTTTGTTGATTTAGAGTGATCTTTTATGTGATTTACGATTCATATTTTTTTTGGCACAACTTGCATACGAAGGGGCGGGGGGTGGGGATGTTTGGATACTCTATGTTATCTTTTTTGACATATGGGGGAATGTTTGGATACTGTTAGTATACCAATAAAATACGCTTGACCATTCAATAGTATGCATGATTTAATATATTGTAGTTCTTTTCATACAATAGAGGTTAAATGCAAGGCTGTTTAGCTTCATTACCATCATTCCTGTTCCATGTCCCAAATGTACGAGTTTCATTCCTGTTGATCGAAGAGATTTAAGCTTCTATACCAAACAATACTAACGACAATGCAGGTCAATCTGGTTGTAAGTGAGTTCTGTCTTTTGGTGATGTTAAAAAAACTACAGTAATTGTTAAGGTAGAGCCTGTTGATGATGACACTACGCTGCAGACCATGTAAGGACCTTCGGGATCCATTTAAACCCCGGTTAAGATGACCAAGTCCAAGCTGAAGCTGAGTTAGTTTGGCTCTTCATCTTACAATGCTCAACTATTACATGATTAGCTGCTTTTGTCTGTAAAACTTCCCTTCAGTGCGGATTGCATGATGTATTAGAATCCATTAGTTTGTTCAAACAACAAAATGAACACTAATGGTCATTAATACCATTTCCAATGTAGGCTCATATATATGAACTTTTGGTTGTGTACGAATTACAGGTGTGGGTTTGGTTACATAGATTCTGCTTTTTGCTTTTCTGGACTAATATGTTATGTGGCTTATGTATCAATGTAAAATGTTTTATTTTCCATTGTTGTGCTTGAAAATTACATTCTGGATGGTTCATTACATGCTACATTTCTTCATATTTAATATTGCCAAATAAGTTAAAACATATAAGACGTCAAACACATTGCGTTTAATGCGTTACAGACGGCGTCCCCATTTCACTAGTGGCTTAATACTTTTACTTTTTCATTTCATTTTTACGTGTCAAGTTTTTAGCGATTGGGGCATGGAGACCAGTGTTCGATTCTTGTTAAGAGAAAAAAAAATTAAAACAAAAAATGCATAGATAAAGGATAAAGTGTCAAGACGATACATTGGGGTTAAAGTATAAAATCATAAAATAAAAAGGGATCAAAAGCGTAGTTATCCTATAAATCTTATGCTAGTTAAATAGCAAGCACATTGAAAAGCCATCATCATTATTTTGTATCACAATCGTTGCAATTATATCCCCAATTTTTCATCAAAGGCATTTTTACCCTTTATCTATGCATTTTCTTTTTACATTTTCAGTTCATTTTTACAACGTGCCGTGTATTTAGTTGCCGGAGAATGTTGTATCCTCAACGCCAGATTTTGGACACGCAACACTTGATTCAAAACAAAAAATTGCATAGATAAGCGGTAAAAATCAGGAAAAAACATAAGGATAAGAAAATCGCTAGGCGAAGTCGGTATGCTACTGGGGCGCTTAGGCGGTTTTAGGGTTTTACGGGGTTTTAGGGTTTTAGGCGCCTTACACTAACTGAGTACACGTCTCTTGAGTTCCAACATTCAGAGTAATAGCTTTTTCTGGTTTTGGGGGAAAACTCAGAGTATAATATCTTTACTTTGGATGACTTGATCCGAAGAATTCTAGTATACTTTGGGTCGCCTAGAAGGGCCTAAGAACGCCCAGGAGCACCTAGAAGGGCCCAAGAACGCCCAGCACCCAGGTCGCCCAGATAGATCGCCTAGAGCCAAGTCGAGACGCCCGGGGGTCGCCCAGGGCCTAGGCGATCGCCTAGGTCGTTTTTTAGAACACTAATCGTTAAAAAAGAGACCAAAAATGTCATTTTTCCCGTGAAACTTGTGCTAGTTAACTAGCATGAAAATTGAAAAGCTATCATCATTCCTTTGTTTTTGTTGAACTTTTGAACATTAATGATATATGCATGGATGTTCTCTAAAGAGAAAAAGGACTTTAGAACACCAAGCTCTACTACCGCACCACCCACCTTACCTAAGACCTTACTATATTTATTTTTATCCGAAAAAGGACACTTTATTTTCTTGGCTTAAAATCCCCGGTATCCAGGACCAATTGACTGATTAATCAAGATTACTTTAATTGTATCTGGAGAATCTAACTCTTACTCAGCAAATTCTTCCTGTTAAAAAAAGCAAGAGGTGGAAGGGGTCAGAAAAGTGGATGCACCTAAAGGTCAACAAGTACAATTGTTTTTACACATTATCACACAAGAAAAGTCCACCCATAAATTTATTCATTCTTCATTACGAGCCATAAAGGTACGTAGTCTCAATCACACCAGACTGTTGCATAAACGTCATTTGTATGTATAACAAGACATGTTGTCTTTATGCAAAACACATATGTCAACATCCAACAGTCTGATACGATAGAGACTGTTCATACAAGAATTTCCATAAGCACAAGTGCAATCTATAATGCAAACATGACAGAATACTCAGTGTCCCGTACGTATCCGACACCAATACACACTGGGTATTTAGGATAATATACACTTAAAGACGGCTTTGAAATTTTCAGAACTTGAGTACGTGACGATTTGTATAAGCATATTCTTATGGCCAAAGGGACATGACATGACATCGCAAAGAAAAAACGATGAGAACACAAGTTGGTTCTTTTGGATCCATATTACCGGTGCACCGCATCGTTTTCCCAGAATCGATTTTACAAAAAATCTTCAGAGACAGACAAGAAAAAAACCATTTATTTCTAAGGTCGATTCTCACATTAACGCACACCTACGGAAAAAGACGGTTTTTGGTTTGAGAACCGACTTTCACAAAGGTCGGTCGATTGTACTATGTGGTTGCACCAGCAGAGTACGCGGGTGTTCAGGAAAACTCCACCTATGGTTCAGCAGAGTACGCGGGTGACAAATCAAAGATGGAGAGACTTTGAGGCATTGCTGAATAGTTGAACTTGAACTTCGAATCTCGGACTAGTTTTTCCTGTTAGATCTTATGGAGTTTGAGAATGAGGTCCAAGTACAAGATGGCACACAAGGTGTTCTTGAAAATGTCAAAGAAGAAGGTTCCGCTAGCATAAAGGAGGAGGATTGTGATCATGATAAGGTTTCAAGTGAAGATGGAAAATTCAAAAGTCGAATCGTTGGCAAAACTTAAAGTTGTTTCAAAAAATTAAGGCAGCAGATTCAAGCGAAAATTCTGGACAAGTCAGTTTGAAGGACAATAAAACCTCCAATGATCAAAATAATCTAAAAGCCTCCTCATTCCCAAATTTAGGCCAAGCTTAACAACGTATAGTCTTTCCGTTCCTGCAAGAGGCTCTCGTGTTAATACTACGAAGAGCATGGACCTGTATGCAAGTAAATCGAGCCCCAAAAACTTGCAAAATAAAAACGGAGTGATGAAAACTGATGCAACTTTGGTGAATGGAAGTAGCACCTGAAATCAATTAAGGAAAGAACAGTGGAAAGGAAGCAGAAAAATGCAGCCTTCAAGAAAAATCGAAGGAAAACCAAGAAGCTGAGATAAAGCAATTCAGAAAGAGTTTAACATTTAAAGCTGCTCCAATGCCGACTTTCTACAAAGATCCTCCTCCTAAAGTCTAACTAAAGAAGACACCTAACTATCCGCAAATTAATGGTAACAAGGTTAGCAACACTACAGTGAAGCCGGTTAGAAAGCCCCTATCCAAGCTTCATTCCAGAGAGTCTTTGGTTAGTAAGACTGAGGAGAAACCGAACAAAGATAAAGCAAGATCTAGAGAAACGAAGGAAGCAAAGACTCGTGCACAGTCAGACGTCAGAAGATATTCAAAACGAACGCATTCACTCGGATGATACTAAAAATGAATCGATTCACTTGAAAGATATGCAAAACGAAGCTGTGAGTTCGACCAAGATTGAGGAGGAGATTATAGAGGTGAAGTCTGATATTAAGGAGGAGATTATAGAGGTGAAGTCTGATATAAGTGTTCCAAAGGACACTTCAGCGGATTTAAGCTCGGTTTCAGAAGCTGTTTGTTGAAGATTAAGAAGTGTCATGCCAAGTTACATATGTTGTAATTAGTGTTTTTCTTTTCTTGGTTATTTGTTGTACAAAAGAACATGTGTGCTTTGGTTTTCTGAAAAAGCAAGACAATATCTTGCTTGATAAAAAAATAAAAAATAAAAATTTAGTTAGTGGACCAAAAAATGTCAATATGAAAAATCATGGTAGTTATAAGAAAATGAACAAAAATAAGGAACCAAAAGTATAATTATCTCTTGTATATTCACACCCCTCACTGAAACACCCCTTCTTTTGATAATTCTATAATGCACATATAAACCCCAACCTAGTTTATATCATGTTTTATAAAACAAACAAAGTGAGATTACAAGAAGAAGAAGAAGAAACACCAACAGACAATGTTTTTGGTATCACGAAGAGAAGTAATAAGATACCTTAATCCTCCAATGGAGTATGTCCACAGTTCATCACATCACCATCAGATAACTTCCGACACTAGCTAATGGGATGAAATAAACACTGTCATGTAATAACAATTAAACA
Organism: Gentiana macrophylla; assembly: GCA_026214975.1. Classification (NCBI taxonomy): domain Eukaryota; kingdom Viridiplantae; phylum Streptophyta; class Magnoliopsida; order Gentianales; family Gentianaceae; genus Gentiana; species Gentiana macrophylla. The sequence continues at coordinate 129,681,946 of CM047806.1, forward strand.
AATTAGCACAGATTTTTAAACGTAAATGCGCAAGAGTTGTGACCTGATGATGATTAATAATAAAAAGCAAGAATTATGATTACCAGAGCAGCAAAATCAGGTGACAAGAACAAAGATGGAGGTGGGATTTCCAGGTGATGGTGGATTCCTCCTCAGCAAACGATTGTACGGGGCAGTGCCCTCATGATCAGCTGTAGACACAATCTCCAGAAATTCTAGACCTAACTGCTTCTTGATGATATCGGAGTTTGTCTGAAGAACCTCAAACTCACCAAACGGCAGTTTCAGATCCAATGCTTGCACGCCAACGGCCTTGACCTCGCCCCTTCTTAAACCTCACGAAAGGCATGCAAATCTTCTGTATTTGCTTACGATCGCCTCCCAGCCCAGTGCCGTCTCTCTGCTGTAATTCTGAAATTATTTCCTCGTCTGTCGCGAAGGTGCCGCTTTCACTGTTATATTTCTGCTGTAGAATTAACAGGCACTCTTTCCTCCATCCATCGTAATGTTCATTCACAAATATCAGGCCACCATTTAATTTAACCTCACTCTTCGGTATCTGCTTATGCAAGAGCTTCCTTGTTGAGGTTATAGTATCTTGAAGATATTTATTTGCCTTCTTCAAAGTCAAATCCGGTACATCAGCTTCGGGCCACCCGGCTCTTATCACAAACCCATCTTTCTTCAAAAGTTCCTCCAAACATATTCAGCATAATGTGGACAAATCGGAGAAATCAACCTCGTTTGAACATCCATAAATCTCCATAGTAGATCACGGTTCATTCCTTCTGAACCACAAGAAAGCCTGTACTCATCTCTAGCTGCCTGGAGATCATAGAAACCAATATTTAGAGCTTCAGGAAACATGTATTCGCTGTAATTCTTCTCTGCCATCTTCACAGCAAAATTTATCTCATTAGCAAATACTTTATCTGCAAAAGCTGAAGTTGGACCGGTTCTAAAAGAAGATTCTGAAGCCAGAACCTCCTGCATCCAAGATATCTCCTTTGTCAGGCGTAATATTGCGGCATTGGCAGTTTCAAAGACGAAATTCGCATCATCCATTCCATCACCCGCATCAGCTAGAGAGAATCTAGTAGCATCGGCAGAGAACTCCTGGATTGCTTGACGAAGAGTCCTAAAATTTCCGGTGGATTTGGACATCTTCTCAGAGTTCAGCATTAGGTGCCCATTGCATCTGAAACCCCGAGGCCAGTGCTTCTCCGGAAATATTGCCGTGTGGTTATAAACACAGAAGGTAAGATGATTCTGAATAAGATCTTTTCCAGAAACCCTAAGATCGAAAGGATACCGATATTCAAACTCTGTCTTCATCTGATTCAAAAGAGCTGAGGATATTCCCGAAGATTCTGGAAATGGACCGCCCAAGGATAAAAAATCCCATACTTCATCGGTCAGTTGTTCCGGTTTTATTGAGGAGGCATCTTTGCCATACATATCCCCTCCCTGTATCAAATGGCATACAGTATAGTAAGCCATATAAATAGTGGAATCCGACAAGGATTCAACAAGAAATTGCTCATCCCAAGGAATATGCGTCCCAAGGCCAAAATTACGAGAGCATGCCCACTGAGTCAGCCAGTTCAGAGTGTGTACGAATCCATTGCGTGTCTCATCAGAAAAGAGATTCATCTTACCAAAACATTCCTCTGCTAATTTCCTCCAATTTGGTTCACCATAAGTTATGTACCACTGGTCAGTCAAAGCCACCACACATTCATCACCCGATCATGACGTTGCTTTCTTTTCTGGCTCACTGTAGACCAACGCTTGATTGCTCTCCAACAGCAATTTCCTGATCAAACTCTTTGCTTCTTGGACTTTTAATCCAGCATACTCTCCTGAAATCATAGTTCCCTCGTAGAAACCCCCCTTGTAAATTACTTTCTTGGCCTCATCCAATTTCTCTCGCTCGTTCTGGCTCTTTATCTTTTTGTCAATACAAATTCTTTCTGCTGATTTATCTCCAAAGTCGGGATGGTCAATTATGGGTATTATTTCAAATGGCAAAACCCACTCATCCTTCACACCAAACTTGGCTCTAAAAGCTGGTTTCGATTTCAAATCCTGTAGAGCCATGTAATCATCTGGAGAGTCACTAGGAACACTAGTGACAATCCCGGTACCCTTATCTGTCAGAACTGATAACATTGGCAGAGTGTATATGATTTCATTGAATGCTAAAGGGGACCTCAATGGTAAGCCAATGATGTCTTGACCAGTGAGTTCAACCAAACAACTCGGCTTCTCCGGTACACGTGATAACCTCTGGTAAGCCAAATTAAGTGCTGCCCTCTCAGTTAAGATGAAAACATCAGTGTCATTGATTTCAAATGCCCCATATTTGCCATCTGGTAGAACCCATGCATTTGTTTGCCCATACATTGTTTCCGGCCTTAATGTAGCAGCAGCAAGATAGACTTTCTTACCTTCCAAAACACTCATTTTTGCAGGGAATGGTGCAAGTACCTCCATCTTTATAAGAGTGTACTCCTGAGGAATAACGCCTTCCCCTGAGGCCCGATCATGATCAGCACATGGCTGACCATCCAAAGGAGAATATATAGCATACCTTAAATCTTTAACTATTTTCCCAGTCTTTTTCAATTTCCTCATTTGCCATCTAACGAACGAATCAAAGAAAGGATTCATTTTCGTAGGGACAAAAGTTCTTCTCCAGTCACAACCCAAGCCAAACGCTTTCAAATCCTCCACGGCAAGGGGTGGGAAAAACGTGAGCCAGTAATCCGCATCAGTAAACTTGTCAATTTCCTCATCAGATAGATCATAGCTCCTCATAATCTCCCACTGATATTTCGCCAGGCCAGTCTTAGCTACAGTCTTTGACTTCTTGCCCTTAAATTTTGCTCCAGGAACAGCCCCCTCATTCTGACCCTCAGGCTGAGTACTCGACTGATCATCAGCCGCCTCATCTTTTTTTACGGCAGGAAACACAGGAGGGTACCCAAAGATCTCTTTCTCTCTAACAAGCTTATCAGCTGAAGCCTTAATAGGCATACCAGTACAGTGGAAAGCTAACGGCAACAGCACATTCGCACCAGTCAATCTGTGATAAGCAGCAGCAAACTCAAGTTTCGAGACTGAAAACGCGTGACCCAAATGCAAATACCCATTCATATACGGGAACGGGAAATTCCCAAAGAACTTCTCCCCTGGTTTCGGGGGTGATGATTCCCCTGGATCTGCCCTAAATACATCATGCTCTGTCCACAATTTCTGGTGGAGAAAAATGGGATCTTTGTATTGAATCAAATGTTCCTTTATCCGGTGGAGAAAACCAAATGTTCCTTTATCCGGTGGAGAAAACCCGTACTTGATAGAAGGTTTGTGATCCATTTTCGGTCTCCTGCTTCCAGACATAATTCTTTTTCTTTGGGACTAACAAATAAAAAACAGCTGCAATAATCAGTTTTATGATTCAAATACAATGAATAATCAAATAATTGACAGAGGAAACTGCAAACTTATGTTGACAAAAAATGGGATCTTTGTATTGAACAACTTTTAGCTCTTCCTAGATCTTTGACCAAAGGAATGGAACATGATGACTGTAGTTCGACCACCACTTTTTAAGCTGAATAAAGCAATTTTCATGTGAATAAAGTGATTTACTCTCCTACTTTTCTTGTCAGAATTCACAACAACCACTTTGTTTTGACAGGATACCTGATGCAATCAAAACAACATTTTCACCAAAATTACATTCACTGTACTGAGTGTACTCTTCATAAACAACCACTGCCACTTAATTTGACACGATACCGATGCAATCCAAACCACCTATTCACCGAAATTTCATCAATGTATAATAACAAAGGCAAAATATCTCGTGTCCAAATGGACCTGATGTAACTCTTATTTTGAACTTCTTACTCAGCATATTGCGTAAATCATTTAGATGAAGAACAACTAAACAAGCATTAACGAATTACCGCATTAAGGAAGAAAACAGCAACAATTAGAAGGGCGTCTTTAGTGGCACCACAGTGTAAACAATCAACCGGCGGAAAGTCGATTCCAAAAGTTGGATAATTCCGCTACCTAAGAACTATTAGCTACAAACAGAATGCCCGGATAAAACTCCAAAAATTAAACTTCATGAAAGGTAAGATGTGAAGAGGAGAACAGTGTCTGCAACATACCTTTCTGAGACTGAGCAAATCTCCATATTGCCATTATCGAATTTATAATTTCCATTCTTAGCTTGTTTCTTATTCTTGAGATAAAAATCCTGCTTCGTATGTTCTCCTGACCAGACCATAACATATCTTGGCTAGATTTTTATACTTGATTACTAATGGCCTCACCCTGAATACTGTCCTGAACTGCAGAACAAAGTTTTTCATCCTGTATTTATGCAATAAGGCAGAATAAAAAGATAAGAAATGGAGCTACTTGGACACTCTTGACCCTTACAACAAGCAGAAGCACGGCTACACATAACAAAACGACAAATTTTATAATACAACCGTTGTAGCAAGGTTGTACCAAGTGGCATACATTACAACCATTCATTTCTAACCTCTCACACACGGTAAAAGTGTATTATGTGAAAGAGAGTAAAAATGAGAGGCTCTAATATATGCCACTTGGTACAACCTTCTTACAACCGTTGCACCATAAAGTCTCTCTAACAAAACATGCAAGAAACAATGAAAAATAGAGAACATGATGAGAAAAATAACTTACTGTGTTCCCTGTATGGCCTTCAAGGTGGTTCAAGGTGGTACTCTGGCGTGCTTTGAGAGAATATCTCCCTCTTCTTTCTCATGTTGTTTCAACATGTTAGAATATTAGAATCAAACATACCACAATCATTTAAACATTCACAATATACTGGGACCAGTTGTGTGGTAATACATAGGCATCGACAGACAATGTAAGAGCAGAATTTAGCAGTTTATACAGACCTCATCAATATAATTCAAAATGCCAGTTGATTCAAAAGGAGACACGGTTCCATCCATCTGCAGAAACAGGAAAAAGAACATTGATAAGCCAAAAGGTGTACCAAGTTCTCGTCATCTGATGACCACTACATTGAAGTGAAATTGACAATACAAAAAACAAGGGGTTTGTTTATAAACGAGATTATCACACACCAACCTTCTATGATTTTCCAGACAGGAGTACAGATGAGTCAAATCTGTCAGATGGCATTGCTAGGAGCACTAAATCACTGGAAAGAGCAAATCCGTTATCCAACATCAATTATTCCTGCCAGCATTATCATTTAGTTGGATGGCATTGATGAGAGTATTGGATAAATCACTATCAAGAGTAAAGCCCTTCTCCATCATCTGATCCCAGACAGTACAAGCCAATGAAACCTTCTTTTCTTGCAAGAGACCCCTAATTGTTATTTTGAAGGTGGCCTCATCTGGTTGCAAGCCTCTCTGTTGCAACTCTTCATACAAACGCATGGCTTCGTTTACTTTAAAAGCCTTGCAAAAACCACCTATAAGAGCGTTATAACAAGCTACATCTGGAACAATTCCCTGCTCCAGCATATCATTGAAGATGCTTTGAGCCATTGTCACAGAACCTATCCTACAAAAATGGTTGATTATAGTAGTGAACAATATACAATCAGGCAGAAAGCCCATGCTAGTCATCTGGTCAATAAGTCTTTTCGCTGATTTAGAATCACCTTCTCTCAGGAAATATTGTATCAAAATTGTAAAAGTCACAACATCAGGGGAAATTCCCTTTCGCCCCATCTCCTCTAATAACCCATATGCTCTACCAGGGTTACCAACCTTGCACAGTGATTTTATAACAGTGTTATAACTAACAACGTCAACACAGCCTTTACCCTCCATCTCATAGATCATCAACTTGTATGCCTTATCTGCTCTGTTGGCTTTGCACAAGCCCTTAAGAAGCTGGTTGTAGCTATAGCTATCTGGTTCAGTACCATTCCTTTTCATTTCATCCATCAATTTTTTGGCATCATCTAACCAAAGCTTATTGTAGAGAAAGTTTAACAATGTGTTGTATGTAACTAAATCTGGTCCACATCCATTTCTAGTCATATATGACTTAATAGCAAGGGCTTTATCAATCCTATCTGTGACACAGTATCCATGAATAAGCACATTATATATTTCCGTGCTGAACTTCATTTTCTCCTTCAAATGTCCCAATGTAAGATCATAAGCCAAATCAACTTTCCCATTCCCACATAATCCCAAGACAAGTGCTCTACAAGTCTTATTGTCTATAATACAATCTTTCTCAATCATAGAGCGCCACAATTCAACTGCAATATCAATCCGCCCAACCGTGCAGAGCCCATTAATGACTGTAGTAAGACTGACCACATTAGGCTCCCGCCCCTTCTCTTGCATAATTCTCAAAACCTCCAAAGCCACGTTCACCAATTTTTCACAACACAAAAGATTCAAATAAATGTTATACGCCCAAATATCAGGGACAGCTCCTAACTTATCCATGTCAAGTAAAAGCCTATTAATAAGCTCAAAGTTTTTAACTTTACACAATGCAGAAATAAAACGTGAATAGGTGAATGAATTCAAAGAAAACCCCTTTGGGCTCATTGTATTATAATAGTATTCAGCTACATCAAAATGTGAATTGGAAACCAAAAAACCAATTAATCTGTTATAGTCAACACTAAATACCCTGCAATCTGATTGAGCCATTTCTTCGAACACCTGAATTGCATGGTCAATTTCGTTGCTTTTCACGTACTTTGCTATCCGTGTACGGTAAATTAGCCGATGCTTACCAAGAGCTTTGTACATAGCAGAAATGGGTTGGCCGTAAATCGATGCCAATGCACAGGATCAATCTTTTTTGGGCTAGTTCGTTGGTGTACTAAAACAACAGTAACTGGTGCTTTGAAAGTTGGAAGAACACTGTCCACACATGCCTTCTAAAACGAATTTAGAGGTACAACGAGGTGGAATATTGAACAAGGCGGGGTAGACGACGGCGAGAGAGGAGAAGCTCGGTGGCTAGAAAACCGAGTCGGTGCCCGCCTGAGTTGTTTGGATTTGAAAAGTGGGCCGTAAGAACAGAGGGCATATCTTCTTCACATATCCTCAGGCCCTGCACGTTTTTATTTTGTTACTACTTTTCAGAATTTGTTTTGTTTTTATTTATTTGTCATTTTACATTATCAATAGAGTGTTTGTTGTTTTCTCCTTCTTTACCCTTCATTTCAATAACCCATATTTTGATACAATTTTCCATGTACAAGGAATGAAAGGTATTTAGGTATGACTTTATTAAAGTTATTTGGAACATGCTAAAATCTCTCTATGGTGCCAATAGTAAAAAAATTAGGTGAATTTGTAAGGAATTAAACTCCAAATAAGTCTTCAATGTATAAAATTTTATACAAATTTGATAATATTCATGGAGAATTTTTAAGTTATAACAGTAGGCCTAACATGTATCCAACTCATCCGTACACAATGCTACTATATAAAAGACATATAATGTAAATATATATCGTTCCTCTACTTGATATAACATAAAAATAACTTATGCACCATAATTCTTCTCGTAAACTAACTAAAACTATATTTATCCTTTGATAATATTTTTGACTTTATTACTCTAATAAGATGAGAATATCCGTTATATCACGAAATGTTTTATCCTTAATTTTAGGAAATATGTATTATGTGCCCGAAACTCTACCTTCGGTAATTCTTTTGTTCAACGATCTATGTAAAAAATATGAGATAGATATGATACAATAGGAACGAAAAAAAAATGTTGAAACAGCCGGACACTAGTTTAGGTAAAAACTTTAGCAGAAAAATGAATTGCAAACCCCAAGTAGTATTCGCATTTGCAATGTTTCTCATGTTTTATGCATAATCTTTTCTTTTTTTTTTGAGAGGAATCTTTTAGCTTCTATTTAGCTATCATTTTTTTTTGGATAAATATTTAGCTATCATTAAACAAATAATGTTGTTTTTATTTTCATTTTTATGGAACGCCATCTATTGATCAATTTCTTTATGCAAAGTAAGTTCAAACTAAAACATATGCAAAATGATATCTAAATGTTGTCATTCAAGTATATTATTTTCAATTAAAAAAAAAATATCTGTGACATAACAAAATATGCACAATAAATGTCACAAAAAACTTTTTAACCATTGATTTTTTTTTCAACTCATATGATTCAATACGTCCCACATCATAATCAATGGTACTAAAGTATGTCGTGTACAATGTTGAGGTTATTTTGTTGTGGTACTATAATAACTCTTTAAAAAAAACATGGTATTTTAATATCAATAATTTTCAACCAAGTGCATGGTTGTCGTGTACAATGTTGTGGTTATTTTGTTGTGGTATTATAATTACTCTTTAAAAAAATATAGTATTTTAATATCAATAATTTTCAATCAAGTGCATGGTTTTTTTTCTAATAACATCTATTTTCCTTGTTTAATAAATTTATCAGCTAAACATTTTAGGACCAGATCGCATCTGTTATTTGACTAAGAAAGCATGGTTTTTTAAGAATATATATGCACCGGAAACAATCAAATTATTATAGATTATGATATGTTGACAAATTAAACAAATACTAAATTACCGTATATTTCGAAATACATCGATGTTTGTTTATGCACTTCTGAGAGGTTGTCATTCATCAGGAGCACTTTTGAGATGTTGTCCTTCAACAGGAGCGCACTTTTGAGATGTTGTCCTCCAATGATCAAAATAATCTAAAAGCCTCCCTCATTCCCAAATTTAGGCCAAGCTTAACAACGTATAGTCTTTCCGTTCCTGCAAGAGGCTCTCGTGTTAATACTACCAAGAGCATGGACCTGTATGCAAGTAAATCGAGCCCCAAAAACTTGCAAAAAAAAAAAAAAAAAAAAACGGAGTGATGAAAACTGATGCAACTTTGGTGAATGGAAGTAGCACCTGAAATCAATTAAGGAAAGAACAGTGGAAAGGAAGCAGAAAAATGCAGCCTTCAAGAAAAATCGAAGGAAAACCAATGCCGACTTTCTACAAAGATCCTCCTCCTAAAGTCTAACTAAAAAAGACACCTAACTATCCGCAAATTAATGGTAACAAGGTTAGCAAAACTACAGTGAAGCCGGTTAGAAAGTCCCTATCCAAGCTTCATTCCAGAGCGTCTTTGGTTGGTAAGACTGAGGAGAAACCGAACAGAGATAAAGCAAGATCTAGAGAAACGAAGGAAGCAAAGACTCGTGCACAGTCAGACGTCAGAAGATATTCAAAACGAACGTGTTCACTCGGATGATACTAAAAATGAATCGATTCACTTGAAAGATATGCAAAACGAGGCTGTGAGTTCGACCAAGATTGAGGAGGAGATTATAGAGGTGAAGTCTGATATAAGTGTTCCAAAGGACACTTCAGCGGATTTAAGCTCGGTTTCAGAAGCTGTTTGTTGAAGATTAAGAAGTGTCATGCCAAGTTACATATGTTGTAATTAGTGTCCACAGTTCATCACATCACCATCAGATAACTTCCAACACTAGCTAGTGGGATGAAATAAACACTGTCATGTAATAACAATTAAACAAATTAGCCCAGTGCCGTCTCTCTGCTGTAATTCTGATTTTGTGATGACAAATTTTATAATACAACCGTTGTAGCAAGTTGTATCAAGTGGCATACATTACAACCATTTATTTCTAATCTCTCACACACGATAAAAGTGTGTTATGTGAAAGAGAGTAAAAATGAGAGCTCTAATGTATGCCACTTGGTACAACCTTCTTACAACCGTTGCACCATAAAGTCTCTCGTGATGATTGTGTGGTTGGTTTGGATAACAAAAGACGGAAAAGCACATGTTGCTAATTAACCTAGCTAAAGCAAATACTATTGAGAGTACAGACAAAAATTGTAAGCATTTCTCAGGAACTCTTTATTGGTTCTCCTCCTCCCCTCCCTAAACCATAAACGACTGATCAGAATGCAGCATGAAATAGTGTAAGAGTCGGATGAAAAGTACTTACCGACTTACCGTGAAGGAGTAGAAGACGATGGACGGCCGGAACGGAGACAATGGACGGCGACGAAATCGATTGATTTTGTTCTGCTACTATTGAAAATAGAAGAAGAAGCAGCCAAGCACGTGAAGGACGGCGGCGGACTGATGGCTGTGAGGGAGATCGGCGGTGAGTCGTGTGGCTTGTGAGTTTAGAGGGTGAAAGAACAGAGTCCGAGAGGAGGGGAGAGGGAAGAGCGGCGGGTGAAAAGGTTTTACTAGTCTGGGCTGAATGGCTGATAATTGATATTTGTTATTTTATATTTATTAATTATATCTATTTCTATTAAGTGCTAAGGCACTTTTTTCACATGATGCCACGTAAGCGGCTCTTGGTGTATTACACGCCAAGATCCAAAATTTTTTTGCTTTTATTTTCATTTCGATAATAACCTGAAATTTAATTTATCGTTATATATAAATCGAATGAAGCTATAAAATTCAATCAACCGAATATATTCGATTTCGACATCTTATCTTATCTCTTATCTTATATCTATTAAGTGCCAAGGCATTTTGCCCACAATAGGCCACGTGGCAGTCTCTTGGGCTGACACGTGGCATCCAAGATTCTTTTTTTTTTTTTTTCTGATAAAAACCGGAATTTCGGTTATCTTTATATATAAACCGAATGATGCTTTAAAATTCAATCAACCGAAAATTTTTGATTTCAATTCGATTTCGACATCTTATTATCTTATATCTATTGAAAGCTAAGGTAGTTCTTTCACATGAGGCGCGTGGCGCCTCCTCCACAGGCATGCAGTATCCTTTTTTCTCTTTTTTTTCCTAACAGTATTTAGGTTTTTTCTTTTCGGTAAAAAACGGAATTTCGGTTATCGTCGTATAGAAATCGATTTTTTTTTCCGACTCTCCATTACATAAACCGAACTAAAGTATGTATATTTCGATACGATTCATTTTTTTTTTCTTTTTTTGACAGAAGTTTTTTTTCCCTTCGGTAAAAACCGGAAAATCGCTTAGCGTTGTATAGAAACTGAATGTTTTGTGTTCGACTCTCCGTAACGTAAACCGAACCAAAGTGTATATTTCGATATGGTTTATTTTTATTACCTCCAACAGACAGTGCGGATTAAATTTAAAATTTCAAACAACCGAAAATTTTCGATTTGATTTCTAAAGCTAAGGTAGTTGCTCCACATGAGGCCATGTGGCAGCCTCCTGGGCTGACACGTGGCACATCCTCTTTTTTTTTTCCCTAACAGTAGGTTTTTTTTTTCTTTTTTGGTAAAAAACGGAATTTCGGTTATCGTTGTATAGAAATCGATTTTTTTTTCCGACTCTCCATTACATAAACCGAACCAAAGTGTGTATATTTCGATACGATTCATTTTTTTTTCTTTTTTTTAACAGAAGTTTTTTTTCCCTTCGGTAAAAACCGGAAAATCGCTTACCGTTGTATAGAAACCGAATGTTTTGTGTTCGACTCTCCGTTACGTAAACCGAACCAAAGTATATATTTCGATATGCTTTATTTTTATTACCTCCAACAGACAGTGCGGATTCAATTTAAAATTTCAAACAACCAAAAATTTTCGATTTGATTTCAGCACAACAATTGAATAAACCATGTATTTTTTTTTAAATTTCGATAACAGCGGTTTTTTTCCCTTCGGTAAAAACCGGAATTTCGGTTAGCGTTATATAGAAACCGAAATTTTTTGTTCGACTATCCGTTACATAAACTGAACCAAAGTGTATATTATTTCGATACGGTTTATTTTTACTACCTTCAACAGATAGTGCGGATTCAATTTTAAATTTCAAACAACCGAAAATTTTCGATTCGATTTCGAAACAACAATTGAATAAAACCGTGTATTTTTTTTAAATTTCGATACGATTCATTTTTTTTCCTTTTTTAACAGTGGTTTTTTTCCCCTTCGATAAAATCCAGGAAACTCGGTTAGCGTTGTATAGAAACCGGATTTTTTTGTTCGACTCTCCGTTACATAAACCGAACCAAAGTATATATTTCGATACGGTTTATTTTTATTACCTCCAACAGATAGTGCGGATTCAATTTCAATTTCAATCAACCGAAAATTTTCGATTCGCTTTCGGCACAACAATTGAATAAAACCGCATATTTTTTTTAATCAAACGTGTACCGTTAGTAGTTTGTGCTAAAAAGGGGGAGAAAAAAAAGGAAAGACCGACGGATTTGAAGTTCTACTGTGTAGTGTACTATGGAAGATGAGTCATGTTTAGCTATAAAATACAACAAAAAATAAGGGTAAACAAATATCCGCATCAAGAAGGTGTGTCTAAATGTGACCACGTGGACAACACATTAAATGTTTTTATTATTTTGAACAACATAACGTCGGTGGAACCGTTTGCGGTACAAACGTCACTAAAATTGACATTGCAATACCAAATCACTTTTTATATTTTTCAGACCGTTTGACAAGTGTTTTTTTTCCACCAAACGAATGAACACGAGATCATTGACGTATTCATTAATGATAAGAAAGTGAAATGTCGTATAGAAAATGAGTGAAACACATTTTCAATCATATTAATAATCTGTAAGCTAAGGCGTCGCTGGAGATTTGACCGTGTAGTTATGGTCCGCTTATTGTTTTTCTATAAGATTCATTGCGTAAAGTCGAAGCTAAAGTGATCGAATTTATGACATTGTTCTCCGATACATCATTTTATATTCTTCACACCGTTTGACAAGTGTTTTTTTTTTCCACCAAATGAATGAACACGAGATCAATGACGTATTCATTAATGATAAGAAAGTGAAATGTCGTATAGAAAATGAGTGAAACACATTTTCAAGCATATTAATGATCTGTAAGCTAATGAGTGAAACACATTTTCAAGCATATTAATGATCTGTAAGCTAAGGCGTCGCTGGAGATTTGACCGTGTAGTTATTTTCCGCTTATTGTTTTTCTATAAGATTCATTTCGTAAAGTCGAAGCTAAAGTGATCGAATTTATGACATTGTTCTCCGATACATCATATTGTAGTTTATTTTGTAGATTGAAACTCCTGGTAGAGCCGGAAGGAAGGTGATTCACAATCTTCACGTCTCTAAGAAAGAGCTACCTCTTGGAGAGAATGTGATATATTTCTTTTGATCTCTTTGTCTTGCGCCTTGAATTTGTTACGGTTTAAGTTTTACGCGATTTATTTCATTTGTGGATCTATTCTTTGATATTATCGTTAGTAACGATTTATGTTGAAATTTCATCGTGCCTTGCACGGCTCACGTTCACTAGTTATATATATTAAGTGCTAAGGCACTTTGCCCATTGAGAGGCCACGTGGCGGCTCTCTCTTGGTGACACGTAGCACCCAAAATTCTTTTTTTCTTTTTTTTCTCTGTTCGGTAAAAACCGGAATTTAAGTTATCGTTATATATAAACCGCATGAGGCTTTAAAATTCAATCAATCGAAAATTTTCGATTTCGACCCAACAATAGAATATTATACACAACAAATCTTATATCTATTAAATGCTAAGGCACTTTGCCCACAAGAGGCCACGTGGCAGCCTCTTGGGCTGACACGTGGCACCCAAAATTCTTTTTTTTTTTCCTTTCTTTTTTCGTTAAAAACCGGAATTTCGGTTATCGTTAAATATAAACCGAATGAGGCTTTAAAATTCAATCAACCGAAAATTTTCGATTTCTCGATTCGATTTCGACATCTTGTTTTATATCTATTAAGTTCTAAGGGACTTTGCCCACAAGAGGCCACGTGGCAGCCTTTGGTCTGACACGTGGCATCCAAAATTCTTTTTTTTTTCTCTCTCTTCGGTAAAAACCGGAATTTATGTTATCGTTATATATAAACCGAATGAGGCTTTAAAATTCAATCAACCGAAAATTTTCGATTTCTCGATTCAATTTCGACACAACACTTGAATATTATACACAACAAAGTGTATATTTCGATCTGATTCATTTTAGTACCTCCAATTGACGATGCGGATCGATTTTAAATTTCAATCAACCGAAAATTTTCGATTTCGACACAACAATTGAATAAAACCGTGTGGACACCACATTAAATATATTTATTATTTTGAACAACATAACGTCGGTGGAACCGACGGCCATTTGCAGTACGAACGTCACTAAAATTGACGGTGGGATACCAAATTCACTTTTTATATTCTTCAGCCCGTTTGACATAGGGCTGAGCAAAAAACACAATAAACCCAACCCAACCCAAAATCCAAACCGAACCAATCCGAAATAACCCAACCCAATTGAAACCAAAAAATTTGGGTTGGTTTTTGACCCAACCCGAATGCTATTGGGTTGGTTTGGGGTTTTAATCTCTATCTTCGGTTCGACCCAACCCAACCCGAAAGGTATTACAATAGGTTATTCTATTCATGGCCAATGAAAAGGGCTATTGTTATTCATTATCATTTACGATCAACATTTATTCTTGTGGCGTGATAATTGAAAATTGAAAAAAACATATGTTTGACAGTCAAAATCAAATCAAAATCAATCAACCCATTAATTAAAACGTAATCGATTAAAATGACTAATTGATGAATGAATATAATATTTTTCCAAAGAATCATGAATCATGAATAATTTTTTAACCATTTAAAAATCAGTGTATGCCTTCATTAATGTTTAAGTTACTGTATCTAAATGTTGTTGGTTGGGTCATATTTTATTGGACCCATAATATGATGTCCGCAAAAGCTATCTTTAATCATTGTTCTCTTTAATGACAATTACTATTGACATGTGTTTTAAATTTGAATTCCGATGGAATATGAGTATGGGTTTTATAACATGAAAGAATAATTACAAATACATTGTTTATGGCTTAAAACCCGAAACCCAACTCAATCCAACCCGAAACCAAGCCGAACCAAAACATTAGGTTTTCTAATAGTTTGGTTTGGTTTGGGTTAGTATTTTTTTAAACCAACCCGACCAATACTATGTAAAAACCCAACCCAAACGAACCCAACCCGACCCAAGCTCAGCCCTAGTTTGACACGTGTTTTTTTTCCTACCAAATGAATGAACACGAGATCAATGACGTATTTATTAATGATAAGAAAGAGAAATGTGTATAGAAAATGAGTGAAACACATTTTCAAGCATATTAATGATCCGGAAGCTAAGGCGCTCGTGAGATTTGACCGTGCGATTATGGTCCGCTTATTGTTTTTCTATAATGTTTACTTTGCGTAAATTGAAGCTAAAATGATCGACTTTATGACATTGTTCTCCGATACATCATATTGTGATTTATTTTGTAGATGGAAACTAACGATAGAAATTTGGAAAGAGGTGATTCACAATCTTTACGCTCCTAAGAAAGAGATACCTCTTGGAGAAAATGTGATATATATTTCTCTTGCTCTCTTTGTTTGTGCCTTGAATTTATTACGGTTTTTAAACTTACGCAATTTATTTCACGTTGAAGATCTATTATTTGATATTATCGTTGGTAACGATTTATGTTGGGCGTCGTCGCTTGTGACGGCTCACGTTAACTAGTTATATATTATATAAGCTCTATTTATATTATATACTATATAAGCTCATGAACGATAACGGCGTTCACGAAGCGAGGCTCGTGTTCGTTCGTTTAGTAAACGGCGGGGAAAACTCGCTCGAGCTCGGCTCGATAGCATAAATGAACGAGCATAAACGAGTTGAGTTCGAGTCTTGTTCGTGAACATTCGGTTCGTTTAACAACTTTTGAGATGTTGTCCATCGACGGGAGCATGCTGCAAATATTTTGTCAACAAACAATTAATATAATGATTATGTAATGATGTTATTCTTATGAACAAACTTAATTTCATATTTAAATTACAATTTATTTGATTTTCAAACACAACAACAATTCAAGGGGAAGTGATTTATCAAACATTACAAATGACTCATCATCCGTTACAACAACAACAACAAAAAAATTGCTTACCATGTAAATTTAATGTTTCTTCTTGACCGGATCTTCATTCGAGACCAACATATCTACAAAGGGGCGACAAGTTATAGCACTCTTCTCGCGTCGAAAACAAAAGCGCAAAAACACCACCATTGTAGATAAATGAGCTTAGATCTATGATATATTTATCAGATCTGTGGGGAAAAAAGAAAGAAGACTAGAAGAGAAATTTATGTGCCCGAAACTCTACCTTCGGTAATTCTTTTGTTCAACGATCTATGTAAAAAATATGAGATAGATATGATACAATAGGAACGAAAAGAAAAAAAGAAAAAAAAAAGAGGTTGAAACAGCCGGCCACTAGTTTAGGTAAAAACTTTAGCAGAAAAATGAATTGCAACCGCAAGAACAAGGACTATAGCAGGTAAATAACACCCCCCCAAACCGTGATGTGGCATTTGTTCATTGGCTGAGGGCTTAGGGTGTGTGGTATGCTTGTGCTAGCCACACTCCAGCGTGTGGCCGACATGCGTATGAGAATAATGTAAACCGCAGGATTATATGAAGTCAGATCTCATGGTTCGAATTCAGTCATGTAAGTCGCCAGCTAGCTAGACTATTTTGGACAAAACCAGGAATCAGGTCGCCGTTGTTGAGTACTCAAAGAAAAGGAAATACCAAATATGCCCCTCGATGATAAAGTAAATTCAATTAAGACATTACTTGCAGCGTAAACGAGTCGAGTCAAACCGGATTATACTCTAAGCATGTCCAGCAGTTTAAAATATTTTCATGTTTAAGTTTGAACACGAATATTTCGAACTCAAATTCGAGCTAGAGCTGAGATTAAATAAAGTTTTAAAAACTCGAGTTGAGCTTGAATTTCACACCGACCTTATCGAGTTTAATATGTTATGAAATATTGTAAAATATCACATGACATTAACAAAAAGTGTCATTTTGGATATTATGATATAATTTTGTTATTTAAAATGTAAAAAGTATTTTATTGATTACCGAACAGTATTTTTATAATAAAGTATAGGGTGACTTATTCAAAATGACTAAAACGTTATCAAAATTTGTAAAAACTACACTGTCAAAAATAATTTAGTAAAAGGACATTCTACACATGTGAAATGTAAAAATACCTCTAAAATGATTTTTTTTCACGTATATGGTATAGTCCCCTAATAACTGATGCACCATAATTTTTCTCGTCGAAATTAACGGGAAGTTAGGTTTAAAAAAAAACAGTGGGAAGTTATCAACTGAAAACAAAGAAAAATGGAGTTAATTATAACAACAATAATGCCAACTTTAAACAAAATATATATATTGCAAATTTTTCAATCGACAATTGGTACTGACGACCTTAGTGCAATAGTTAGTTCAGACAATGTGTCCCTATTAATTGTCACACAAATTCACCGAAATTACATAATTAGTGTAATTTAATTTGTCATTATCAATTGACACTACGACGGTAGTGACATAACCAGTGTGATACAATGTGCCACTATTAATTGTCACATTGATTCACAGATAATGCACAGTTAGTGTAATTTAATTTGTCACCACCAATTGACACCATAACAGTAGTGAGTAGTGACAATAACCAGTGTGAGACAATTTGTCACTACTAATTGTAACATCGATTCATAGATAATACACAGTTAGTGTCATTTAATTTGTTACTACCAATTACCAATGTAACAAGTAGTAGCGACACATTTTCTGATAATGGTTATTGTCACTCTCGTCACACCCTATTTTTATTTCCACTAGCCTTATTTTTATTTTTATTTTGAAATATTCCACTAGCCTTATTGCTATGTTCTCCTTTATTCTCACTCCATTTTTTAAAGTTAATTTTAAGTATTATTGATGCAATAAGTGTAAATTTTGAATTATTGATGTTGACTAATTGGTTAAGAAAAGTTGACTAATTGGTTATGCGTCATTAATTTTGATTAAAAAGTCTAAAATGACTTTTGATGTTGGCATTAAGAGTGTGTTGGGAGAGATTGACACTTGAAATTTTTGTCTGACACTCTTAATATATAAAGAAGCTATAAGAAGCGTCTTTCTAACACCTTGATTGGTTTTAGTAGAATGATAAGTGACGATCTTAATTAACGGAGTGGCTTCGCTTTTAAAATTGCCATGCGAATCATTCCGATCGAAAATGGGTCGAAATATTATATTATTTCGACTTAATTACGTACGTTTTCTACTTATTTACGGACCTAATACTTTTAGTCGTTTATTGGTCGTTTTTTTATAAGGCTTTTTGATAAGGCTTTTCAAACACTACAGGCGGATCGAGAATATTTTGATTAAGCCGTCGCGGGTAAAACTATATTTTTATCTAAAATTTATTCCATTTGGAATCACCGGAGTTAAAACTACATTCTTAACAATGAAAACGCGTTTTTAACAAATAACTATATCGTTGTAATACTAAAAGCATTTTTCGGATCTCAAATTGAAAGTAGACTCACTAATAAATATAGATCCGCCCTGAATACAAACAAACAATTAGATAAAAATGATATTCGTTTCGGTTTACGTCTGTTTTGGAGTACAAACAAACAATTAGATAAAAAATGATATTTCTTTTTCCCCACAGGAAACTACACTTTCATTATGTGATTTTATAATACAAACAAACAATTAAATATAAAAATGATTAAAAAACGGTATTTATTTTTTCCGACGTGAAACTATTTAATACTG
This sequence comes from Gentiana macrophylla, assembly GCA_026214975.1. NCBI lineage: Eukaryota > Viridiplantae > Streptophyta > Magnoliopsida > Gentianales > Gentianaceae > Gentiana > Gentiana macrophylla. The sequence continues at coordinate 129,700,661 of CM047806.1, forward strand.
ATACAGTATTTTACATTACTAAAGTAGTAGTAAATTCGATTTAAGTTCCCGCGCCTCGAACTTTAAAAACCTCCTTTTTTTTTTCCCTTTTTTTCTTAAGAAAAAAACCTCCTTTTGGTAACCACCAGGACACAACCTCCATGTCACCTCGTGAGAAAAAATCTCGTAAACACCACCACACACCCACCGGCGTAAAACCCTACTCCTCGTAATGTCTATCTCCAGACGCTCCTATCGGAGAAGTTGTTGATGCGTCTCCTCCCGCTCCGATGCAAAAGAAGTTGATTATGCTCATCCTTCCGCTCCAAACCATCATCCTGAGTTTATTGTGGATCGTTGTATTCGATGTAACAGAGGGTTGGTATACCGTGAAAACAAACCCAGGCTCACTAATCAATGCCAGGTCGTCGGAATATTTTTGCTACAAGAGCAGAGATGGAAATCCAGAAAATGTAGGTATAGTATTATTTCTCCATCTGATCTGTGGTTGGATTCTAATTGATAAAAACTAAACAAACAATTACAAAAACATTAGATTGGAGAAAATAATATACTATAAATTAAAATTACAAATACATACAAAAACATTAGATTGGAGAAAATAATAAATAAATTACAAATACCAGAAAGAAGGTAGGTAGAGTTTTTATGTGAGTTTTTATCTTGTCCAATCTCTTGTCGGATTGAATTGATAAAGGAGAAAATAAAAAACACCATAAATTTAAAAAATGCAACTACTCGGTCAAAATTTAGGTACGTATTTCACCAATTAAGCTACAAGGAGAATTTAAAAAAATAAAATGTTCGAAATAATTTCATAATATTATTAGAGGGGTATGTTAGTTTTTTTACACCGAAATTTGAGTGATGCTATGGCCACCGCACCGTCACCTAAAGTCGATTTAATTTTATCGAAATGTGATGCTGATAGATTCACTCTGTTGCTGGTAACACTATCATAAAACAAGTACCAACCTTGTTGTTATAATAGTAACTCGGATTTTGCTTAATATTGCTTAGTATTAAAAATAAAAAAAGGTTATAAGATGATTGAACAAACAATTTGAATCACCACAGTCTAACGGACCATACAAAAACAACATTTTTTTAAGAGGTAAACAACATCATTTGCTTTTGGACAATAATAATAAAAATAAAAATAAAAATAAAAACTATAACAAAAATTTAATAAAACTTACCACCCTTATACCGGGAAAATTGTGTTTGATAATACGTTCTTACTACTGCATGAGATCGGAAACCGTCGATAATACGTTGTATCTCTTCTTTAACCATTGAATAAAAATAGAAACAATGCAAATAAATAAAATTAAATAAATTGTTTAACCAAAATGATGTTTATATATAAGAAAAAAAATCATATACGCAATAGAAAAGCTATGACCGTTGTGGTACATTTCATACCTGAACGGGATCAGAAAACACATCCGAACCGGTGATCGGGAAACACATCCGGTGGTAGCTACTGAAATCCGTAAAATGATTTTATTTGCTTGTGAAATATGTAAAAATACTATTAATAACTTCATTCGATCTTTGAATTTGTTCCGGTATCATCGCTGGGAAAAAATCTCCGAGCCCGTTATTTACTTATTGTCTTTAACAAAGGGGCTTATTGTCTTTAACAAAAGAGTCACGACCCGAGATGTACTTATATTGTTTTTTTGTCTTTTTTTTTCATTTGAGGGTACTTGTATTGTCTTTAAGTAAGGGAATGATCCTTTCATTCAAGGAGAGGATACCCTCTGTTTCAAGACAAAAAAACGGGTGTGCAACTCCAATGATATTGTGTCAAAAGGTTTAAAAAACCGTTTGAATAGGTTTAAAATGTGTGTAAAAGTGTACTCTTTTGGACCAAAAACCAAAATTTAAATCCGTCCAAATCATATTATTTCTTCTCCTTTCAAATCATTCAATCCAAACAGGGCCTTAGTTTTTCGAATTTATTTCATTATATCACTCCGTAAGAGTCAAAGGTATTTTGTTTTCCAAAAATGTGTAACAAAAAAAACATATAGTTAGGGGATTAAAAAAATGTCATTATTAAAAATAGGGAATGAGGGAGAATGACAAAAATATTTCATCGATTAAGTAGAAGGGACGATCTTTTGAAACTTTTGCATAAAGAAAAACTATTTATCCACTATCGAAATTCACTTGTGTTCGAAATTCATTGGTTAAATTCATTTGCCAAATTCATTCGTCGAAATTCACTAATTTTCAAAATTCATTGTCGGGATTATTTTGATTTTGGGATTCATCATCAAAATTCATTATCGAAATTCATTGATTTTGGGATTCACTAGGAGATTATTTGATTTTAGGATTCACTGTTTGTCCTTACCATTATAAAAATTACGCACGATTGTCTTCTCACTTATAAAAAATATGTAGTTGTCTCTTATTCTTAATAATATTTCAGATTGTGTCCTTATCCCTAATTTCCCATTAAAAATATAAGGGTTTTTGTTTTCAAAAAAAAATAATAAAAAATAAAAGGGTTTTTTTATGAGAGACGACAATAAGAAAATATGGTTAATTTCGCCAAAAGTATAGCTTTTTTTATCTTATTAGCGCCATAATGGCGTAAAGGAATCTGTTGAACATAAGGGCGTAATATATCTACGTGGGATAAAAATCACTAATCTAATAAAATAACCTAAAAACACGCCATTGCTGTTCGTGTATTACCGTTCTTGACAAGCCGGAGCTACCTTCCTTCGCCGGAGCTCATCAATCGAAGGTAGCAACAACAACAGCAGTTCGGCCAGCATAAATTGATACGTGGATATTTTGCTTACACATTGCCTATGGTTCTATCAGGCGTTTCCTTATCATCTTCCTATAAAAATGTGATGAGTTTTAATCTTTTTTTTTAAATAAAAAACAAAAATGAGAATAAACCGGGAAAAAATGGCGGGGCCGCCGTTCCTTTATTGCCGGGAGCAGCTCCGCCATTAACGGCGACGATGATGATGAAATAGTTCCCGAAGGCGCATCGATCTCCAGTGCAGTTTTCAACATATCAACCAGCATGATCGGCACCGGAATCATGTCGATTCCAACCACATTTAAGGTCCTCGGCGTGATTCCTAGCTTTATTGTAATCTTAATTCTCGCTTTCTTCGTGGATGTTACGGTGGTGTTTCTGCTGAAATATACTCGTCATTCTGGTCAATTGAATTCTTATGGAGCTCTTTTAGCTGAATCGTTTGGAAAACCTGGTGCTGTTGCGCTCCAAGCTTGTTTTGTGGTTATCCATCTTGGTGTTTTGATTATTTATTTGATTATCATTGGTGAGTAGCTGCTTTGCTCGTCGGAATCCTTCAGGTTCATTTTTTTTTTGCAACTTTACTTGGCTTTGAGTTTGCTTGTGGATTCCATATTTAATCGTTGTAGCTGAAAATTAATATAGAAAAGGATAATGCTACTTCCACAACCACTGAAAATTATGGTAAAAGATGTCACTGCTGAAAATTATGGTAGAATCAACAATCTCCAATTTCCTCGGTGGCTTCGGTGGCCTCCCTTACTAAGCTTTGCAAGAAGTGGTGGTGGTTCTGGTGGTCAAAATAACAACATAGGTTAGCAATGGCTTAATGGTGAATGGTATATGGAATTTTTGTCTTCATGTTTACCCTAGAATTTTGTGTAAATATTTGATGAAATTTCCGTTGGATTTTCTTCATTCATAAATCGATATAATAATAAGCGTCAACGCGTGATGTCACTGCATAAATCGAAATAATACGACATCACTGCATGACGTCACTGCATAAATCGATATAATAAGACGCCACTGCATAAATCGATATAATAAGACGCTATTGCATAAATCGATACAATAAGACGTCACTGCATAAATCGATACCATAAAACGTCACTGCATAAATCGATATAATAAGATGTCATTGTAAGACGTCACTGCATAAATCGATACCATAAGACGTCACGGCATAAATTGATACATTATGATGTCACTGCATAAATCGATACAATATGACGTCACTACTAAAAATATGACGTCGCGACGGTCAATTAGTCGGTGCGGCTCGCGGCGGTCAATATGTCGGGGCGGCCAATGAGTCGTGGCGGTGCAATGCATCGGAGCGGTCAATCCGTTTCGACGGTCAATACGTCGCAACGGTCAATGCGTCGGGGCGGTCAGTCTGTCCCGACAGTCAATTTTTTCACGGCGGTCAATGCGTCCCGACGTTCGATGCGTCGGGGCGGTCACTGCATCAGTTCGATGTCTGTGCATCGTCAAATGTTATAACATCGTGATGTCTCTACATCGAGGGTGGTCACTGCATCTGGGTTGGTGATTGCATTGCGGTGGTCAATCAATCGGGGTGGTCACTGCATCGGGGTGATCACTGCATCGCGGTGGTCAATGCATCGCGGTGTCACTGGATCGCGGTTGTTAGAGGATCACGGTGTCTCTGTATCGCGGTGGTCACTTACAACCTCCGGATCACAAAAAAAAATTTTAATAAAATCACAACACATGCATCGTGTGCTAATAAAAATTATTTAAAAAAAACCAACATTCAGCATCAGTATCCAAAAGAAAAAAAACAAAAAAATCACAAACATTCGGCATGCGTCCGCCCATCCTCTTTTTTTTTCCTTCTTCCTTCATTAAGGGTATTTGAGTCTATCTATCTAATTTGTGTCCTTATAAGTCCAACAGATTTTACTTTTTGTCTTTATAAGTCCAATAAATCCGTTTTGTGTAATTTTGGGTCTTTGACCCAAGAAAATATAAAGGCTAAAAGCGTCGTGTACGTAGTATATCCCTCATTTCTCAACCAATGTGAATGAGACACGTGGTAGGATTAAACACCAGGCGTTAAGTGACTTAAAAGTGTAACAAAAAGGTTTAGTTAGCGGATGCTGCAGGTTCTATGAGAGTTTTCAACTGTTCATTTCGGATCCCACAAAACTGCTGCTGCAATCGATAATTGGTAGCAAACAAATCAAGATGGAGAGACTTTGAGGCATTGCTGAATAGTTGTTGAACTTGAACTTCGAATCTCGGACTAGTTTTTCCTGTTAGATCTTATGGAGTTTGAGAATGGTGTTCTTGAAAATGTCAAAGAAGAAGGGTTCCGATAGCATAAAGGAGGAGGATTGTGATCATGATAAGGTTTCAAGTGAAGATGGTAATTCAAAAGTCGAATCGTTGGCAAAACTTAAAGTTGTTTCCAAATGAAAATAATAATATTATTAGTGGCTAAGATTAAGTTGTTATAGATGTACAAGTGGCAGTATGTTATTGGTCACCTTAGATTTCTGTTTTATAGATGTGTGTGCCACTGATCTATAAGATCTATTATTGTGTAATGCTGGACAATCAATGAAAAACTAAGCAACAGATTTCTCTGTGCGTTCTCTTCTTCTTCATGAAAACATTTTCCAGATTTTAACTTGGTATCAGAGCTCGGTCGAACAAGATGAGCTCAGGAATATCATCTTCCAGCATTACACCGGAGACCTCTACAGTTGCCGGAGAAATGACTTCAACTTTACCTTCTTCGATTGTTGCAGAAACAGTCGTCACTGGGACTGTTTCCACCGCTGCCGGAGCTCCGCCTGCAAGATCTCTTTTCATGTCACAAACCTATTCTGGGTTTCCTTTTCCTCCACCAGAACTTACTTCACCTTATCTGTTTGGTCAGATTTCTAGCACAATGGTGCCACCAACTCTTCCACCGGTTGTGTCACCTTTTAGATCTGCCTCACCCAGCTCGCCTCTGCAACATCCGTCTCCCTTTCATGGCCATCTCAACCAGACCTGTAGTGTCAAGCTCACACGTGACAACTATCTTCTGTGGAGGTATACCATCTTACCGATTGTTCGTGGTCACAAACCGGAATGATTCTTGCTTGGAACCAAACCAAAGCCTCCATCTACAGGTATTTACTCCACACTTCCTAATCCTGCAGTAGATGAGTGGATTGCTACATATCAATTGCTATCTGGTTGGTTATTGAGTTCTATGACTGAGCAAGTCCTTGTTGAAATTATGGGGTCGTGAAAGCGCATATAAAATTTGGTCTACACTTGGAAGTCTTATTCAACTTGATCAATCGAGAGGCACGTATGTTGGAGTATAAGACTGCTTTAACTAGATCTGATAAAGGATCCAAGAGCATGAGTGACTATCTTGCTCAGATGAAATCCTACAGTGATGGTCTTGCAGCAGCAGGGCATCCCATCTCCAAATCAGAGCTGATTCTGGCAGCTTTGGGGGGTTTGGACAAGGATTATGAAGCAGTCATAGTCAACATTACTTCGAGATTGGTTCCTTACTTGGCCGGAAGTGCAATCACGATTCTTTGATTCATGAGAGATTCTTGGCTAGGTTTAATCCTCCATATCCATCTGGCAATGGGGCACAAACTGGTGCAGTTGCTCATTTGGCCACTTATTCACAAAATTCTCAGTCTGGCTATAGAGGTGGAGGTAGATCCAACAATAGTAGAGGCAGAAGTGGCTCAAGGGGTGGTAGAGGTAAAGGCAGGACTCAAGGTAGAAGTGGTAATAGGAGTGGCATGACATGCCAGGTCTGTGGCAAGAATGGCCACACTGCTTTGGAATGTTGGCACAGATTTGAGGAGGATTTTCAAGGTCCAGTTAACAACAACAGAAATAGCAATAACACTGGAGGGCCTAAACAGATCTCTGCCTATGTTGCTACCCCTGGAACAGTTGGTGACAATGCCTGGTACTTAGACAGTGGGGCTACCAACCATGTGACTGCTGATCTTGGAAACATGAGCATCAAATCAGGTTACAATGGTAATGACACTCTGGCTGTAGGAAATGGTGAGAGATTAGCAATAGCACACATTGGCACAATAGTGTTTAACACTCACAACAGCACTTTGCACTTAAATCATGTCCTTCATGTTCCTCAGATTACAAAAAATTTGATCAGTGTGTCTAGATTAGTGTCTGATAATCCTATACTCATTGAGTTTAATGGTTTGCTTTATGTTGTCAAGGACAAGGATACAAGGACAGTGGTGCTCAAGGGTCAACTTCAGGATGGTCTCTATCATATCAGTCTGCCCCATGACATCAACACTCAAAGCTTTCTTCACTCCAAACCTGCTTCCACTTGCCTTCTAGCTGCTAGTAGTCCTCTTGGATGTAATAGTCTTGATAGTGATCCTAATGTGTGGCATAGGAGATTAGGCCACCTTTCTAGTCAAATTCTGAATGCTGTTTTAAGTCTTTGTAATGTCAAGTTGAAGAATGCTCTTTCCTTTTGTGAATCTTGCCAGTTTGGAAAATCTCATAACTTGTTTCATCCTAATTCTGATTCTCATGCTAAATCTGTGTTTGACCTTGTGCATACTGACCTTTGGGGCCCTGCTCCCATGCAATCTGTTGAAGGCTTTAATTACTATGTCCATTTTGTTGATGACCATACTAGATACACTTGGATTTATCCATTAAAATCTAAATCTGAAACCTTCACAGCTTTTCTGCAATTCAAGGCTCTTGTTGAAACACAATTTTCCACTAAAATTAAGTGCATACAATCAGATTGGGGTGGTGAGTATAGATCCTTCCAGAATTACTTAAATCAAGAGGGCATAGTTTTTAGACACCCTTGTCCTCATGATCATGCTCAACATGGTCGTGCTGAAAGAAAGCACAGGCACATTGTTGAGACAGGTCTCACTCTTATGGCCCAAGCATCTATGCCTTTAAGATATTGGTGGCATGGTTTTCAGGCTGCTGTGTCCTTGATAAATAGCCTTCCAACCCCTGTGTTACACAACCTTTCTCCTGTTGAAGTTCTGTACCACACCAAACCTAATTACAAGATGTTTAAAACCTTTGGTTGTGCTGTCTATCCAAACCTAATACCCTATCACACACATAAGTTTCAGCTTCATAGTAAAAGATGTGTCAATCTTGGTCTTAGCTCCTGTCATAAGGGCTATAAGTGTCTAGATTCTCTTGTGCGAATTTACATCTCTATAAATGTTGTCTTTGATGAAACTCTTTTCCCTTTGCTCATGGTTTTACTCAAGGTCCTTCCGGACAAATCATTCTGATTCTCTTGCCTCTTTTTTTTTTTTTTTACTATTTCATCCAACCAGGAAGAGGGGCAGTCCAGTGTCCTGGGGATGACCACTGAAAATGCAAGCACCATTGCTCCTGCTAGTCCTGCCAGTCAAAATCAGGTATCTCCTGATCCTGCATCACCATCTCACACACTTAACAGGACACCAAGTCCCTTAAATGAGTCACAGTCACACACTGGAAATGGTCACATGTTTGACACTTCAAGTCCTACAATAGATGCTCAGTCAGGTTCTGATGTAGCACAATCAGTTACACCAACTTCTCCACTACCATCATCACCTTCACCACCACAAATTCAACATCATCATATGCAGACCAGATCCAAGAGTGGAATTTTTAAACCTAAAGTCTACTCAGCTGCTATTACTAGTGCTCATTCATTTCCCACAGAACCAGTTACAGTGTCTGAAGCATTGGCAAAAGAGGAGTGGAGACATGCTATGGATGAAGAGTATAGGGCTCTTATGTATAACCAAACCTGGGATTTGGTGCCACTGCCTACAGGGAAGTCAGTTGTTGGAAACAGATGGGTGTACAAGGTAAAGTTGAGGCCAGATGGTACAGTCCTGAAGTATAAAGCCAAATTGGTGGCTAAGGGGTATAGTCAACACTATGGAGTAGATTATCTGAGACTTTCGGTCTGTTGCTAAGTCAACCACCATAAAATTATCTTGACCCTTGCAGTATCTTTTGACCGCTGTGCATCAAATTGATATAAATAATGCCTTTTGAATGGACTCTACAGGAGCATGTATACATGGATCAGCCAGAAGGTTTTGTTGATCTCAAACAGCCACAGCTTGTGTGTAGATTGAAAAAGGCACTGTATGGTCTCAAGCAAGCACCAAGGGCCTGGTTTGATGCCCTTAGATCACAGATGCTTGAGTGGGGGTTCACTCAATCGATTTGATACAATTCTTTGTTTATGTTTAGTCCGAAAACACACATCTTTGTTTGTTTTGGTTTATGTTGATGATATTTTGGTTACAGGAAATTCTACACAGCTCATAAAGAAATTCATCAAACTGTTGGATTCAAGATTCTCTTTGAAGGATTTGGGACAAGTCTCACATTTCCTAGGCATGCAGGTTGTAAGAGATGCCTCTGGATTACATCTAAACCAGCCTATTATGCTTCTCAACTTCTTCAAAGACTGAATATGCAGCATCTAAAACCATGTCCTACACCTATGGTTCCAGGAAAGCAACTTGTCCCAAAACAAGGAGAGCCTCTTGCTAACCCTAGTGTTTACAGGAGTGCAATTGGAGCTCTGCAGTATCTGACAACCACCAGACCAGATATTGCCTACACTGTGAATGTACTGAGTCAATTTATGCAGGATCCTCACACCAGTCATAGGCAAGCACTCAAGAGACTTCTTAGATTTGTGCAGGGCACCTTAACACATGGTCTGCATTTTGTGCCTGATACAAGTTTGAAGCTGCACTTACATGGTTTCTCAGATGCAAATTGGGCAGCCTGTCCTACTGACAGGAAATCTACTGGTGGATACTGTGTATACTTGGGGAATTCATTAATCACATGGAGCTCTAAAAAGCAATCAGTAGTAGCAAAGTCGGTTGTGAGTCGAATATAGAGGCTTTGTCCAATCTAGAGCCGAGGTTGAGTGGATTGTTCAACTCTGCAAGAAATGAAGTTTAAACTCTCGGTGCACCTATCTTTGTGGTGTGATAATACATGTCTTCGCTAATCTATCTCAGAATCCTGTTTACCATGCAAGAACAAAACATATTGAGATTGATATTCACTTTATCAGAAACATGGTACTGGAAAAGAAGGTTAAAGTCTGCTATATTCCATCAGATGAACAGGTTGCTGATATCTTTACCAAGCCACTGTCCATCAGCATGTTCAACAAGTTCAAGGGCAAACTCAATGTAGGAGATAGACATTTTCGTTTGAGAGGGGCTGAAAATAATAATATTATTAGTGGCTAAGATTAAGTTGTTATAGATGTACAAGTGGCAGTATGTTATTGGTCACCTTAGATTTCTGTTTTATAGATGTGTGTGCCACTGATCTATAAGATCTATTATTGTGTAATGCTGGACAATCAATGAAAAACTAAGCAACAGATTTCTCTGTGCGTTCTCTTCTTCTTCATGAAAACATTTTCCAGATTTTAACTCCAAAAATTAAGGCAGCAGATTCAAGCAAAAATTCTGGACAAGTCAGTTTCAAGGACAATAAAACCTCCAATGATCAATCAAAATAATCTAAAAGCCTCTCTCATTCCCAAATTTAGGCCAAGCTTAACGAATAGTCTTTCCATTCCTGCAAGAATGGACCTGTATGCAAGTAAATCGAGCCCCAAAAACTTGCAAAAAAAAAAACGGAGTGATGAATACTGATGCAACTTTGGTGAATGGAAGTAGCACCTCAAATCAATTTAATTAGGAAAGAATAGTGGGAAAGGAAGCAGAAAAAAAAAATGCAGCAACAGGCATTAGATTAAATTAGTACTAGTCAGTCTAATACATGTAGTTACACCCAAAAATAAAAATTAATATAGTAACAAGTAGTAAAGATTGATATAGTAACAAGCAGTATATTAATATACATGTGTGTTAGTGCATAAGTTACTACATGTTGTTGAGTACAAACTTATATTAGGTTGAAATTTAACGTAGAAAAATATGTAGTTAGCGTAGAAAAATATGTAGTACAACTCAACCAAATACATGTAGTAACACAAAAAATTAAGTAGTAACAACTGATAAATTAAGTGTAGTACCAACAAAAAAATGTGTAGTAACACACATAAAAAGCATGTAGTTAGGACAATTAAAATGTAGTAACATCGAAAAAGATTAGTACTAGTCAGTCTAATACGTGTAGTTACGCCCAACACATACTACTACTTGTCAACCAATTTATTAACTTACTACTTGCTGATCGATCGAATTGATTACAATCAGAAGCAGTAACACAGTCCGTTACAATCAAGAAGCTTTGAGATCATTCCCTTTTGGAGTAAAAAAGAAACCCTACATCGTCGCCCAGAATTTTTTTTTTGTTCGAATTATTTCGAATCAGAATCAGTAACACCGTCTGTTACAATCAAAAGACGTAGATATTAGAAGAGGGATTTCCGGTGGGTAGTTACTTTTTGTCTCTTACCATTTATGACCAGCCGAATTTTAGGAAGAAAAAAAACTTTGATTTAGATTCACCCGACTATTAGGAATGGAAAATAAAATTGTTTTATATTATATAAGGGTGTTTATATACATCAGTTTTTTTTTTGGGGTCCTTTTCAGCCATGTATTTTTAAAACCGTCTTATTGCACCATTTTCAATCTTATCTGGTCCTTTTGGCCCATCGCCCCTAAAATATACATAACCAGATATGTCGTGACTATATGTGTAGCACGCGTACCATTTTATTGTATGCAATGGCAGAACCAAAGTCGGATAGATGTGTATTAAGATCCAAAAAAACGATTTGGTTTTGTTGATAAAATATGTAAAAACTACTATTAATAACTTCACTCTATCTTTAAAGTTTATTCCGGTATCCTTGCAAGAAATTTTCGAGAAAGTATAATTTCAGGTCGTTTTAACACCCTTTATTTCTTTTTTAACACCCTTTATTTCTTTTTTGGTCGAGTCAGATCTGATATTTTTTTAAGTCCCCCGTGGAAAAATTCAACTTCACCTGGGGGAAATTCAACGGGCTCGTGGAAAAATTCAACTCCGCCCGGGTGAAATTCAACGGGCTCGTGGAATTTTCCCCAGGGTGAAGTTGAATTTTTCCTCAGGGGACTTAAAAAAATGTCAGATCTGACTCGATCTGAAATGAAATAAAATGTGTTAAAACGACCTGATCTTATAATTAAATTTCTGAGTCGTTATTTATTTATTGTCTTTAACAAAAGGGTCACGAGATGGGGAGATTATTGTGTGGTGTCTCCAAACGGTGCGGAGACACCATGTGACATGACTCCCACACCACATGTGATTTTATTCTCGTATTTAAGCGTGTGTGGTTCGATCGTTCCCGTCATCACTTCACCCTTAAATTCCCTCACCACACAATAACTTCCCCACGAGATGTACTTATATTGTCCTTTTTTTTTTCTTTTTTTTTTTGGGTCTTGAATAAGAGGGTACATTTGCTTTTTCTCCTTGAATGAAAAACCATTCCTTATTATATATCAATCCCTTTTATTTTATAAAATATCACTTGTAATCCTTGTGAGTTTTTGGGTTTCACCACATTATACTAATTTTATTTTTTAAAAAACATTATCTACTCTACTACCATTCCCACTTCCCCTTGTCCTTTTGACTTTTTATGTTTCACCTCATTAAACTCACTTTCTTAAAAATAAAAATAAAAATACATTCACTACTCTACTACCATTTCCACTACCCATTAGAGCCTCTTGTCATCCTCCAAGTCGTTACTGAAATTATTGATGTCTTCATCTCGAAGTTGTTAGTGAAGTCATTGATGTCATCATTTAGACCTTGTCGGGTTCAAACAACTCATCTTCATCTGGCAAGTGGGCATCGTAACCTGAGATAAACTCTTTATAATCATAATCCCAACTCAACTAAACTTGATGCCCGCCCTCCTCCGGTACAAATAAAGGTAATGAATAGAAAAGACATTGACATCCAGAGTAAAAAAAAAAAAAAAACATTAGTTAAGTTAAACTACATTAAACAAAGTTAATTTGACTTTGAAAGTCAATTACCTTTATCATTTTTTAAGCTGATGACAATAAATATGTGTGATTACAACGACAACAAAAAAATAAAAATAAAAACAAAAACTCAATAGAATGATAAAAACCAAACACGTCTTCAATTAACTTATTGCTCACATGCTTTTCGTCTGCGGAAATTTTATGATGATCTCCAGGCAAGATATGAGCAGTGATCCAGAGCCAATAAAAATTTAAAAAAAAACACACGGTTATTGTGTAAAATATAAATGCCATGCTTTTACAAATTTGCCCCTCTTTTAAGAAATTCTATTGGAGGACAAGTATGACATGGTGGTCCTGACCACCATAAAACTACTCTTTCGTTTGGCTTCTCAAAGTAACTAACGTTAACACAAACCAGAATAATTAAAAAAAAATAAAACAAAACAAAAAAAAACTGAACACCACAAATGTAACAAAATTTTAGCAGATGGTAAAAGACATCATTTGCTTTTGGATAATAATAATAAAAAAGAAAAATACAACAAAAACAGAATTAAGTAAAACTTACCACTGTTATACTGGGAAAATCGTGTCTGATAAAATGTTCTTGCTACTTTGTTTCTTTTGCTTCTCTTCTTTAACAACCGAATAAAAAATAGAAACAAATCAATAAAAAGAAGTTTAAATCAACTTTTTAAGCAAAATGATGTTTATATATCTATTAGAAGAAAAATTAAAAATCATATACATAATAATAGAAAAGCTATCACTCATCGTCGTACCTTTCATACCTGAATGGCGATCGGAAAACACATCCGGACCGGCGATCGGAAAACACATCCGGTGGTAGCTACCTTTTGAATGATTGTGGTATTGTGAAGGCAGCAGATGTGTGTATATATTGGGTTGTGACCTAGAGGCTATTCACGGGCTGAATCGAGTTGAGTATTCGTTGTTCAAGCTTATTTCGTTTGTTTAAAAAACGGAAAGAAAAAAAATGTTCAAGTTTCGTTCATTTACCCAAATAAACAAACAATCATCGATACTAACTAGCCGAACACGAATTCATTTGCAAACGGTTATATTCGTTTAACAAGTCTATTTGTCACTACAATTTGAGTTTTTCTTTTCTTTTTCTTCTCATTATTACATGTTATACAACACACTTTTCATATAATTGATTATGTCGAGACTCATATCAATCAAATAAATCATACGCTTTAATCATTGGTTATAAAATATATACATATAACCAGTTATGTCGTGACTATATGTGTGACGCACGTATCATTTTAGTATGCAGGGGCAGTACCAAAGTGGGGTAGGATGAAAACAATTTGATTTTGTTGGTAAAATATGTAAAAATACTATTAATAATTTCACTCGATCTTTGAATTTGTTCTGGTATCATCGTTGGCGATCTTTGACTTACATATAATTTTGGTCAATTTAATCAGGGATGATCGAATCAAGAATGGTTTTGGGGTGATTTTAGATCGGCGCGAGAGTCTCTCTGCGCCGCTTTACGATATCCGTGTAATTGTCGGGGAATCAAGTCACACGTAGTTCTGGAAGTGTATATTTATAGGGAGTTCGTTATTCTTAACCCTAAACCATGTCGGTTTGGGTAAAATCTGATATTTTCTTTGGTTTTACCAAATTATATGGGTTTTACCCACGTATGCAAGAACTAGCATGGATAATGGGCTGCGATTCAGAGTGGACTTTGTCCGCACCCGAGCTTTCTGACCTGCGGTATCGAGATGGGCCCACCGTCTCGGTTCTCTGATCATGTCGGTTGTCGATGTCTCAACTCGTAATTTGACCCTTGGACTATCACTCATTCTCGTTTCAGGAGGACCATCTCGTGACGCCACGTGAAGGTGCGATATTCGATATCGTCAATCGTTGAGAAATTTTTCCAAACCCGTTAATTACTCATATATTGTCTTTAACAAAAAGTCACGAGAAAGCTTCTGTACTCTTTTTATTTTTTTTGGTCATGAATCAGAGGGTACATTTGCTTTTTCTTCTTTAATGAAAAGACCATTCCTTTATTATATATCAGTCCCTTTTGTATTATAAAATATCACTTTTAGTCCTTTTGAATTGCTCACATTTATATATCAGTCCCTTTTTGTATTATAAATATCACTTTTAGTCCTTTTTGAATTGCTCACCTTAGTCCTAATGTATTTTTGATTTGTGCTTCACTGAAATTTTCAAGAAACTGAAAACCCTGTTAAAATAAAATTTTAGTATTTCTCATTATTACATGCTCACAAGGTTCTGAGGGTAACCGTGGAAATTATGTTCCGGGTTTGTCATTTGGCTTTGATCGGATAAAAAAAATGGGAAATTAGGGATAATAACACAATCTGGAATATTTTTAAGTAACATGACAGCTACATATTTTTTATAGGAAGAATGATCATCTGCATAATTTTATAAGCGAGAAGGGACGGTGAATCCAGAAAATCATGAATCTCTCGGTGAATCCCGAAATCAATTGAATTTAATAATGAATTTTATGGTTAATTTAAGCAAATGAATTTCGACGGTGGATAAATATTTTTGTCTTTATCAAAAGTTTCAAAAACTGTCTTTCTTCGATTGATGAAATATTTTTGTCTTCTCCTCATTCCCCTAAGAAAACGTCATTACCATTATATTTTACTCTATCAAAACATAACTTTAGGTTAAAAAACCGTGGTAGCATTATTGAGGATTGTTACACTTTTTTCTTCTGTTTTTTAAATCCGTCATTTTCTCTTTCGGTAAGAGGAAGAGAAATGTCACTTTCCATCTTCTGACGAAACAAGTCAATTTTTTTTTTAAATAACAAGTCAATTGATTCACCCATAACAAAATCTCTATTATAGTAGTATTATTAAGGAATACATCTATATTATTAAGGGGGCTAGAAGGACACCAAAAAAAAAACATAAATTGGTCCAAGGACGTTACTACATGTTATGTGATTAAAAAAGACAAATTCATAATAAATGAATGAAAAATGGCCTTTTACACATTAAAACACATAAGCTTATTTAGATAAAGTGTAGTAATGTACCAACAAACAAATAAGAATAATAATATAAAACAAGTAAGAATAACCCATAAAATGTCGTAACATCCAATGAAAAGTAATGTAACCATTAAACAAGTAAATGATCTAAAAAGAAATAGTAAAAGCCCGTAAAATGTAAGTAACGGCAAAAAACAAGTAAGAATAACCCATAAAAATGTAGTAATGCCCAATAAACAGTAGTATGTAATAACCGTAAAATAGATAAAGTTACATAAAAAAATGTAGTACCTTACGAAAATTAATATAGTAATAACCCTAAACCCTAAAGTTAAAAATTAATAAAGAATAACCCTAAACCCTAAAGTTTCTCAACAAAAAAAAATACGACCTAAAGAAAAATACAAAGAATCGAAGAAGGCCACTATCACGTCCGGACACCACCAAAAAAATAATCGTCCGGCCACCATCACTTCCGGCTATTAGCAACAATCGTCTCCTTCAAGTAACAGCCCCGTCGTCTCCTTCACAGCTCACTACCACCGGCGTGAAGAGAGAGGTACTTGACAATATGATGCAGTCGCTATCACTCACGTCACAAGAGAAGGCCCGAGCAGTCATAATCACAGGGGCGGACAACGAGCCAGGCATCGGCGTTCTTGTTTTATTGGTAAACTTCTTGCCGTCAAATATGTCGATGTGCAGGGATTCGTCTGAACGCTGATGCCATCAATTTGAATTCGTCTTCGATAGAGACGTGGATGCGGCTAGGGTTTTGTATGCAACTTCCGGCGGCCATCCATTTTGTTTTAGAACGCTGATGCCTTTTGAACGCTGATGGCTTTTTTTTTTTGGGCGGAGCTATCAAAAAAAGCAGCGGAGCTATTGGAAACGTTTCTGTAGAAGAAATCAGGCCCAAAATAAGAAACAGACATAGGTTAAAGGGTATTATGGGAAGTTTGTATAGTTTTGTCCTGATTAAATTTTAGTTTCCTTGAATCCTGATATTTTTATTGATGTGTCATTCTTGGCAAAACCTATATTATTAATATGGCTAATGTTTTTCTATAATGAAAAAATTCTTATACTACATTCATCCTATAATATAAGTCATCATATATTTTTAGATTTGTCCCACAATATAAGGCATTCTACATTCTCAATGCAACATTTATTACCATTTTCTCTATCTTACCCCTAATTTATTATCAACTCAACCACTTTTCATTACTTAACAACTAATACATTAATGATAGTCAATGAGCATTTTAGAAATTAACCTTCAAATTTATGACATTCAACCACTTTCTTAATCTTTGTGAAAAACTCTAGGATGAAAACCAAGTAGCTTGGCTCAAGTGGTAAGTGACTAGAGAATGTCTAGGGAGGTCACCGGTTCGATTCTCCTCTAAGACGCCATGTTGAAAGAGCTCTTGGCTATGCCTTACCCCTGAGTAAGAGTCAGACTCTGCAGGCACAACCCGGGCCGAACTCCGGATTAGTCGGACCAGTAGGTTCCGGATACCGGGGGTTTTAAGCAAAAAAAAAAAAAAAAAAAAAAAAAAAAAAAAAAAAACATGATGACTTATATTATGAAATGGGTGATGGTAATTTGCATCTCTATCATTTTCAGAAAACGTTAATATTCTTATAATTTGCGTCTCAATCGCGATTTTTCGGAAATCTAAGTTGTGCTCTTGAACAAAAATTTGAAGACGAAAATACAAAATATATACCTTTTGGTAAAAATAATTTTGTTGTATACCCCTATTTTTGTTTCTTAAAAATATAAACCCGTCAAAATACTCAATATGCCGGACTATTTTTTCAAAGGGATGGGTTATCTTTTAATGAGGCCGAGTTATTATTTATTGAGGACGGACTAAAATAACCTGTCCTGACCAATTTTTTTCATACGGACGGGCTAAAAAAATTTGATAAATGTTCCATTATTATTGTTTGAATGTAACAATTATACTTTCTGGCCCGTTATTAGATCTAGAAAAAAACTCCAATATATGACTCAAATTTGATCGGTGTAAAAATTAGTTACTTGATTCATATTCGGTCAGAATAGTTCTCTCAAAATAAATTTCAAAGGTTGGTGTTACAAATCGACTGAAACAACACAGTTGAACACCTTGATTATTGGGCTTCATATCAATTAGTGAGTCGTATATTATGAGGGGTTCTGTCATTTCTTTTATACTACATCAGTCCCAAAATATAAATCCGTTTAGTTTTTTGAATTTGTCTCATAATATAACTTCATGAGAGTCGAAGGTACTCTAGACTTTTGCCAGTAAACTATTGACCTTAATAACTTTCTTAATCTGTGTAAAAATGTCTAAACGGATTTACGTTTTGGAAAGGATGTAGTATTTTTTTTAGAAGGGTAAACAGGGTATATTTCTTGATCCGTGTAATAATGTCTAATCAGACTTACATTTTGAGACGGATGTAGTAATTTTTTTTTGAAGGGTAAACAGTGTATTTCATGCAGAGGTCAAAAAATACACTCAAATTTCAGGCTACACAAAAAAAAATGAGCGACACATGCGTTACAAATAGGTACTCCCCTCCGTTGCTAATTATATGTCGTAATTGTCAAAATCAAATTTTCCTTTTCATATATCATAGTTACATTCCATATACATATTTTAAGACTTTTCCGGTTTTCAGTACTACTTTTCAACTTTCTAGGCTGATTGACTGATTCAATCAATCAATATTTCATATTCATTACACCACTATACTATCCAAATTTTTTTTTTTTTTTGATACTCATTTTCTTAATCTATGTGTTTTTCTCAAACACGACATATAATTAGAAATGGAGGAATTGGGTTTTCTTTTCTTTTCTTTTCTTTTTTTTTTTTTTTATTTTTTTTTTGTGGGATGAAGAAAAATCGATGCTACCGAACAGCTACAAAAACATATGAAATTTACATGGAGGAATGGTCCGTAAAAAAAACCACGAAAATGTCACCGAAGCATACTTTTCATATAATTTCTACGGGGCATACCTATCAAATACACATAGTGAAACCCATTAAATTGGAGCGATAGGGTCATTAACAGCAGCATTAGATATCCAACTTAGACACATGCAAAAGTGCAATCTATGTAAACATGACAGAATACTCGGTGTCCCGTACGTATCCGACACCAATACACACGTGACACCAATACACACCAGGTATTCAGGATATATACACTTAAAAGACGGATTTGAAATTTTCGGAACTTGAGTACGTGATGATTCGTATATGCATATTCTTGTGGCCAAAGGGACATGACATGACATCGCAAAGCAAAAACGATGACAACACAAGTGGGTTCTTTTGGATCCATATTACCGGTGCACCACATTGTTTTCACAGAATCGATTTTACAAAAAGTCTTCAGAGACGGACAAAAAAAGAATAACTTTAATTTCTAAGGTCGATTCTCACATTAATGCACACCTACGGAAAAAGACAGCTTTTGGTTTGAGAACCCACTTTCACAAAGGTCGGTCGATTGTACCATGTGGTTGCAGCAGTAGACTATGCGGGTGACAAAAGTTCAGGAAAACTCCACCTATGGTTCCGGCACTGCTGAATAATTGTTGAACTTGAACTTCGATTCTCAGACTAGTTTTTCCTGTTAGATCTCTGCTTTGTTATGGAGTTTGAGAATGAGGTCCAAGTACAAGATGGCACACAAGGTGTTCTTGAAAATGTCAAAGAAGAAGGGTTCCGATAGCATAAAGGAGGAGGATTGTGATCATGATAAGGTTTCAAGTGAAGATGGTAATTCAAAAGTCGAATCGTTGGCAAAACTTAAAGTTGTTTCAAAAAATTAAGGCAGCAGATTCAAGCAAAAATTCTGGACAAGTCAGTTTGAAGGACAATAAAACCTCCAATGATTTTTAATAATCTAAAAGCCTCTCTCATTCCCAAATTTAGGTCAAGCTTAACAACGTATAGTCTTTCCGTTCCTGCAAGAGGCTCTCGTGTTAATACTACCAAGAGCATGGACCTGTATGCAAGTAAATCGAGCCCCAAAAACTTGCAAAAAAAAAAACGGAGTGATGAATACTGATGCAACTTTGGTGAATGGAAGTAGCACCTCAAATCAATTAAGGAAACAACCCTCACTGAAACACCCCTTCTTTTGATAATTCTATAATGCACATATAAACCCCAACCTAGTTTATCATGTTTTATCAAACAAACAAAGTGAGATTACTACAAGAAGAAGAAGAAGAAGAAGAAGAAGAAGAAGAAGAAGAAGAAGAAGAAGAAGAAACACCAACAGACAATGTTTTTGGTATCACAAAGAGAAGTAATAAGATACCTTAATCCTCCAATGGAGTATGAGTATGTCCACAGTTCATCACATCACCATCAGATAACTTCCAACACTAGCTAATGGGATGAAATAAACACAGTCATGTAATAACAATTAAACAAATTAGCACACATTATTAAACGTAAATGTGCAAGACTTGTGACCCGATGATGATTAATAATAAAAAGCAAGAATTATGATTACCAGAGCAGCAAAATCAGGTGACAAGAACAAAGATGGAGGTAGGATTTCCAGGGGATGGTGGATTCCTCCTCAGCAAATGGTTGTACGGGGCAGTGCCCTCATGATCAGCTGTAGACACGATCTCCAGATATTCTAGACCTAACTGCTTCTTGATGATATCGGAGTTTGTCTGAAGAACCTCAAACTCACCAAACGGCAGTTTCAGATCCAATGCTTGCACGCCAACAGCCTTGACCTCGTCCTTCTTAAACCTCACGAAAGGCATGCAAATCTTCTGTATTTGCTTACGATCGCCTCCCAGCCCAGTGCCGTCTCTCTGCTGTAATTCTGAAATTATTTCCTCGTCTGTCGCGAAGGTGCCGCTTTCACTGTTATATTTCTGCTGTAGAATTAACAGGCACTCTTTCCTCCATCCATTGTAATCCTCATTCACAAATATCAGGCCACCATTTAGTTTAACCTCACTCTTCGGTATCTGCTTATGCAAGAGCTTCCTTGTTGAGGTTATAGTATCTTGAAGATATTTATTTGCCTTCTTCAAAGTCAAATCCGGTACATCAGCTTCGGGCCACCCGGCTCTTATTACAAACCCATCTTTCTTCAAAAGTTCCTTCCAAACATATTCAGCATAATGTGGGCAAATCGGAGCAATCAACCTCGTTTGAACATCCATAAATCTCCATAGTAGATCACGGTTCATTCCTTCTGAACCACAAGAAAGCCTGTACTCATCTCTAGCTGCCTGAAGATCATAGAAACCAATTTTTAGAGCTTCACGAAACATGTATTCGCTGTAATTCTTCTCTGCCATCTTCACAGCAAAATTTATCTCATTAGCAAATACTTTATCTGCAAAAGCTGAAGTTGGACCGGTTCTAAAAGAAGATTCTGAAGCCAGAACCTCCTGCATCCAAGATATCTCCTTTGTCAGGCGTAATATTGCGGCATTGGCAGTTTCAAAGACGAAATTCGCATCATCCATTCCATCACCCGCATCAGCTAGAGAGAATCTAGTAGCATCGGCAGAGAACTCCTGGATTGCTTGACGAAGAGTCCTAAAATTTCCGGTGGATTTGGACATCTTCTCAGAGTTCAGCATTAGGTGCCCATTGCATCTGAAACCCGAGGCCAGTGCTTCTCCGGAAAAATTGCCGTGTGGTTATAAACACAGAAGGTAAGATGATTCTGAATAAGATCTTTTCCAGAAACCCTAAGATCGAAAGGATACCAATATTCAAACTCTGTCTTCATCTGATTCAAAAGAGCTGAGGATATTCCCGAAGATTCTGGAAATGGACGCCCAAGAATAAAAATCCCATACTTCATCGGTCAGTTGTTCGGTTTTATTGAGGAGGCATCTTTGCCATACATATCCCCTCCCTGTATCAAATGGCATACAGTATAGTAAGCCATATAAATAGTGGAATCCGACAAGGATTCAACAAGAAATTACTCATCCCAAGGAATATGCGTCCCAAGGCCAAAATTACGAGAGCATGCCCACTGAGTCAGCCAGCTCAGAGTGTGTACGAATCCATTGCGTGTCTCATCAGAAAAGAGATTCATCTTACCAAAACATTCCTCTGCTAATTTCCTCCAATCTGGTTCACCATAAGTTATGTACCACTGGTCAGTCAAAGCCACCACACATTCATCACCCGATCGTGACGTTACTTTCTTTTCTGGCTCACTGTAGACCAACGCTTGATTGCTCTCCAACAGCAATTTCCTGATCAAACTCTTTGCTTCTTGGACTTTTAATCCAGCATACTCTCCTGCAATCATAGTTCCTCGTAGAGAAACCCCCTTGTAAATTACTTTCTTGGCCTCATCCAATTTCTCTCGCTCGTTCTGGCTCTTTATCTTTTGTCAATACAAATTCTTTCTGCTGATTTATCTCCAAAGTCAGGATGGTCAATTATGGGTATTATTTCAAATGGCAAAACCCAATCATCCTTCACACCAAACTTGGCTCTAAAAGCTGGTTTCGATTTCAAATCCTGTAGAGCCATATAATCATCTGGAGAGTCACTAGGAACACTAGTGACAATCCCGGTACCCTTATCTGTCAGAACTGATAACATTGGCAGAGTGTATATGACTTCATTGAATGCTAAAGGGGACCTCAATGGTAAGCCAATGATGTCTTGACCTGTGAGCTCAACCAAACAACTCGGCTTCTCCGGAACACGTGATAACCTCTGGTAAGCCAAATTAAGTGCTGCCCTCTCAGTTAAGATGAACACATCAGTATCGTTGATTTCAAATGCCCCATATTTCCCATCTGGTAGAACCCATGCATTTGTTTGCCCATACATTGTTTCCGGCCTTAATGTAGCAGCAGCAAGGTAGACTTTCTTACCTTCCAAAACACTCATCTTAGCAGGGAATGGTGCAAGTACCTCCATCTTTATAAGAGTGTACTCCTGAGGAATAACGCCTCCCCTGAGGTTCGATCATGATCAGCACATGGCTGACCATCCAAAGGAGAATATATAGCATACCTTAAATCTTTAACTATTTTCCCAATCTTTTCAATTTCCTCATTTGCCATCTAACGAGCGAATCAAAGAAAGGATTCATTTTCAGTAGTGACAAAAGTTCTTCTCCAGTCACAACCCAAGCCAAACGCTTTCAAATCCTCAACGGCAAGGGGTGGGAAAAACGTGAGCCAGTAATCCGCATCAGTAAACTTGTCAATTTCCTCATCAGATAGATCATAGCTCCTCATAATCTCCCACTGATATTTCGCCAGGCCAGTCTTAGCTACAGTCTTTGACTTCTTGCCCTTAAATTTTGCTCCAGGAGCAGCCCCCTCATTCTGACCCTCGGGCTGAGTACTCGACTGATCATCAGCAGCCTCATCTTTTTTTACAGCAGGAAACACAGGAGGGTACCCAAAGATCTCTTTCTCTCTAACAAGCTTATCAGCTGAAGCCTTAATAGGCATACCAGTACAGTGGAAAGCAAACGGCAACAGCACATTCGCACCAGTCAATCTGTGATAAGCAGCAGCAAACTCAAGTTTCGAGACTGAAAACGCGTGACCCAAATGCAAATACCCATTCATATACGGGAACGGGAAATTCCCAAAGAACTTCTCCCCTGGTTTCGGGGGTGATGATTCCCCTGGATCTGCCCTAAATACATCATGCTCTGTCCACAATTTCTGGACCAGAGATTCAATCTCCAACAGCTTGTCACGCCGAGCAAAACTCTTTCCACTTTCTTCCTCAGCCATTGTATTACGGGCAATGCTACAAAACAACCTGCAGCATGAATCACAGATGACTCTTCAATTCATCAAAACAATATCCACACAACTATACCTAAAGCAAACTATAGCTAGGAGCGAAAAAAGAAACACAAGGAGCTAGATTCATACACAGCTTGAAAGCGAAATAACTGCTGGAAATTCCGGAAATGACAAAAATTCTCAACATAAATAAATGCAAATGGATTGAAAGTGTTTACCTTTTTACTGAAACCACGTTGCGATGCAGTAATCCTCTTGTTATGGTCGCCACAGCAGTGGTCTCGATAGTCCTTTTTTTCGCAAAATGGGGTTTTCGTTTGGTCGGGAAGAAGAGTTTATGGGGAAAGGTTTTGGGGAGTTCAGATTGACAAACGGACCTGGACCGAATTTTTTTTTGTTTTATTTATGTACAATAATATTCAAATCTGCATAAGAGTAACTCCAATGCAAGCTTTATTTTTTTTTTTGTAAAGCTTTTTGCTATTGGAGGGTGATGATTGTACAAAGCTTTTTCCTACCATTCTATCTGCACAAACCGGTTCATTCATGTCCAGTTGGATTTTTTTTTTTTTTTTCTTTGGGGTTCAACAACGTTGGTGCAGCTTCTCCTATTTTGTTTATTTATTATTTTTTCTTTCGGCTGCTTTCAAGTAGATGTAGAAGATAGCCTTTATAGTTTATCTGTCGTATTTTCCTATTTTATTTTGTTTAAATTTTGTTGGTTATGTGTCCAATAATGTTATATAGTTTTAAAAAAAAATTAAGTTTATTTTATTAAATAATAAAATATTTATACTATGGGTCTATTTTGTAGAGATAAAAGGTTTTTGTAAAGTTATAAAAGGTTTATGAAAAGGTTTATAAGATGATGACGTGGCAGTGTAAAAAGGTTTATGATTGTGAAGAAAATGTTTATAAAGAAAAGGTTTATAGATGTGTGACTTGGCGTAAAAGCTTTATTGTTGGAGATACTCTAAGGGGAAATATTTGGCTGACATGGCATCACGTTTAGTCGGAAAATTAGCCCAGTCAATATTTTCCGGTGGCTATTATTGTTTTTGTAAAAATAAAAAAAAAAAACTGACGGGACTAATTTTATAACCGAAGCAAAAACAAAAAACAACTCCCTGTGATAAAATAATACGTCGGGAAATTCTCTTCACGCCGAATAAAAATGAAAATTGCACTAAAGAAAACTTAGAAGCCTCAGAAAGGCAGTCATGCCACAAGCATCTTAAGGGTGAAATGTCCTCCAACGATCCAGACAGTCTCTGCACGCACACTAGGCAATCACTCTTCATAGCCAACTTGGACAGCCCCATGGCATGGCCTTGCATAAGAGCTAAAAAAATCTCTCGCATCTCTAGTAACACCGCCTCAATGCTTGGGTCAAAATGACAGATTTTCTGGTTTATCAATTTTATTGTACTCACATTCTGATTTATCCTATATAATATCTTTATACTTCTGAAATAATATACAAATATTTTTCCTTCTTCTTATTGTATTTTTCTTCATGAATTTTCTATGTTTAGTTTTATAACACGTTATCTGAACGAGACAATACCAATTTTTTCTTCTGCATTCTTCTCTTTTTTTCCTAATGGCTAACATCACCAAACAAGGATTTGTACCCTTTGACATACGAAACATGTTGAGGAAAAAATGTTTATCATGAGCCATTGATGTTGAAATGCTTTTGGAATCTTTGGAATCTGTAAATATTTGAGTTGGTGGGTTCGTCAAGAGGGCGACTCATTTGAGAGGATTAAATTTCCCAGGTCATCATCATCCGGCGAATGCAAGTGTGCATATGGTCTATGTATGAGAAAATACTTGTATGGTGTCTCCAAGCGTGTGGAAACACCGCGTGGGTGATTATAAACCACACAGTTTCATTCTGTATTTAAACTGTGTGGTTCTGATCATTTCACCCGTCACTTCACCTCAAAATCTCTTCTCCACATAAGTATTTCCCCAATGCTAGGAACCTTGTTAGACTTCTCGTCAGACTTGATCAGAGTCACGAATCTCGTTATCTTCTTTCTTTAACGAGTCTCTTTGTCTCTCGTTATCTGTTACAAGCGGTGGTGGTGGTGGTGGTGGCGGCGGCGGCGGCGGTAATAATGGAGTTGAGAATTCTAATATGTGAACACCATTTGTGTATATTTACGGATAATGATCCACCGAGAGCACCAATGATCGGCAAAACTAACATCGTTACAAAACCAAAAACCAAAATAATAATAATAATAATAATAAATAATAATAATAAAATCCTCCAAAGAAACTAGTGCTAGTTAACTAGCATGCAAACTGAAAAGCCATCATCATTCCGTTGTTTGTGCTGAACTTTTTGAACCACCTTGATATTATCTGTAGGGATGTTCTCTGAAGAGAAAAAGGTCTTTAAAGATTCATAAGATGCAAAAAATAGTCCACCTTGAGTAATGTACATAACCAACCTTGGAATCAAACCCCTGAAAAAAATTGAAGTGAAAAAAAAAAAAAAAAAAAAAAAAAAAAAAAAACAACAAAACATTTCATTAGTGTTACACTCCTTATAGCCAAAGATACAAAAAGCGGATCGGACACAGTATCAATGCGTGTTTCTGTTAAATCCGTAAATTATCTACCTTTCCAACAGATATCATATCGGCCTCGTAGCAATGCACTGTATATAAATATGTAAATTATTCACCTTTTCAAGAGGTTAAGCTTTTACGAGAGATGGTAATTCCACAAGATATCAGAACAGGTCTATGACTCCTTGGTATCTGGACCCCAAGCCCGACTACAATCTGGGGTCGATCTGTGAGTGTTTGCAGAGTTTGACTCGTACGTGGAGGTTTGATCTGGCCCCAGAGCCACTAAGAAATGCTGGCATTCGACCGCCAAGGAGGAATCAAACCCTTAACCTCTGGGGCATTGTCGGTCCACTTACCAAACGAGTCAAACTAGCGGGGCAAGAGGTCATGGGCTCAAACTTCTTCATCTCCACTTCTACCTCAATTTTTGTTGTGCGTATTAGTATGTCATATTGGTCAAGAGTATATGTACGAGGCCCACACTTAAGAAAGCTTGTTGAAGTGTGTTTATGTTTAGATATATGAATTAACCAAATCCCAATAGTTTAAGCTTTTAGATGAGACGGTGAGTCAACAAGTTCAGCTACGCAAGAACGATACGTGTTTGTGTTCAAAAGGACGTTTTAACGAAAGGGAGAATGACTTTAGCAAAAAATGCAGCTAGAAGCACAAAAAAGAAGTAAAGAAAGGGAGAGAAAACATGAAAAAATGTTATGGAGAACTGTTACCTGTAGAGCCCTTTTAGGCCTTCATTCATAGCTATATCTTTAAGCATTGTAAGTACACTTTGACATTGATTGGTAGACCCAGGTTTCTGCAAGTAAAAATATATGAGATTTTACAAAGCAAAACTGCAAAAAATAGTTATCACTCCAATATATCGCCAAAAGATGATGATTCTTTTCTCAAATAATGTAATGTTTGGGTACTCCGATAAAATAAAAGGCGTGTTCTTTTCTTGATTTTCCATTCTCACGTCACCCTATCGAATTTTCTCAGAAACATTTTTTCTTCTCATCTTTTCTATGTACCAAACACGCTCCGACTCATGCCGAGAAATCAGCATTAACAAAAATGAAAAGCTGAAAAAGACGGTCTATAATTAGATGACCTGAGTCTGTAGTCTAGTTTTCACTACATCAAAAGGTGTAGTCAATAATGCAGCAAAAGATCCAGCAAATCCACCAGAAACTAGCTGCGGAAAAAAAAAAAACATATTCGGAAGCACAGAATGTCAAAAACAAAGAAATTAAAAAGAGCATGCTCAGAGTCTGATGTAATGACACTTTTGGTCCCTTTTGTTTCATGATTTTTCTATCCCTAATGTTTTGTTTGACACTTTTACCTCACATCTATCTATTGATTTACATTTTCAGTCCAAAGTGTCACATGTCCAACATCGAGCATTGAAGGTACAAAATACTCCAACCAATATGAGCTTGAAACATGACAAAAAAAGGACGGAAAATGTAAAAAGGTGCATAGATAAGGGGTAAACAGTGCCAATTTGAAAATATTGGGGATAGAATTGCATAAAAAAGTAAAACAAAAGGGACCAGAAGTGTATTTATCCCAAACAAGCTCATGTGCAGAAATGGCTGACAACGGACCGTAACAAGGGTATTGGTCTGATTCATTTCACCATTTGATAGTATTGGTGTCAGCAATTGCTTCAAGCTTTCATATGTGTAGAACTGTCAAAAAAATAAATTTTCAAAAAAACAAGAAGAAAAAAATCAAGTATGAAACTGAAAAACTACTCATATTACTGATATTATTACCTTGATGATTGAATGTGGAACATTCCTACAGAGAACAGCTCCCCAACCGGCATATAACGAAAGAAAACCACCTTTTTCGACTATACCTACCATTGCATTCCTGCAAGACAGTATCAAATGGAAGCAAATTCAAAGTCACCGCTGTGACAAAAACCGAAAGTTGCTGAAGCGATGATCACGGGAAGCTTTTTCTACTACAAGACGTAATGACACACAGATATTTCTGTTTCCGTAGTGTATCCTGTATCCTATACACATCGGATACCTAGGTTACATGCCCGAGGCAAATTTTGCATTTTATGAAAGTTGGATACGTACCAGCAGTTTTGATACCGTAAACCAACTTGCATCTGCTGCTTTATGCGCTCACTCGGAGTAAAGATGAATGAGGTGGCAACACTTGCACTACCCCCTGCTATACAGTAGGCCAAAGATTGATACTCCTGCAGAAAAACGTGGAGCAAAAAAAGTGAAACGCCACTTCATGACTATAAAATCGTAACAAGCTGTTTATTACACGACTAGTTGTTCTGTTACATGATACGAAAATCCCGTTAGAAGTTACAACAACCTGCTCTTCACCTTTGGGAAAACGGAAAGCAATGTCCCTTTCACTGATTCATACGTGAAAGTGTAAACAGCAGAAATCGGAGCAGAGGAAGCAATATTCGTAGAAATACCACGGTACAGCCCCATCGCACCTGAAAAAAAAGTTAAAGCATAGACAGTTTTTAGCATAAAAAAGACAGAAGTACACTTCTAGATGAAGATGTTCACGCAAGCAACAAACAAACCTCGTTCAGAGATAATTGATCGGCTCACATTATAAAGAGAAGTCTGATTGGCTCGACATGATTGAACAATGGTCTTAATTGTGTCGATAGGGTGTAAACAGAGACTTACACATATACCAGCCATGGCTCCTGCATAAGCATGCTCCTGCTTTGCTAACAAATAATGAGGTTTGCTACTTTCTGGCAAGCAAGTCTCGGATTTAGAATTGTGATCGACAATAACAGATAATTCACTTTCCTCAAGATTATCACAAGCAGAAGATGTAACGTTCGATAAAGAATCCGTAATCGGTTTTGAATTTGGAATCTGGGTTGCACTAACTTCAACATTAGACAAAGCAACGTGCTTAGGTTCGGAAGTAGTAACAGAAAGGCTCTCGTGTTCTCTTAATGAAGGGACTATATGATGGTTATCAGCCAGGTAACTGTTCGGATTTCCTGGAATTCGATCATCAATGGAAGTAGCTTCATGAAGAGGTACGTGAAAAATAACCGAGCACTATCATCACGTTCATGTTTATCCTTAACTATACAGCTACACATATTTTTCGAATCATCAAGTGTTGTATCACTCGTATACAATTTCCTGAACTTGACTAACGATGCCAGTGCCACACTAGACAAGCCTTCTGTACTGTGTGACTTGAGAGGAATTTTCAGGCTGTTATTGAGAAGAGTCCTAAGCAGTGATTCGGTTCCACCAGAAGGCTTAATAAGTAAAATCTTATCCCGTACACTCAATTTCTTCAACTTTGGACTTGTAGGTGGATGAGGGTGACTACTCCGCGTAAGATTAAATGAAAGATTTTGATTTTCAGCAGTTGCAAAACTAATCCATGTCTTTTCTTCTGGCAAATGACATAGGAAATTGCAGTCCTGATATGAATCTTCATTAAACCTATTTACGAGATTTAGGCAACAGAGTAGAAAGAGGCCGTACTGATTGATCGTATATACAGCTAATCGCGGAAATAAGCTCTCTTGTGCCTAGTATCTCAGCATTTCTAGGATTGGGAATTTTACTCTTGTGATTTTCACTACCCTTTAGATCAAAGTCAGCAAAATCAACAGTTCCTTTATCCGGTGGAGAAAACCCGTACTTGATAGAAGGTTTGTGATCCATTTTCGGTCTCCTGCTTCCAGACATTTTTCTTTTTCTTTGGGACTAACAAATGAAAAACAGCTGCAATAATCAGTTTTATGATTCAAATACAATGAATAAACAAATTATTGACAGTGGAAACTGCAAACTTATGTTGACAAAAAATGGGATCTTCGTATTGAACAACTTTTAGCCCTTCCTAGATCTTTGACCAAAGGAATGGAACATGATGAGTGTAGTTCGACCACGAGTTAATTCACTTTATTACACCACTTTTTCAGCTGAATAAAGCAATTTTCATGTGAATAAAGTGATTTTCTCTCCTACTTTTTCTAGTCAGAATACACAACAACCACTTTCTTTTGACATGAAACTACCTGATGCAATCAAAACACCATTTTCACCAAAATTACATTCACTGTACTCTTCATAAACAACCACCGCCACATAATTTGACACGATACCGATGCAATCCAAACCACCTATTCACCGAAATTTCATCAATGTATAATAATAAAGGCAAAATATCTCGTGTCAAAATGGACCTGATGTAACTCTTATTTTGAACTTCTTACTCTGCATACTGCTTAAATCGTTTAGATGAAGAACAACTGAACAAGCATTAACGAATTGCCGCATTAAGGAAGAAAACAGCAACAATTAGAAGGGGGTCTTTAGTGGCACCACACTGAAAACAATCAATCAGCGAAAGTCGATTTCAAAAGTTGAGAATCGACTTTTACACGATCCATCGTGACAATTGACCACTGGAAAGTTGATTTTCACCTCTAGAATTGACTGTGCAAAAGTTAATTGTATTGTGGTGCCACTAAATATGCCCCGATTACAAACTCAATCTGGCTGTCGAATATATCTATCGGATATACCACAAATTCAGAACTTTAACTAGAACAACCTTAATCAAGCAAGTACAGACAAGAACAGGAATCAAAGCTGAAAAACTGGAGGGGAAAAAAAGGGAAATATAGGAATAAACAAAGAATTACCGGTTACGAAGTAAATCAGCTCATTGACTCATCCAATCGATTCTAATTCTCAGCATTTTTAACTCGCAAAGTGCCAAGAGGTAATTGATACATCATCCCTGCCCAAAAAAAAAAACCTCACAGCAATGAAAAATTGAAGTACATGTACTCGATAAAAGAACATAAACTAGCAAATATACAGTAAAAGTTCAATTTCTTCAATGCATAGATTAAATCTTAGCTCAAACACAGTTTTTTTTTTTTTTCGTATACTGGAACAACAAAACAAATTCAGCTCCAAGACAGTATTTGGAAAATCAAAAAAACAAAAACGAAACTGATTTAGTACCTGGCACTTCGTTGATTTTACTCTGATATACTACATGGCGCTTAATCTGCTGTTATGGCGTCTGTGAAGCTAAAAGCAGAGAAGATGACTCCTTTGAAAATGTTGGCGGAAAGGTATCAGAGCTCACACACTACTATTTTTACATTTTATACCAGTTCTAAGATTTTTTATTAATAATCGTAATCACTGTGACACGATGAATATCACAAATATGTCTTGTATAACATTTTGAAACCCTTGATAGGTGAGACTAATTGGATGCACGGGTACTTTTGTATGATAACGTGTCATTATATCTAATACGATATCGACATCAATATGTATCGAATACCTAGGATAGACATTTCAGTTCGAATTATAACGATGATCGATACGATCCGACATCAATATGTATCGAATACTTAGGATAGACATTTCAAGACGAATTATAACTTATCCCGTATTTGATACGTATCGGATACATAAGATACACATTTCAAGACGAATTTATAATTTTCAAAGACTCGGACACGTGATTTGTATGCATATTCATAACTTGGATATATGAAATAAAATCATGTTGAATATAGAATGAAAATACTTATCAATACTCACGTATTCGTGTATCCGTATCCAAGCTACCTAGCCACTGTCACATCATGATTAGTCGTACTAAGACATCTCTTTTGTCACAATTTTATATGACGGTCTAACCTCGATAACGTAATTGGTTAAATCTTAACCACAGCGCGCCTCACTCCTCCTGTCCCACCGGATGAGTGAAAATATTAATCAATCCAGAGCTCAAAACCTTTGATAATGTAAAATATACTTCAATAGGGGTACAATGTAGAAAAGCAAGTACCAATGTACCATTACATGTGGATTTAATAAAGTAGAATGATTCTTTTATTACATTTGTGTGATTACACAGTGTATACAGACCACTGATCAATAAACAAGACTCATCATATAACTTGTTATCTCCAATAAAATGGACAATGCTAGAGCTTTACGAAAACGGAAAATGCCGCTAGCGTGTTTGGAGTTGTGCCATGTCTTCCGGCAGACGAAGCATTCTACTCACTACCGAATCAAGAACAATTGTGCCATGTCTTACGGCAGACGAAGCATTCTATTCACTGCTGAATCAAGAGCATCTGCATTCCTCCTCAGAAGTTTTCTTCAAAAAAATCATCAAGGAAAGTCAAAAGATCATGCCCTAATACCACCATCTAAACTTGGATTACCTATAATCCCCAGAAACAAAACACTACAGCACGCTTCCCAATGTTTACGTGACAATCGAGAGATTATCATATTAACCAGAAGTAAGGACAATGATTAACCAAAAGAACAAGTAGACATGAACAAATTTGTATCAAAGAAGTGTATTAAGATTAACAAACGGCCAAGGATACAAGTGAGAGGAAAGATTCTCCATTCCCTTCATTTCTTCGTTTAATCTGCAAAGAAATAGAGATTTGAGAAGTAACTCAAGTACATTAAGCAGTTCTGTGACGGTACCAATGGGAGATTGGGTAAACAAAATCACTATTCGGGGTGAATTGCATCAGAATCTGTGCAACACATAATTTGGGTAGAGTGCATATTTCTTGCGATACAAGTAATGCTGAATTTAAGGATTCTGAATGTTTTGGATTTACAGATTTAAATCGCTTTGTAGACACTGATGCAAGTGCTCTAAATGCTACATGAAGTATAACAGAATAAACCAGTGCTTCAGAGGGAAATCTAGGCTCTGAAGAAAGTTAAGTATTAATAAAGTTTGAGTGTATAGATGAATATATTACCCTTCTCTCTTGATAAGCTTAAAACTAAGTGAAACGGTAACGTAGCCTGGCCTTAGAGTAGGAGATCATGAATTTGGAACTCTCTTTAAAGTCCCAAGGGTGTGTGTATGGGGGGCGGAGTACTGAATACAACATTAAGCACACATCAGGATTCAAAAGTTCTACCTCAAACATGAATTAATATATCGATTTTCTTCGTGACCGCATCTAGAGCTGCACAATAACAATATCATTGTTAAGCAAAACCAGCAACATAATAACCCAAGATACTAAAATGCAACCTCGGAGCAAAGTAAGAGCTTGGGAAACACTAATAAGAAAAGAAGTAATAGCTTCATGCATAACAAGTGGTAATTAAGCTTCATAATCAAGATCATAAAGTTATAAAGAAAATGGAACAGTATAGCTGACACTAACCGATAGAGATTCAAGATTTGTGGATAAGAGTAAGTTGTTGCATATAACAACCGAGAAACATAGAAACATTGCTAATGGCAGTTAAAAAATACCAAGGAACAATGTTATAACAGAAAGTGATCATTTGGCATGATGTTCTTCGGTCAGAAATTTCATGTTGCTTTTGCAGTATATGTCGGCGTTATCATGAATCAGAAAGTTCAAAATGACTTGCAATGTGATGTAGCACATCCAAGCTAATTATTAGTATTTTATTATGTTTTAATTAGTTAATAGTTATATGGGTTTTTTAACTATTGTGTTAATCCTGAATGGGCTTTGTAGCCTATAAATAGGCTAAGTTATCTAAGTGTTGGGATATTATGTAATCTTGAATTCTCTTTATGGGTAAAAATCCTTAAGAGCTTGGATTAGCTCTTGTTTATCGTTTTATATTTTATCGTTGTAGATCTTCTACATCACTATGTTTTTGTTCATAGAAAAAGTACCACATTCAGCCACTGTTTGGCATGTTTGAAAAGTAAGGAAACACACTTATGCACACACGAAGAAAGCAAACGCTTAAAATCAGAAAAATATGCTCGTTTTGACAACATTCAGACTACATTTCAGTACTTATACTATGCTTACAATGTGCATCTTTCATACCACATTCAGACTATATGCTTTCACTGTTTGGCATGTTTGAAAAGTGAGCAAACACACGAAGAAAGCAAACATTAAGAATCAGAAAAATATGCTTGTTTTGATAACATTCTTACTTTATGCTTTCATAACATTTTGTACCATTTCCATACTGTACTATGCTTACAATGTGTGTGTGTATCTTTCATACCACTTCATACCTTTTTCCTACAATTATGATACTTTTTCATAATACCATTTTGAACCCTTTTTTTGTAGTGTCAATCCGAAATGGTATAAAGGCATACAATTAGAAGGTTACGAAACAGCAGCGTATTTGGTAGATTTTGAGCTTGTTAAAGCATGTTTTTCAAGTTTTCTATAGAATAAACTGAAAGGAAATGAATTCTATACAGATATATAGGCATAAATTGCAGAAAAGATATTGCTGTGTTGAATAAAAAGATAATAAATGCAATGGAAAAAAAAGCTGATAATTTACCTGATTCTTGAAGACGACCAGCAGCATCGTTGAAGCAACTCATATGATCAATTGAACTGCCTGAAACCTTCAAAATCATCAAATAACAATCGAATTTTACCTAATTAACCAGATAATAATCAATAATATGCAAATAGCATTCGAATGTGAAAGAAGCTACAGAAGTGATTAGGCACCTGAGATAGAGATGATCGAAGAGAAGCGAAAAGAGATGTGAAGCTTTGAGCTATGGCTACAGAGTCTCGCTCCACCACTTCCATGGCTTTTAGAATTTCTCGGCACTCCGACGACGCCGTTGTTGCTCGTTCTGCTGATACTTGTTCTGCATCTTCGTTTTGTTTATCATGATCGGTGATTATATCTATGGCTTGTGTTTCTTTATTTCCGACGGCGTCCATGTCTACCGGATGTGTCGCCGGTGCGGCTGCCGGTGCGGATCCTGTTTGTAACTCCGATTCCATTTGCGGTTAATCGTTGCTCAATAACATTTTGGGCTCTTTAGTTATTCTATATTTCCTCCAAAAAAAAAAAAAAAAAAAAATTATACTATATGAAAAAAATCTTATTTAATATGAATATTTGTTTTTATAAGGACTTGGTTTTAAGATTTAATATGTGATTTAATAATACACTTAAAAGATAATTTGTTATAATAACAAAATAACACTTCTTGAAAGCAAAATTAACCCTCTCTTTAATAATGGAGCTGGGAGATTCTCGATTAAATTTCCCCCTTGGAGGTGAGTCGGACAAAATTTTCTCCATGGAGCCTTCTCGATTAAATTCTCAATTAACTTCTTGTATGAAATTCTCGATTAAATTTTGGAGACGGCTTCACCATGGAGCTGAGTTGAATGTCTTCATTGATGCCTGGATTTATGCTTGAAGCTCTTCGCTGCTCCCTCTTTCTCCTGAGCTCTCTCTTCACTTAATTTTCTTAGGTTTGAATTCTTCCAGAAATTGTGGTTGAATCTGTTTTGTTGACTTTGGCTGCTCATTTTCTTGTTTGGATGTTTCAGACCCTTGAAAGTTGCAGCTGTGGAGGTTTTTGTGCTTTTGTTGGTTTGGCCCTTGATTCTGTCGGGTTTGCTATTTTCTGCACTTCAATCTTCAGAGTTTTGGATTGCATTTGTATTGTAATCTGAGTTGGCTTCTACATTGGTCTCTGTTGCTTCTAATGCTACTGTATTTGAGATTGGCTCTCTCTCAGAGTTGTATTAACTGCTGCTTTGAGTTTTGGTTCTGTTGAGGCTAATTTTGATTTTGTTAACCCCTGAAGCTGTTGCTGTTGAAATTAGTGTCCATGCTGATGCTTTTGTTGATACATATGGAGTTTCTGGGGGTCTCACTTTTGAATAACTATGCACTGCTTATGCTGCTATGGCTCTTCTTGAAGACTTCTCTCTTTTCTGTGGGTTTCAGTAAAGTGGGTTGTCTTTGTTTGATGGTTTCCCTAAATTATGTACAACCTGCAGGATTTTAGGGCATCTTGCTTTTGATTCTTGGACTCATCAAAAACCTTCTAGCTAGTAGGTACATAGTAAATGGAAACTTTTAGTACAAACAGAGTTGCTACGGTCAAAAAGTGATGCAGAGATTCCTTTCCTAAAGTTTTATTAGGTACGGAAAAAGTTTCTAAATAAAAAAAAGTAATTCCAGAAACTATTCCATTTCTTCAAACCTGATACGGCACTGCATCTGTTCCAGCAAGTAAACAGCTTTGGTAGGGTAGTCCAAGAGATTCCTTTGACAAATTTGATTTGGAGTGAGAGAAGAGTAAATCGAATATATAGTCGTTTGAAAATTGAGTAAAAAGAGATTTTATTGATAGTCAATACGGGGTCAATGTATCGTGGTTAGTACAGATCGAATAAATGAAATGATACTTCTATGATTGGAATTTCGACTCGACTAAAAGTTCATTTCGAAACTCTACCGAAATTTCGATCGAGTCAGTAAAACGCAAGATCGAACTCGACTCGCTAAGTACTCGATACAGCTCGACTCGGCTCGTAAGCTCGATATTTTCCTAGATTCATTAATTTTTAATGAAATATGGAAAGATCTAGCTCGACTCGTCTAATACTCGACTCGAATAATATTTTTTTAACTATGATAAATAATATTTTATAATAAATTTAATTTTTTTTATCAATATAATAAATTTAATTAATTAAATAATTATTTGATCAAGCTCGATTAAGCTCGCGAGCTACTCGATTAATATATTTTAAAAGTCGAGCTCGCTCGGTTAATTATTCGAGTATCTCGACTGAGCTCGAACTCAAAACCGAATCGAGTCGATCTCTTCATGAGTCGAGTACGAAGTAATTTCACGAGAAATTTCAAATTCATTTATTAATTTCTAATCGCATGGTCATCATCGATCTCCGATGGTCACCGCGATCGTCACATGTCACTGCATTGTGTCGATTTTGCGAAGAAAATTTCGATTTTCAGAAATAATGTTGTATGAGCAAAAATCAAATGTCACTACATAAATCGTTGCAAATGTTCATGTCACTGCTTGAATCGTTGCTAATGTCATTGTCCATGGTTGCTGGGTGTACAATTTTTGGCTCAATCGCGATACAGCCGTTTGAAGTCGATTTTATGAATAAAAGAAATCGTTTTTGTGAAATTAAGTCGGAAAAATATCAAATGTCACCGCGGTGTTGCTTCATCGCGTTGTCGGATTATCAAATGTCACTGCATCGCGGTGTCACTTCATCGTGGTGTCTCTCCATCGCGGTGCCACTTCATCGCCGTGTCTCTGCATCGCGGTGTCACTTCATCGCAATGTCTCTGCATCGCGGTGTCTCGTAACGCGTGTGTCTCAGATCGCGGTGTCACTTCATCACGGTGTCTCTCAGAATGCGTGTCTCTCAGATCGCGTGTCACTTTATCGTGATGTCTCTGCATCGACAAATGTCATAACATTGCGATTTCTCTGCATCGTGGTGTCTCTACAATGCAGTGTCACTTCATCGCGGTGTCTCTTCATCGGGGTGTCTCTCAGCGTCGGGGTGGCCACCGTGATCGCTGTGTGTCTCAGATTGCGGTGTCACTTCATCGCGGTGTCTCAGATCGCGGTGTCTCTGCGTCGCCAAATGTTATAACATCACGATTCTCTGCGATCGCGGTATCTCAGATCAGAAATGTTATAACATTGCGGTGTCTCTCGTGATCGCGTGTGTCTCTTATCGCGATGTCTCGTGATCGTTAAATGTTATAACATGGCGGTGTCTCGATCGCGGTGTCACTTCATCGCAGTTGTCTTTGCATCGTGGGTGGTCATCGCGATCGCGGTGTCTCTCAGACGGAGGTGGCGGCGCATCGATCGAAGTGGTCAATGGATCGGGGTGGTCAACGATCGCGGTGTCACTTCATCGAGGCGTCTCGATCGCGGCGTCTACATCGGGGCGCCATCGCGATCGCGGTGGTCACCGGAAAAAAAAACGACGAAAAAAAAAACGCCTAAAAAGAAAAAAACAAAATTAGGGTAGTTCGCCCATGCACTATTTTTGTCGCCCTTATAACCAAATAAGATTCCTTAGTGTTCTATTGCTTAATTGTTTCTAATATGTGCCTTTTGGACATTTGCTTTCTATTTACTCCCCCGCTTTTTTATATGTCGCGAGAGAAGATTAAAACAAATTAAGAAAACAATTAATACGCCTAAAATATAGATTTAAAACTATTTTTTTATTTTTTTATTTTTCTGGCGCCATTCCCCCCCCAAAAAAAAAAAAATATCTTTTCTCTTATTCATCTTTTTTAAACACTCATATATTTCAATCTATAACTCCAAATTTGAAAATCCTTTCACCTATTTTTTTATTTTTTCAAGCTCTTTATTTTGATACCACATTCAACATATATTCGACGTGTGTCGTAAGATCCTCTGTTTAAATTCACTATCAGATTTAAATTCACTATCGATTTTCAATGATTTTCGTGATTCACTTTTATCCATCTGAAATGGCGTTTGAAAATGGAGGAGGAAAGAGGAAAACAAAAAAACAAAAAAAAATCCCAGGAAGAGGACGCCTAGAAGCGTCGGATGTTTTTTTTTTTTTTTTTTCTTTCAGGCTATATAATGTAAAAATTGTCCTCCTCTCAGTAAAATGTGTGGACGTCCTATTACTTAAAAATATCAAAAACTGTCATTATCCATAATTTCCGTAAAAAAAAGGAGTACTAATTTTATTTTATTTTTCATTTAAGTTTGTAGTCAACATGTTTCTAACTCGATAAGGATAAAGATTCCCTTGCATAAAACAAAAGAAGATAAGATAAGGATAAATACAAGAAATAAAAAAAGTTTAATGTTACCGTCACAATATCATAATAAACGATGTCACATCTTCTTACACTCTTGATAAATATAAACATAATATATTGATTGGATGTAGGCTTACCGTAATTAAAGGTTTATGTCAGATTATTCATTACGACATAACCGTTATAAAATAACACATTTATACATATATTTTTTTATTAATTATCACTTTTTGACATTACTAGCAGAAAACTCCAGACTTCTCTAGGGGCAGCTGTAGGTAGTTCATATGATTTTTTTTTTTTATGAGGGGACCATTTGAAAGTTTGGCACACATGTAAATATAAGACCGTCTTGGCGGTTCAAAAAAAAAAAATGAAAATAAGATAGTAGGTTGATGTATATTATGTCATATTGTTTATATATATCATGATGATCGGTGGAACTTAAATCATAATCAATCGCAGTAAAAATTCATCTATTTTTATGTCATTGGTTTTGATGAACCTACAATATGCTCAGTAATATAAAAGAAATTTGTGTTATTCGTTATGTCAGGGAATGTGATTTGAACATTACCTGTTTTTTATAATGACTATTGATTACCATAATATCACACTTTGAAGATTTTGAGTGAGAAATTATTAAGATATAATAGTTAATTCGGGTTAACAATTTTAGTCCAAACGAAGAAGATGGATCTAAGTAGTTACTTGATCCAATATGTCCTGAGTAGTGTCGTCATGCCTAAATCTGGGGTGTTAAGTAGGTGGTATAAAAGCCAACTACCGGACATATCTAATAGTCACACCATTAGAGATGGTGAGTGTCCCCTCTGGATACCACTAACACGATTCTGGCGAGGACGCTAGACGAATCTTAGTGTCGTGACATTAGATATGATAGAGGTCATCTCTAGATACTTCTGGAAGAATCATGATTTAAAACTCTAATTACTTAAGAGGAATAATGTAATATCTCACACCTAAAATTTGAGAGAAAAAATTACTAAGATATAAGGTTTAGACATAAAGAACTTGATAACTTAGATTAACAATTCTGCATCAAACAAAGACGCCGAACCCAAATAATCACCTGATCCATTATATCTCAAATAAGCGTCCAATCTCAAATATGAGAAGGTTACAATTACTATTAGCATGTATTTTTACCGCTTTTACATATAATACACTTCGTACAAGAGAAAGAAAAGATACTGATATTTGTTGTATCAAACGATCCGTCCTTAACATTATCCATTACCAAAACTCAGTCTAATCTTCATACCAGTGGATACTGGATAGTACTATTTTACTTGGTCCCACAGAACCAAAAGACAAACTCAGTTTTGCGCCTACGGTTTTCAGATTACCGGTAACCGTCAAGATATATATTTATATCTGCAAATGCATATCTCCTCAAATTTGACTTTCTTGAGTTCTTCTTCTCGATAAATCCAACAAATTTGGCGTCATCTAATAGATTTATTCATCCATATTCGACAGAAGCTGTTTATTTTGCTACAGATATATATTTTGAAGAAACGTAATAGAGCAGCAAGCCAGCAACAGAGAGAAAGATGATTTTAGTGGCAGTAATGGCGGAAATGTTAGAAGAGTACACGATTTTGGTGGCGAGAGTGATGGAACAACTGTTTAATCGAGCTCCGATGCCGTTGATTCCTCGGCGAGTTCGTTTTCTGATCCTTCGGAATCTAGCTTTTGCTTCTTCTTCTCCGACTAGCCGCCGCCATATTTCAGCTTGATATTTTATTTTATTTTGTATTTACAGTTTTTTTTTCCCTTTTCTTCTTTTGCTGATTCTGTATGTAGAATAATTGAGTAATGCTAGTTAACAGTAAATGATTAAATAAACTTGTTTTTCCACAAGATTGATCATGTGTTACGATATATTGATCGATATGAATCGTACCATGATCAATTTTATAAAAATATATAAGAATCATTTATTGTTATCATTTTGTTGCGAATTAGTATTTTCGGATGTAGTTATGTATATGAATAAAATTCGGTTTTCTTGAAAATAAAATACTATAATAAGCTTATTTCACATGGTGTTTTACGTGTATAGACGTGTCCCTATGTAATCGGGCCTGCAGGATTTCTTTTTTCCTTATAGGCCTTCGATTATGCTAGAAAGCTACACTCGATTATGCTAGAAAGCTACTATAACATCATGCTAGAAAGTTATACCGTAACAGTTTATTTTAAGATACATATAAGTTGAGAAAAAAGTGCTCTCGATCAATTACCTTGCATGTCGAGTTTGGAACCTGCTTAAGACCTCAAACATCTAGTTTATACGACCTCCAAAAGTATGAATACGACCAAGCTAAGTATAATTATTTGCCGCGAGCCAAGAAAATCCTCATTGTGGCCTCGAAGTATAGTCCACAACTATTATGAAGCACATGTCAAGCATAAGACCTATGTTTGGCCTCGAATGAGGTTCTAGATTGATTACCGATCGAGCATGTCGAGTCTATAACTTGCTCAAGACCTTGAACGGGCTAGTTTTTTTTTTTCCTTGACTACGGGTCATCAGAATTCTACAACCAGTCAAAACACGAGTGCCTTCTGAGCGCTAAATGAACATTACATGGATCTGAAGGTTCACTCCTCGAACCCCCTCAGACGATTCACTCTCGAACCTTGTACGGTTCTTCCACCTTTCTATATAGCTGATATAGTAAGTGGATTCATTGCTTGAAGCAAGGACCAGGGTCTCGTCAGAGATTCATGTGTGTGTTAAGACGGTTCCTTTGATTTGGTCACTTGGAGCATGGTATGAAGATAGTCTGAGTCCCCACGGATAGCGATCTGTTCATGGCTATGGCTAGTTGTGAGTATTGCATGAGATTCTTGTGTTTCAACTTGGTCTTGTGTGTGCGAGTGAATGGTTTTATGCCAAGTGGGAGATTGTTGAAATAGTGTCCTAAACCCAATCGGGTTGGACCGGATCCGACCGGGTCGGACCATTTCTAATATTTCTTTATGTTTACGCATATATTAAATGGCTTTTCATTTGTCATATACTTGTTATTTTAAATAACCAATTATGAATTGTTATATGATAAGCGTCCTTCAGATTAAACTATGATAGAGAAACCATGACGGGCGATTATGGTTGATGAGATCTCTAATTATTTTAATAAGTTTGATACTTAAATGTCTCTAAAGCTTATGTACTATTAAACGGTGGCATTGATAGTGACAAAACAGATTCAGCACGTATTAGATGTCTTCGCCTTTAATGGCATGGATAGATCTCGCTCATCAAGTGTAGACACTTGACGATACGTGGACGGTATTAGAGAACGCGACGTTGGGATCGACCCACTTACATCGTTATGTCGCACTATGTGACGGTTGTGTAATTATCCTCAGACCGGAGTCTTCATGGCATCATAGTGTGGATTGTCATGCTTTGACGCTTATTGAGGTTTCCTCAGCCATGGGCGATAATGCGGTAGTGATTGAGTGTGATATCAAGCACGCGAGTATACATGTTTGGTCGTCCGAAATCGCAGCACTCTATCGAGAAGTGGTGAATATCCAAAAGTGGTCTTCTTATAAGGAATGTCTTACTCGTGAATATTTGCAAAGTGGAAGTAAATGAGTTACTTCGGCAGTTAGCATGATATCCAGATTATAAGATACGGTTGTTGATGTTTGACACTCGACAAACTAATCGTAAGAATATTATTATAGCGATATGATTCTATTTACACTCAGAATCGTTTTCACACGAAAGGTAGTAGTCATTGCATTTGACTATTCCGATGATCGGGGTCACGGTGTGTTGTAGATATTTATCCCGTGATCGTTAGGTATGAAGCGGCATTTTCGTAATTTACACTTTGTGTTCACGGCCAACATATTCGAAAGTCTATCGGGTCACACATATATGAACATCGACGGGCTAGTTTATACGTCTTTAACACAGTAAAATCTTAAATTAATTGTTAAATTACAAGAGTCTATAACCTGCCCTATACATCGAACGTCTAGTTTGTACGAACTTTAACGTAGTAAACTAAAAAAAGTAATTGTTAAATTAAATGTGATCTGAGAAACAAATCATGTCTTTTTTATTTTGGTGTTTATATTTCAGATTGTTCTGCATAAAACAATGTTGTTATACAATTATCTCAAAAAGACTAGATACATTGAATTTACAATTATAAACATGTGGGGAAAATACATTTAGAGAAATCTACACCACATACTTCTATTTTTTTATTGAAAAATATGTATAAGTGGTCTATCTACTTCATTTGTTCTATATAAAAGATACGTGAAATGATATTTAACTACGACGCTAAATAAAAACTTAAAACTCAACAAATAAAAAGCAATATGTTCGCTGATCGTGAATTATGTATATTTTATGTAAACTTATCATTTTTTGAAAAATATGTGGTGAAAAATGCTCTACGTACATGCGGTATCCAGGGGCGGGGGCACATTATGGCAAATGAGTCAACCGACCCGTTAAAAAAATATTACAGTAGTTTAATCTACATATAGTTATGTGGAACTGACCCGTTTATTTTTATATCTTGTTATGTATTGATCCATATTGAATTAAAAATACATAAAACCAAGTTTAATAGTTACCAACATATGACAATATTTCAACCAGATCTCAAATTCACGCGGCCTCCTCTGGTGGTATATATCTCTCATTGGGGCGATGCTATTACCACAATTATTGTGTCACAACGAGTGATACAACACAATTTTACAATATGTACTATCACCGACTCACATTATGATCAATAGGTGTTACATCGCGATAATGATTATGGTGTGTTATGTCAAATGTTATGATATTCAACATGCCGCATAAGCATATCTCGACGGTAAAAGACTAGGTGTGTTGTGGTGGCAACTTTGCGCTTGAGTTGTAGTGTATCGACTTCTCTCACCAAAAACAAAGCATACGTGGCATACAATATTTACAAACTGTACTCACTAATACACAATCATCGATTTACTTCATTGGCAAAGCTTTGAGACAATGACCGTGAAAGACCATTTGTGTTCGGATTGAACGTCGCTGCTTTAATTCACCTCCGCGATATGAATTATGATTGGCATGTGGAGACACCAATTAACGTCTACATGGTATCCTAATATCGGCAAGATCTAGATCATACACTTTCGCTCACGATAAACCAGACGGCCCAGATATCTTTAAATGTGTAACACGGAAGAGACACCAGATAATAAAGGTCACTGTGGCCGGCCCTGAAGAGGAAGCGCGATCTTAGCCTAATCGGTCTTGCCAATACCAACATTACACGTGTTTTTGCTAAAATAAAAATAAGTGTAGATTAAATTGATTCAACCTAATATAGCGCCAAAAGAATACTCGAATCGATAAGTAAAAAAAGTTATTTTACCTAATTCAAATCGATAAATATGTAGCTTCAAATTCTAGACAGAAAATGCCACGACCGACCTTGAAGGTCACCCATTGTGGGTACCACCAAAAAGTTTTGAACGTGGTCGTGCAGTAGAGTATCCGAGTTATCTGCCACGTGGCTTTAAAATGTCAAAAGGAAACAAACAGTACAAGGCGGGAATACTAGTCCAAAATTATTGGGAAAAAGAAAACAAAAGAAAAAAAAAAAGGAAAGTGCCAAAATACGCAAAAAGGAAAAGGAAACAACAACAACCCTCATCAAATCTCATTTTCATAATCCAATCTTTCTTAAATTTCCAATTTTTTTTTAAGGTTTTTTTCTTTGTTTAAATTCCTCCAAATGTCAGCTTCCAACCCCACCACAATGCAGATTGCTTTTGTTTTAATTAAAGAATTGATTTCTTAGCATTTGATTTTTGTTTTTTAAGTTATGTGTTTTTTTATTTGGGAACAAAGATTCTGTAGCTGAAATATAGGCGTGCTCGATCTGCGAAAGAAAGGGACATTCTTGGATCTCAAGTTTTTTTTCCCTCTCCTGATCTCCTGCATTATTCAGGTTTGGATAAATT
The DNA here is from genome assembly GCA_026214975.1 of Gentiana macrophylla. Lineage (NCBI taxonomy): Eukaryota > Viridiplantae > Streptophyta > Magnoliopsida > Gentianales > Gentianaceae > Gentiana > Gentiana macrophylla. The sequence goes on from CM047806.1 coordinate 129,745,529, forward strand.
GAAGGGTTTTACAATCGGTATGGGCATTTTCTTCTTCTTTTTCCTAATTTAGCTGAATGTAAGGAGATTTTAGCTCCAAAGCCTTTTCAATTTGAAAACTTTTTATTATTATTTTCAATTAAGGAATTGAAAATTTAGCTGAATGTAAGGAGATTTTAGCTCCACAATTTTGATTTGAAGCTTTATATGCTGCATATTTAGTATTTTCTGTGTTGAGGACATGACATTTTGAAGTTGAATGGAAACATTTAGGTTTATGTATTTATATAGGATTTGGTGGGTTTTGGGTAGCTCATACATTGTATTTAATTTGAACATTTTGATAATCTGTGTGTTACTGAAAAGTTCAAGTATATAAAATTGGGAACGTTGCTGAAAATCTGTGTAAGTTGATGGTTAAGGATCGAAAAATTAGGATAGTTTTGAGGATTCATTAGCAGAATGTAAATAGCTTTTAGCTCCAAGGTATTGATTTTAAGATTTTAATGCTGCCGATTTAGTATTTCCTGTGTTTATGACATGTAATTTTGAGTTAAATGGCAATATTTTGGTATACTAGATGGTTATTTATTTATTTATGTATGTAAGATTTGATGGGTTTTGGGTAGCTTGTACATTGTACTGAGTTTGAGCATTTTGATCAGCTGTGAGATGTGTTGATGAAAAGATCAAAATATAGAGAATTTGTGTATTTGTTTGATGCTTAATCATGGTCAAATTAGGATAGTTTTGAGGATTTATGAATTTGCACGGTTGAGCTTATGAAAGTGGAAAGCTTATGAGGAATTGTTGCTTACCTGAATCACTTATTTCTGTGCTTCTTGCTGTGGATTCCAGCTTAGTTTACCCCCCCACTCCCACCCAAATATGCACAGAGACTCACCCCCCCCACCACCACCAAAAAAATAGCTGTGTTAAGTACTTGTATGAAATCACATGGTAGCAAAGGATGAGACCATGAAATCAGACCTCAATCCTAATTTATGAAACAAACACTATTACCTCTGCTGCTATTCTGCAATAAAATGTGTACTCTTGCATGTTAGAAAGCCCACACCCTGTGTGTAAAGGGGAGGTGAGGCAGGGGAGGGGAAGGAGAAGGTGTTTGTTTATACATGTACAAACTTACATCTCTCCTTGACTAGCTCAAGTTTTTACGTAAGACGGTAATTTATCAAGGAGAAGGTGTTTGTTTATAAATGTACAAACTTACATCTCTCTTTAACCAGCTAAATTTTTTAGGTAAGCCGGTAATTTATCAAATAGACATAGCTAAGCTTTCCAGCTTTTGCTGCTTAGTAGTGGCTGGGCTGTTTATTTAAAAAGGTTTGGCACATTTGGGTAAAAACCTAACATGTGCTTGTTCAACAGGATTCTTTGCATTGCCTTCTGTGAAATCCCCGCTCAAGAGAGAGAATGCATTCAGAATTTGAAGGTTTTGCAAATGAGAACGGAGACACAAGAAACTTCAAGGGAAATCAAAATGGGGATCTTTTTGAACGAAATGAAACCACAGAAGGCATTACCGAAGGTATATTGACATATTTCTTCTGTTTGAGATCCCTGATTTCACCTTCTTTCGCTCAGCTCTACTATTTCAAGAGTCTATCATTGCAGATTAAGCTGATTATTCAGTAGCTTTTATGACCAAGTGTGTCGACTTTGTTGGTATTTGTGTTTGTGCTCTTCATTAAGACATAATTGTTATTGCTCCAAATTTTACTGGGGTGAAGATTCATGCAAATTTTACGGGATGAAGATTCATTGTTTACAGTTTTTCCATTTCTCTTCTTATAAGAGACAATCAAGTTTGTGCCTTTACCCAACTTATATGGATATTTTCGTGGAGATTATCACAAGACAAAGTGTTTACATCAGTATAAGTACTTGATTATTGCCTTGTTATGCACCAAGAGTTTTGGACATCAGCTGATTTATCTTGTGGGCAATTATATGATGGTAAAAGATCTGTCATTATATTGCTAATTTGCATGTTTATGCCTCTCCCCTCCCACTATTATAGGTCTATCAGATGCATCAATTGGTAAGCTGCATAATGGAATCCTTGCTGACTTCTCCGCTGCTAAAATGCAAGAGTTGGTGAAACAGAATGGCCTTGAGGTAACACTTCTCTCTTTTCTGCCACTATAACATAGACAAAGCAGAAATGCAGGGACCCGAGAGCTAGTTTTATTATATATCTTTGTTTTTATTAATGTGGCAGCCATGTTGGCCATTATAGGAGTAGGGTCCGTTGTCTTAAGTCTATTTTGTCTTTTCTAATCTATTAGGCTATAAATTGCCTAGAGCTCTATAATTGTAAGTAGTTTTTGTAAAAGCGGAAGCTTAGAGAGAAGATAGAAATAACTTAGTGTTTATTTCATTAAGAGAAAGCTTAGATTACAAAGGAGGAGACCTGTTTGTTTATATACACAAACAGTCCATAAAGGTAAAAGGAACTAGCCGTTCATCACATGTCCAACGGCTAGTAGGGACTTTCAAATCCATTATTCTAACCCGATGGAAACAAGGATCTTCGGGAAATAATTAGCTAACCTAATTAACTAAATTAAGACCACTAAACACACTTAAGGAGGAGTATTAGATTTAACATATTCTAACACTCCCCTCAAGCCGGGTTGGTGTATATCAAACATCCCCAAATTTGCCAACATTATCTTGAAACATCTTTCCGTAAAGCCCTTTAAAGAATGGGGATCGCAACTTGATTCTTGAGGTCACAAATTGAGTGCGATAAGTCCACTCTCCAATTTTTCTTTGATAAAATGCTCACAACCTCAATGTGCTTAGTTCACATGTTGCATGCGAGATTGTGAGCAATCTCAATGGTGATTTGTTGTCACTTAACAGCCAGGAGATTTCCATTGACCAGAAAGTCATTTAGAATGTGTCTTGAGCCATAGTGAGTTCACATATCCCAATTGCCATAGATCACGGACTCGTCAGACTAGATCTCGAGACAACAAAGTTGTTTTTTACCTCCATATCACAAGATTCCCACTAAGAATATGCAACTGACTTGAAGTAGATCTTCGTCATCTATAGAGCCTCGTGATAATCGTGAGTCTCAGATAAGCCTTGAGCTCTAATCTTCCTCCTTTCTTGAAATGTAATTCCTTTGCCTCGACATCCTTTGATATTCTAGAATCCTTTCTCGCCGCTTTGATGGCAAACCTTGATTTTTGCATGAACTCGCCGACCATGTTGACAAAGAAAGAAATGTCCGGCCCGGTGTGTGCCGATATATGAGCTTTCCCACAAGTTTTGATATGCATATCTATCAACAGATTCATCCTTCCGTGACTCATGTGAACTCCATGATTATATTCCATGGTGTGCAATCGGGTTTGCACCCCGCTTTTCGGGCCTCAGATAGAGATCCGTAATATACTTTTGTTGTGATATGAAAATTCCTTGACTTGAGCGAGTTAACTTCAATGCCTGAAGTATTTGAGTCTTCCTAGGTTCTTAATATCAAATTCTCCGCCATAGCAGCTTTGAGATGTTCATTGGTGATCACATCATCCCTCGTGACAATAATGTCGCCCACATAAACTAGAAGAATTGATTTCTTCCGTAAATGTAAATTTTGACAAACAGGTGTGATCCTTGACTTTGTTTGTAACCCTCTGGTATCATAAAGTTGAGCAATCACAAACTGTGCCTCTGTGGGATTGTTTCAATCCATACAAGGCCTTTTCCGCTTTGCACACTTTGCCTTCATAGTTTTTGGAATCCAGTGGGTACATCCATATGATAGTTTCCTTCAAGTTTGCCTTGTGAAAAGGCATTTTGACATCAAATTGTTCTAAAGACCAATCAAGACTTATCGCCAGTGGATAACAAAATCCCGACAGTTGTTCATTTTGCCACAGGGCAAAAGTTTCAGCAATCCAGCCTTGTGTTTGGGTATAACCTTTAGCCAGCCACAAGCCTCTAGCCTTGTGTCTTTCAATCGTACATCGATTTGTATTTGTAACACCCACTCTGCACCTCACGCCTTCTCCCCAAAGTGCATTAACTAGGGGTCCAAGTTTTGTTTTTTCCAGGCTTTCATTTCTTCTTTCATAGCATTTGCCCATTTTTCATCAAGAAGAGCTTCATTAGTATTCTTGGGAATGCCTTCTATCAGGAAGGCTCACAATGAATTTTCTCTCAGATTTTTGGAACACTTTGTGTGATAAGAAAGTTCTCATGGGATGCTTCAGGCATTCCTTTTCTTTTTCTAAGAGCAATAGGAAGTTCAGGCATTCCTTTTTTTTTCTAAGAGCAATAGGAAGTTCATTGCTATCTGTGTCACCTTCATCAAGTGAGGACATCAGTAGTTTCTCAAGATCATGACTTTCTTGAGGTACACATTGTCTTCTTCATTAGACCCTTTGAGTAGGCTTAAGTGCCCTTTCATCCTAGTGTATACAACAGGAGTTTTTCCTTTGTGCAGTGTAAGGTTGGTCCTCCACGGTCCTCTTTAATCATTAGTGTTTGTTTTACTCATGATTCTTTCAGACCTCCAGATCCTGCATGTTGTTTGTTTCTCACGCCTAGATTATCATAATCTCTAGTCCACAAGAAACTCAAGATTAGTATCAAGATCGTGGATTCTGAGAACAAGCCCCTCGAATCTTGAAGTAGATACATCCTCTGGAATGTTACATCTTTAGAGATGAACACCTTCCTGTATATATGATGATAGCATTTGTAACCTTTTTGGTGTTAGAGTATCCTATGAACACACATCTTTGTGCTCTAGATCCAACTTTTCTCTGTTTGGTTGATGAATGTGAACAAATACCTCACAACCAAACACTTTTGTGGTAATCGTCATGTTGAGGCATCCCGAAAACTAGATATAAGGTTTCAAGAGGTGTCTTGTTATCAAGAACTTTAGTAGGGAGTCTATTTATTAAATGA